>OY282640.1:31440200-31917146 GCA_958299015.1 Tetanocera ferruginea | reverse complement strand
ATAATCATGATCCTGCTTCATAGTAGCTTCACTTTTTGTTTGTTCTTGTTATTGTCTGTCTTAATAGAGTTACCTCTGGATAAACTTTAATTACACTTGTTGTCCTGCTTGTCATCCTTATTTTTGTTTTTTATGTGTAATTTTTTCATAACTTTAAATACTTTGAAATGATGTTTTAATTGCACAAGAATTTCATTTAGAACTTTAGATCATTAAAACTTAGTTTTTTAATATAAACGGTTTGGCAAAAGCTTTTTTCAGGTCATTTACTTAAAAATGCTAGAAAAGGAGAAGCCTTATATCCTTTCAAGCGCATTTATTTTTATATGTGTAATAAGTAAGATAGTTGTTAAAAGTTTTGCTTAAGCAAACTCATGTCCATTTTTGTCAAAAATTTAGGTATGTTTCTATGAGCAGATTTCGAAATAACGGTTTGCAGATATTAAATTCAAAATTTGAACATATTTCAAAAGAAGTTTTTGTATGCAAGAAAAAAAAATAATTATAATCATGACAAAGTTCCTGAAGCAACAAGTTGAAACCGACACACAGTTGCTCAGAAGGGGTTTTCGTTGGCCAAAACTCTGTATATTTTGCACCGATTGAGCTATTTTAGTATTTTTTGTTCTTTCAGTGGAACGATAATTTCTCATTCGTTTCATTTTAATTTAAAAAAAAAAAGGATTGAGCACATATTGGGCAAATCATGGTGAAATGAAACAACTTTTGTGAATTTTTTAATTTTTTAGTATGAAAATGTGAGTTTTTCAAATCTGCTACATTCATAAAAAAAAAATCATTTATAACAATAATTATGAAAACTTTTTTTAATATTTTTCAAATTTTAACTCTCATCGGTCCCTCAGATCCATAACCCTAAAAGGTTCTTTATGTATGCGCGCGCATACATACTAAAAACATTAAAAAGAAATAAAAACACCACAAATTTTATGAATAAAATTGAAAGATTATTTATTACTTTTATGAATAAAGTTATGGAAAAAAGCTTTTTGCCAAAAACTCATGTCAATTCGTTAAGGTTTAATATCTTTTTTACTAAATTTAATTTTGAATTTGTATGCGCGCGCATACAAAGGACCGATGAGGGTTAAATTCAATTATTAAATTTATTTAAACATAAATTTAACTTAAACATAAACAAATTTAATGTTTTTTTTCTGTTTTACTAAAAGTTATTAAATTTTTTCCAACATAAATAACAAAAAGCATATTATTATTATTTATTTTGTACTTTTCCATCTATCATCCTAAGCAACAATTGGTAGCTTAGTTGCCCATCAATTGCCAGTTGTTATGTCTGCCATGTTGCAATTTGAACTGTGATATAAAAAACTTATTTTTGAATGCTATCCTGAGTTTTTCTCTTGAAATCAAATTTAAGTGACCAGATGTATTTCGTGAAGATGGTCTTTATTTTTTCTAAATACCTTTGATGTGCATTGAACTGGTCTATGGTTCTGAGTCTTTCAATTTCTTTTTCAATCACAATGGTTCAACCTCATATCTATATTTTTCAAGCCATTGTTATATTGTATATTATTGGCAAAAAATAATCACCTTAAAAACACATGGTGACTTCGAATAACAATTTTAACCTAGATCCTTTATATCCAAACAATAAACCTGCTAAATACGAAGTTATTTAGTTTTACACTTTATGCAAAATGATATGGAGATATGAACAAAATACATTTAATAAATAAAAAAAACAATCAACGTGTAAGTATGCAAAATTTAAAACAAAAAAATATTATAATAATAATAAATTGTACTTTGCTTTACCATAAAACGTAATCCAAAATTATAAAAAAGGACATTTCTTAAACACAAAATGTACTTCCAAAATAATGACGACTAACCATTAAATAAACTATTTTCAAGTATCAAAATATACGTTTCGCAACAAAAACAACTACTTCAACAGAAATCATCAACCTTCGACTGATTTCATTTATATGTGTTCATAGGTGTACGCAGAAAATGCTATGAATAGTTGAATGGGAAGAAAGTATGAGTAATATATCTATTTTTAATTTTTTTTAATTATATAAAAAGTTTTTTAATTAAGTCAAGGGAGGTGGGGAGGGTACCCGGTGCATATATTTGTCTTCGAAATTATTTAGTGATCATTCAATATAAACATTTAATTTCATATTCTCCGCTGTCTAGACTTGCTGTTCCAAGTCTAGACAATAGATTACTTAGATTCCACGCGCAATTTCCAGTAAACAATGCAACTGTGAGCTAAACTGCTCCAAAATAAACCTTCCCATTGCATACCTTACTGGCAACACGACAGTCGTGATAGAGCTGCACTGCTCTGCATAAGAATGTTTAAGAAGACAGCCATTATCTTTCATATAAAAAACCACAATACTAAGGATGAATCCAATTTTAGACACAGCTGCCTTTAAATAGATAAAGAAACAAATTTCATTAATGTTTAACATTTACTTCTATTGTAGTTCATTACTTATGTGAAAACAACCACTGGTAAACGGGGCGTATGAGTAACATTTAATGTACAATACAATACTGCAATTTTACAGGTGCAATTTTGAGCACAAGTTCAGTTTGTTTCAATAAAAATGATATGACAACAACAATTTATGTTACAATTAATCAAAATTATTTAAAAAAACTTACCATGAAACCGAATAGGTTTAACGACCATCTCAACAGAGTCTAGGCAGCTCTTTTAAAAAACAAAAATTTGTTTATTACTTAAAATATTCTTTAATTACTAATTAATATTTAATACTTAATTAATTATTACTTAAATTACTTAAATTAAAAAAGGCATTTAGGTGATGAATATTCTTAATTATAAGTATTCCATAAAATATTTTGTACCCACAAAAATATCCGCCAAAAAGACATGCATTAATTATTAAAGTCAAAGTCAAGGTTTAGTAAAAATTACAAAATTAAGAACGATTTGTTTTAAATTTTTTAATAAACAATTGATGTAACCAAAAGATTGTTATTCTGGATATGTTTTTAAATGTTTTCTGTAATGTATCATTTCAATACTATTTGTATATTTTTCTGAACATCATAGAAAAGACGGACATCTTAACAAAACCCACCCAACATTTAACAAATAGAAGACATCTTTAAAAGGAAAACAACCCACCCAACATCAACATCAATAGCAATAGAAACGATCAACAATCAACACTCAACAAGCTGCTATCAGCATTAAAAATACAATAAATACACATTGTTCAAAACATTATACAAAAACAACAGAAAAAAAGGTATAAACCCAGTATACAAATAAAATTGCGTATTAAAACATCAAACTTATTCCTTATCTTTTCCGCCACCCGAACCACCCACGTTCATCACCCGAACATTTTGGTGCTCTCTCTATTTTTATTATTATGACCAAGTTGTGAAAAAGATTTATGTTGTTTTACATGATCACCAAATTTGTGATGAAAAAAACAATCTAGAATTAGAATTGCAATTCCAGTTCTAACTTTAACTGTATTTATCAGGGACCGTACCGGTTATGGTTTTTAACAAAAATGTCATATATTAACTGTTATTTTTTAACTTTTATTTTTTCCGACAAAAATAAAAGTTATTTTGTGCCTTATATTTTTTCGGGCAAACATAACAGTTACTTTTGACTTTCATTTTATCGGTCAAAAATAACAGTTATTTTCTGGCTTTTATTTTTTTGGTCAAAAATATCAGGCAATTTGTGTGTTTTTCGAAGGCCATTTTACTGACTTAAAAAATTATCGATACCATTATTTTGGTCTCATCGGTGAGCACGTTTAACATATAGTATCAATACTTTTATAATCGGACAAGCGGCCTTTAAAAAAATACAGATTGCCTGATATTTTTGACCGAAAATATAAAAGTCACAAAATCACTGTTATTTTTGACCGATAAAATATAAGTCATAGGTAACCGTTATTTTTGTCTGTAAAAATAAAAGGCAAAAATAACAGTTATTTTTTAACTTTTATAGAATCAGTCGAAAATTTAAAAGGCTCTAAATATTCGTGAAGCTGAGGCCATTTGCATCATAATGGTATATTTGAAAATGTCCTGCGACAATTTTTTCATTGTTTCTTTTTCATTCGAAAATTGTAAAATAACAGTTATTTTCGGTCCCTGGTATTTATAAATAAGATACATGTAGCTAATTATTTATTGTTCAAAGGCGTAAAAAGAGTGAATTTATGTTTCACTTATTTTACGCTTAGTATAGAATTTTTTTCTTCTAGTTGAACTATAAATGCTGCAGCGAAAACAAAACTCAAACAAAATCAAGATAGCGCACATTCATGCTCTCAACTACATGAGCTATGAGCTCAAAGTTGAAAATTTGCTACATTAAAATGTAAGTAAAAAAAAAAATTACCTGAAACTGTTGGCAACAAAGTTTATTTCTTCAAATTTCTTCAAAGCAACAGATTGTTTGATGAAGCCTTTTAGTTGTATGAAAACTTGCGTTGATTTTACGGATGCTTATTTTCTATTAACTTTTGTATAAACTTTTGTTATCAAAATAATGTTGATACACACACTCACAAAAGAAACATTGGCACATACAAACGATACTTTCAAAGCAAATAAGAAAAAATAATTGCATGATTTTCGATGCTCACAAGGCAACACTAGCTAGCTGGTTGATCTGGGTATGCAAGTGAGTAAATGTGTGGATGTGTTTGTATGAGTGTAAGGGTGTGCACAACAAACAGCATCAAAATGCAATTGAAAACGTGATATTTTGCAAATTAATCTAATGAGATAACGACAGTGTTAAAACAACTAATAGAACAACAACGCAAAACAACTAAAAAAAAACATATTTTCAAATTACATGTTATTTGTTCAAACGGCGTTGCCAGCACGTTGTTTTTTTTTTTTTATTTCATTGTTTATTTATATGAATTAAGTTATAATTGAAAAATCTATTGAAGAGAAATGACACGAGTGTGTATGTGAACAATATTTTTGATGATTTTTTAAAAATATGAATAACCTTTTTTTTCATTTTGAAAGCAGGTTAATATCATTCATTGACCTCCATAATATATATATATACTTATATATATATATATATCCTTATTCACATCAAAAACTGCTACAATTAATGCAGCACAAACATAAAATAACAATAACAACAATTGTTTCGAAATCAAATTACATTTCAATAAAATGTTGAACTTCACTTTGAATTTCAATTATTTGGCATTCATTTAAAAATAGAATGCGTTTTGCTGCTGTGTTGCTGCTCTTCATTTCAATTGAGTTGCTGCAACATTGAATGTTTCTCAGCAGCAACTCAATTTAAGCAAAAATGTTGTTGATTGAAACGAAATTCGGCTGAAGTGCTTATTGTTGTTGTTGTTGTTGTTGTTGTTGTTGTTGTTGTTGTTGTTGTTGTTGTTGTTGTTGTTGTTGTTGCTGTTGTTTTTGTTGTTGCTGCTGTAGTTGATATTGCTTGTCTGATCATTGAAGTATTTAATAAGTAGTCAGCACAAACATTTTATTATTGAATTGTCAGAGCTACCAATGTGCAAAAAAAAATAAATCACAGACAGGCACACACACACACACACGAACATATACACAGACACACACAAAAATCAATTAAATGTTGCCGTATATTGTGTGTAAAACGAAATACACAAAAATTAATATTATAACGTAAATGTATTTGACAGCCAGAAACAACAACAATAATAACAACAACTTATACAACAGGGTTAACAATAATTGTTGCCAATATCATGCTTACATGTAAGCTCAAACGCACGCACATAAATATATACATCAAACACACACACACACATGCACACATACTTACACTAGCCATACAGACCATGCCATAAGAAAGTTTCTTTTTACTGACAGACCATGGGATTCATTTGGAATTGAAAAATATCGACAATGATTAATTGCTTTAAACGGAAACGTTACACAAGGCATTCATTTGAGCCTAAAGTTAAAGCAATCTTCATGCCTTAAAGTGGCAGCGTAACAGAAGAAAACGGAAGAGGATACAAGACGGTTCAATGCTTAATCAAGTGTTAAAAAGTAAGTCGTCTGTCTCTCGAACTTCTTATGAACTCATACAATTTTTTAGTCTGGGCATAACAGTAAATTGAAGTATGTATCTCTGTTCTTTTTCCCATACAAGGTCATAGGGAGCAGCATTTAAAGCAAATAAAGCTCATTACAAAGTTTTTAAAGCTTTTTGTCGTAGCAAGTCATAACTAATGGTGAGATAAGTGCTCAGCAGTATATCAAAAATTAATAAAAGAGTCTGTTATATGTCAAGCTATATGATCAATCAAATGTCAGGACATATGTCACGCCATAAGTCAAGACATAAGTCAAGCCATAAGTCAAGTCATAAGTCAGGTTATAATTCAAATCATTAGTCAAGTCATAAGTCAAGTCATAAGCTAAGTCATAAGTCAAGTCATAAGTCAAGTCATCAGTCAAGTCATACGTTAAGTCAAAAGTATAAGTCATATGTAAGTCAAGTCAAAAGGTCAGTCATAAGTAAAGTCATAAGTCAAAGTTGTCATTAATCAAATCATAAGTTAAGTCATAAGTCAAGTCATAAGGAATGTTATAAATCAAGTCATAAATCAAGTCAAATGTCAAGTAATATGTCAGGTTATATGTCAATTTATGTCAAGTAATATTTCAAGTCATATGTCAAGTCAAATAATATGTCGTCAAGTCATAAGTCAAATTATGACATACGTCAAGTCATAAGTCAAATCATAAGTCAAGTCAAAAGTTAAGTCATAAGTCAACTCTAAAGTCAAGTTTGTGATCATATATCAAGTCATAATTCAATTTAAAGTCAAGTCATTGGTAAAGTTAAAAATTAAGTCAAATAACATGTCATATGTCAAGTCAGACGTCAAGTCAATAGTCAAGTCATAAGTCAAGTCATATGTAAAGACACATATTAAGTAAAACGTCAAGCATATGCCAAGTCAAGTAATGTCAAGTAAAATGTCAAGAAATATGTCAAGTCACATGTCAAGTCATAAGTCAAGCTAAGTAATACGTAAAGTAACAGTCAAGTTATATGTCAAGTCATAAGTCAAGTCAAAAGTCGAGTACTTTATTATGTAATATGTTAAGTCAAGTAACATGTCAAGTCTGATGTCAAGTCACATGTCAAGTCAAATGTCAAGTCATATGTCAAGTCAAGTAATATGTAAAGTAACATGTCCAGCAACATGTCAAACCATAAGTCAAGTCATATATCAAGTAATATCAAATCCTAAATCAAATCAAGTAATATGTAAATTAAATAAAATCAAATCAAGTAAAAACAAAAAAATTAAAAATTAAAAATTAAAAATTAAAAATTAAAAATTAAAAATAAAAAATTAAAAATTAAAAATTAAAAATTAAAAATTAAAAATTAAAAATTAAAAATTAAAAATTAAAAATTAAAAATTAAAAATTAAAAATTAAAAATTAAAAATTAAAAATTAAAAATTAAAAATTTAAAAATTAAAAATTAAAAATTAAAAATTAAAAATTAAAAATTAAAAATTAAAAATTAAAAATTAAAAATTAAAAATTAAAAATTAAAAATTAAAAATTAAAAATTAAAAATTAAAAATTAAAAATTAAAAATTAAAAATTAAAAATTAAAAATTAAAAATTAAAAATTAAAAATTAAAAATTAAAAATTAAAAATTAAAAATTAAAAATTAAAAATTAAAAATTAAAAATTAAAAATTAAAAATTAAAAATTAAAAATTAAAAATTAAAAATTAAAAATTAAAAATTAAAAATTAAAAATTAAAAATTAAAAATTAAAAATTAAAAATTAAAAATTAAAAATTAAAAATTAAAAATTAAAAATTAAAAATTAAAAATTAAAAATTAAAAATTAAAAATTAAAAATTAAAAATTAAAAATTAAAAATTAAAAATTAAAAATTAAAAATTAAAAATTAAAAATTAAAAATTAAAAATTAAAAATTAAAAATTAAAAATTAAAAATTAAAAATTAAAAATTAAAAATTAAAAATTAAAAATTAAAAATTAAAAATTAAAAATTAAAAATTAAAAATTAAAAATTAAAAATTAAAAATTAAAAATTAATTAAAATTAAAAATTAAAAATTAAAAATTAAAAATTAAAAATTAAAAATTAAAAATTAAAAATTAAAAATTAAAAATTAAAAATTAAAAATAAAAAATTAAAAATTAAAAATTAAAAATTAAAAATTAAAAATTAAAAATTAAAAATTAAAAATTAAAAATTAAAAATTAAAAATTAAAAATTAAAAATTAAAAATTAAAAATTAAAAATTAAAAATTAAAAATTAAAAATTAAAAATTTAAAATTTAAAATTAAAAATTAAAAATTAAAAATTAAAAATTAAAAATTAAAAATTAAAAATTAAAAATTAAAAATTAAAAATTAAAAATTAAAAATTAAAAATTAAAAATTAAAAATTAAAAATTAAAAATTAAAAATTAAAAATTAAAAATTAAAAATTAAAAATTAAAAATTAAAAATTAAAAATTAAAAATTAAAAATTAAAAATTAAAAATTAAAAATTAAAAATTAAAAATTAAAAATTAAAAATTAAAAATTAAAAATTAAAAATTAAAAATTAAAAATTAAAAATTAAAAATTAAAAATTAAAAATTAAAAATTAAAAATTAAAAATTAAAAATTAAAAATTAAAAATTAAAAATTAAAAATTAAAAATTAAAAATTAAAAATTAAAAATTAAAAATTAAAAATTAAAAATTAAAAATTAAAAATTAAAAATTAAAAATTAAAAATTAAAAATTAAAAATTAAAAATTAAAAATTAAAAATTAAAAATTAAAAATTAAAAATTAAAAATTAAAAATTAAAAATTAAAAATTAAAAATTAAAAATTAAAAATTAAAAATTAAAAATTAAAAATTAAAAATTAAAAATTAAAAATTAAAAATTAAAAATTAAAAATTAAAAATTAAAAATTAAAAATTAAAAATTAAAAATTAAAAATTAAAAATTAAAAATTAAAAATTAAAAATTAAAAATTAAAAATTAAAAATTAAAAATTAAAAATTAAAAATTAAAAATTAAAAATTAAAAATTAAAAATTAAAAATTAAAATTTAAAAATTAAAAATTAAAAATTAAAAATTAAAAATTAAAAATTAAAAATTAAAAATTAAAAATTAAAAATTAAAAATTAAAAATTAAAAATTAAAAATTAAAAATTAAAAATTAAAAATTAAAAATTAAAAATTAAAAATTAAAAATTAAAAATTAAAAATTAAAAATTAAAAATTAAAAATTAAAAATTAAAAATTAAAAATTAAAAATTAAAAATTAAAAATTAAAAATTAAAAATTAAAAATTAAAAATTAAAAATTAAAAATTAAAAATTAAAAATTAAAAAAAAAAATTAAAAATTAAAAATTAAAAATTAAAAATTAAAAATTAAAAATTAAAAATTAAAAATTAAAAATTAAAAATTAAAAATTAAAAATTAAAAATTAAAAATTAAAAATTAAAAATTAAAAATTAAAAATTAAAAATTAAAAATTAAAAATTAAAAATTAAAAATTAAAAATTAAAAATTAAAAATTAAAAATTAAAAATTAAAAATTAAAAATTAAAAATTAAAAATTAAAAATTAAAAATTAAAAATTAAAAATTAAAAATTAAAAATTAAAAATTAAAAATTAAAAATTAAAAATTAAAAATTAAAAATTAAAAATTAAAAATTAAAAAT
Source organism: Tetanocera ferruginea (assembly GCA_958299015.1). NCBI lineage: Eukaryota > Metazoa > Arthropoda > Insecta > Diptera > Sciomyzidae > Tetanocera > Tetanocera ferruginea. Next base: position 31,907,377 of record OY282640.1, on the reverse strand, counting down.
TAAAAATTAAAAATTAAAAATTAAAAATTAAAAATTAAAAATTAAAAATTAAAAATTAAAAATTAAAAATTAAAAATTAAAAATTAAAAATAAAAAATTAAAAATTAAAAATTAAAAATTAAAAATTAAAAATTAAAAATTACAAAATTACAAAATTACAAAATTACAAAATTACAAAATTACAAAATTACAAAATTACAAAATTAACAATTAAAAATTAAAAATTACAAAATTAAAAATTAAGTTAGCAAAATAAAAAAATAATTATAAAATTAAATGATTGTAAAAATTCTTTCCTTTTTTTTTGAATAAAAGTTATTTTTAATTATATACAATTTCACTGCAGGACATTCCGAGAAATAACATTCCTTAGATAAAATAGTGCTTAGGAAAGGTTGAAGTATTAAGATCTAATGAAGTAACAAATGACTTCAATCTGCATGCTTCCAAAAAGCCATTCCATCTTATGGCGACATATAAAGAACTCAGTAAATAAAAATGTGCTGCAAGTGTTATAAAGCGTTTCTTAATTTAATATCAGCTGCCTTTTAACGTTTATTACTAGTTTGAAACGACTTGAAAATAACACTTCATTCCAAGCAATTCATTAATTTCACTTTCACACTCGCATTTATACATTGAATGTTGCTCATACGCCTCCGTTAACCATTTGTTTTAATGTGTTGTTTTTTCACCCTCGCACCGCGTGTTAATTAAAAATAAAAATCTTAGGCTTAATTTAAAGAACAGCAAACTATTTACATTTTCTCTTTTTATTTTGTGTGTCTTTTGTTCATTTCAAATACAATTGAAAAACTCTTCGAGTGATTTTAAGATTGCTGCTGAAACAAATGCAGATAAACGACGATAGAACAATTAAAGAACAAAAAAAAAATCAACAAACAATTTTGTGCCAAGAATTTGCTAACACCTGCATAATGACAAGAAGCCATCAGACTCTCTTTCTCCAACACCGACAAACCATTTGGTTTCTGTTTCCGCTTTACTTTTAATTGTGCGATAATAAGTAGCAGCAGTGAGGGGGGGGGGGGGGAAAAGACGTAAGCAAATGATGGTGGCCAAAGCCTTGGATTATTTAAATGCAGCACGAACAAATGAAATGAAATCAACAGCAAGTAAAAATAGCAGCTAGCTATATAAGTAGTGTTTGTTGTTGTTGCTGTTGTTTTGATGTTAGTTGCCTTTTTCTTGCTACTATCAAAACATGTTTTTCTTCTGCTTGTCGTCTTCCATTTGCTGGCTTTGAAAGTGTAAAAAAAACAAAGCATGTTAAAGACAAAAATGCAAATACGCAGCAAAACAATATAATAAAAAAAGCACTAATAAGGAAGACACAATAATATGAACTACAAAGAGACAAAATAACAGCTCTTCTAGCTGTTAACTTTAACAGCTAGATTTGTAGGATGACGTCGGTAGCTACAGCAAATTGGTACACAAATTGTATTATGGTGAATTAAAAATTGTTTGACATTCAAGAGATAATATCGATTAAGTCCTTAATAATTTTTTACAATTCCCAGATGACTTCTTATTAAGATAAGAGTTTTTATTTAACCTTTTTCGGTTTATCTTTGTGTCTTTGTTTTTGTTTTGTATCTTTGAAGATTAAATTTTTAGTGCTATTTCTTCGAAAAGCTCGAAAGTGGCTTCTAACAAAGAACAATGAATTCGACTCTCTCTTCTGAAGGAATTAGAGTCTTTTCTTTGTACAACAACCAACAAAAAGCTTTGAGAGCGCTTTTTGTAAACGTATTTAAGTGTATACTTCAACCATTTAAGCACAACATTTAAAAAGCTTTCTTTCGTTTAGTTGGAGGTTAGTGACATCTATGGCATTATTTAAAAATGTTCTGACTATTCAATTACAACACAAACACAAAGTGTGGTTTGAACAATGGCTTAATTTAAGCAAAGTAAATAAACAATTCAACTTAATAACAATAATTGGTGGCGATATGAGCTAAGTCAAATCACACAGTCGCTTTATGTTCGCCTTAAGGTGGGACATAACATTCGCGGCAGAGAAAACAAACCTTTTTTTAAAAATTCATAACTCACAATCAGTTAAAAACAAACATTTTTCCAACATTTTTTTTATTATTGTAGAGAATTGAACAAATTATAAGAAAAAAATTAAAAAAAAATATATTTTTCACTCTAACAAGGTTTTATAGAGTTGGTTAAATTTTCAATAGTAAAAATTTTCTTGAAAAAAATGTAGTTATTTGCATTCATCAATTGTCAAATTTGTAAAAATTCTACTCTTCATGTCAATATCTTGGTCGAATTTTAACGGTTCTCCAATTTTTCTAATTTTTTCTAAAAGTTTGTTAAATTTTTCTTCAAATGTGATAAAAATCACTGTGAAGCTCTTACCAAAAGTATTTTTAATGAATTTTCTTAATATTGTCGTGAGTTATTAAGAGTGTATTTCAAACAAATGCTAAGAAAGAGAAAAAAACTATCTCAAATTGTATGTTCTTAATTGGGAAGCAAATATCTCTGCCATCTTTAAATAGATTTTATTTATTTTTTTTTTTTTTTGTTATTTAAGGCTGATCAGTTAACTTTATTTATAAAAATTTTACCGTTCCTTTTTTGTTTATTTTTAAATTATACCTTTTTGAGACAGACCACAAAATTTAATTTTTTCTAAAAAAATATAAGGTAAAATAATTTTTTTTTTTTTTAGAAGAAAAACTCAAATTTGCATTTTTGATTTTCTTTCAAAGTTTTCTTGATTTTTTTCTTTTTTTTTTCAAAAGTAATAAAATTCTAAAATAATTTATTTGAAAAAAAATAACTTTATATCTCAAATCAATTAATAGTCATAGCCACGAACTCATTTCAACCATCGCACTAATTCTGCATATGTGCGAAAAATACAAACAGCTTTACTAATTCTGTAACACTTATTTTTTCTTAAATATTTAAATTCATAATAATGCAAATTTCTCATTTCCTGCAACTGTAACTTTTGAGGGATTAAGAGATTTTTTTTATTCCTTTCTGAAACATAAGCTGCACCCGCCAGATATTCAACGCCTTCGATTAGATGATGGAATCTTCTAAATCCGTTTTCAATTGAAGTTAGTTCAGCAAACAATTTTTTAGTAACAATCTTATTGATTCTAGAATTCATTTTTGGGTCAAGTAAGTTGAAACTAGAATTGAATTAAAGAGTTCTTGCAAAGGCTCTATTGCTTCTAAGGAACTGCTTGAATTGTCTGGATTCGTTCACAAATATCCAATGAAGGAATCGTCGTTACTTATCTTTGCATTCAGAAATTAGATATCGGCCTAATTCTAAAACGACGTAAGTCAACGTTTTGAACATAATGGTTATTAGCAATTTGGATAGATTCAACAAAACTACATCTATGCTTTTATTTAGTTTGTAAGGTTTGTATGAAAAAATGACTATAAAACGTTTAAAATAATACATTATATTTAGTACGAGTATGAACTTTATACATGTAATGAACAGTTTTTTCGCCTCCTAAGCATTATATAATTTTGAATTACGTCTTGTTAGAGTTAAGCTGACGACATGTATTTCCGATCAAAATATTAAAATTAATTGACTTAAGTTGGTTTGAAGCACGACTATATGTAGTAAACAAATCTACCAAGGAACGACTAACCAGGCGCGGATACAAGGGGGGGGTAAAGGGGGTAATTACCCCCCCCAAGAACTTTTAAATACTTTATTTTTTAATACTTTATTTGGAGAAAATACTTGAGCCCACAGTTTAAGGGCACTTTTATGTATACTTAAGCGATTCTGAAGGCGGTTTTTGAAAAAATACTCCAAAAAAATGGTCAGAGACATTGTTAAACTCTAGTTTTTTTATTGATTTCAACAATTATTAAAGTATATAAAGTATATAAGTTTTTTGTTTTGTGACGACATTTGCGTGTAGGTGCCGTTTTTATGCAGCGATGCGAGAAGAGTAGGACCATTTTGCTTGTAGAATAACACGATTTGTAGTCATCTGCAAAAAACAAAATATAATTATATGTAAAGCAACCACTTACGTCGAGGTAGTAACTTCGCCTTTTTTTAAAAATGAGCCTGAAAATAAAGTTACATTTCGTTCTAGAACTCAAATTTACTCCCATTTTTTAAACAATCAACTTTAAAGACGCGTTATTTTCTTACAAACAAAAATTTAAAAAAACTTGAAGTCACTACCTCAGCGTAAGTGTTTGCTTTATAATAATTATATTTTTACAACACATTAACGATTAGTTTAAAAATGCCCTTTATATGAAATCATTGAGCAAGTAACATTGATTTTGATTTGTAATGAGCGCAATTAAGATTTTGGCAATGAAGACCATAGTTGCCACTTAAAATATTTTATTCTTCTAAATTTTTAGTGAAAACCTGCCAAACTTTTTTTGCAACCTGTGGGCCAACAAATTTGATCATAAAAAAACAATACGTGCATTGTTATTTTCAGATTTCACTTTATAAATTTTCAAAAAAAAAAGTTCAAACAATGTAAAATCCAGTAGTCTGTTTTTACTTCAATTATTTCATCAACAGTTAAAATATTTTTCAGAAATATTTCAGCTATAGTCTTTATGAAAATATTATAAACATCTGTAATACTTTTTATCATATTTGATATTTATATAACAGTGTTTTTTTGAAGTGAATTAATGTTAGGTTATAGTTGCTGAAATTGTATCAACTGCGCAAAAAATTTGTTGCATACATTTATTTTTGTTTGAGTTAATTCTTAATTTTTTGTAATTCTGAAATTTTTCAAGCCTACCTTAACTTCATCATAATATAAATAGGCGCAGTGAAAACAACTAAGAACGATTTTCTCCCGTGTTTTTCAACCGATTTTGATAATTGTTTTTTTAAATGAATTAGAGTGCGGAGAACTCTATGACTGCACCGACTATTTTATACAACTATAAATAAGCAAACAAAAATTGGTCGATTTTCGACCCCAGGCGGTACTAGTAATTATAATTGCAACAAACCAACAAAATTACCACAACCGACTTTAATGAAATGGAACTGCCACGTTTAGTCCACTTTTAGTAAGGAACTAATTCAATTATTTCATGAACTTTAAATTTGGCAGTGTAAAAAGGTGAGCGAAACTAAGGATATTGATATGAACGCCGTTTTACTCTTTGTAATAATGACATTTTTCCACTAATTTCTAAAACGTTTGTTATCTTTGCCACGCTTCCTATCAGTGTAGCAACAGCTTAGCGAAGTTTTTCTACACTGCGACGATTAAAAACATGGTTACGTTCAACTATGCAAGAAGAACGATTGAATGGACTCGCATTATTGCATATACTTAGAGACATTAACATAAATATTAACGAAGTTATTGATAATTTTGCGATAATTTTGTCATATAATTTGTCTCTATCTAATGACTATCTAATAACACAGAGTAACAAAATTAAGCTTTATAAAAAGTGCAGAGATCTCGATAAACAATTCCGAATAAATTTTGGCTGCCCAATGAAGTCAAAAATGGACTTCGTTTTTCTCCATCAGCTTGAGTTTTTGAGTTATAGGCAAAAACATGAAAATCAGTTCTTTTTCTGATAATTTTCTTATATCTATTATATTGATCTACCGATGTGTATAACTATGACTGATTTCAATGAAGACATACTAGACTTTAATTTTTACAAATTCAATAACAATATATTCGACAGTTTCGAAGATATCGACGAAAAACGTTCAAAGTCGAAAAACTTTCACAATTTTACGTAGGCTGCTCTTTTGAAACCCTTCATCTTTGATATTTTTCAACGAATTTACAATAACTTTTTTTAATTTGTAGAAAATCTCTGAATTTTAATAAACATTTTATTTTTTTTTTTATTATCTTGCATATTTTCAAACAAATTGAAAAAACAAAAATTTTTGTACATTCAATTTTATTAAAATTCACTTAAAAAAGTTCCTACGTAAGTAGAAAATAATTTTATACAAAAGTAGTGTGCATTTGAATAAAATTTAACGTACAAAACTGTTTGTTTTTTCAATTTCTTTGAAAATATGCAAGATAATAAAAAAAACTAAAATGCTTATTAAAATTCAGAGATTTTCTACCAAATAAAAAAAGTTTTTGTAAATTCGTTGAAAAATATCAAAGATACAAGGGTTTCAAAAGAGCAGACTACGCAAAATTGTGAAATGTTTTCGACTTTGAACGTCGATATCTTCGAAACTGTCGAATATATTGTTATTGAATGTGCAAAAGTGGAAAGGTCTAGTATATCTTCGTTGAAATCAGTCATAGTAATACAATTCGGTAGATCAATATAATAGATTTAAAAAAATTCATTTCAAATTCAAGATCATTTTGTATTGAAACAATGAGTTTCAAATTCCTTTAATTTTTTTTTTAATTGAAAAGAACTATGTTTTTTCATTGCACATACTTGAAAATATAATTGTGCAATTTTTTTATAATGGAATGAATGTGAAAAATTGGAATAAATCAACCTTAAATCTAAAATAAGTTAAAGTTAGAGTTTTTATTTACTTTTCGCTAAGATATTATTCCAGAAAAAGGGTGAAATAAATAAATACGGAAAAAATGCCTTTTAAACAATTCAATAATTTCAATTCAAAAAAGTACAATTTGTCTATATGTAAAAAGACTAAATTTTCTCAAATCGAAAATGTGTGTCTTTGATAATTTACCCCCCCCAAGATTTTTTCCAGATCCGCCCCTGCGACTAACCGCCCTATTCTGCTTGTTAACTTAATACGGCGTTGTTAAGAATCTCCTGTTAATATTCTAGTTATGTAATGTAAATATGCATATTCTAACAAATCATTAACAACTTGAAAGCTTTAAAAAGCTTTTAAAGTTCACCACGCATGGTGAAAATGCAAATGGCATACATATCAAGCGTCAGCTGTTGTTTCGTTCTTATTTCAGAGTTTATTATTTCTGCAAGTAGAATAATAAATGTTATGAAGTAAGAAATTTAAAGATTGCTTCATATTTTATGTTTAAAGTGATACTTTTAAATGCTAAGATTTAAAATCTACTTAAATTCTTTGTAATAAAGGCGTTTGAAGTTTTTTTTCGTTCATATTGCTCTGTGTGATCGCTTAAAAGAAGTAAAATTTATTTTATTCTTCAATATTGTTACATAACTTTATTATTATTCAATATTATATTGATATTTTAACGTATGCACATCAATTTATTTGCTTAACATTGAAATAAAACTCGTTGTTAAGATGTTTTCTGTCATTAACAAAATAGTTAAGAAAAGAGCTTAAAATTTTTCGCCAGAATACGAAACCTTAACAAGGTGTTAATATTAACTATTTTGTTAATGTGGTGAGTTTAGTTAAGTTGCCAGAATAGGGCTGTAAAAGCAGTTACAAAGGATTTGGACGACTGAATTGTTCTTAAAGAATTATTCATAGAGCGCAGCTATAAATAACTTTAAACAAAAGACTGAACGAATAGTACTACTGAAATAATTTAGCATTGCTAAAGCAATAACCGACTGAAAAAGAAAAGATAATGGCGTTTGGGGTTTGGGATTAAATGCAGTTGGTTTTGCGCACGGCTAAATGCAAATTTGGCCGACTGAAGATCATTTTAGGTACGACTGAAGGTGAATTGGCTGACTGAAGATTGTTCTGGATATGTTTTGAAATGAAATAGTCGTCTAAAGTTGGTTTTTAGTATGGCTGATGGGGAACATGGAAACAAATGGTACGACTGATTTTGATCCGTTCATAGTTATTGTAAATAAAAATCAACATTTTAAACAAATTTAAGCAAAGAATAACAATTTGGCCGACTCTAAAAAAGTTAGGGGGTAGTTAACTGCCTTAACCCCCGCTAGTTTCGCCCTGGCTGCTGTAAAGACATCGTGGGGAAAATATACCGTTGGAGAGATGCAGACATCTACTTGACTCTATGCTACGGCACTGTTCTTCTGTAATAGCTAATAAAGGCTTTTCAACTTTCTTAACTTAACAAAGGTTTTCTTAACTTTTTTTTAATTATAACAGCAATTTTTCTATAATTCTTTTAATTATTACTATTTTTTTGCACGGCAAATTTTTGGGAAAGTCTTAGGAGTTTTTTAAATTTAAATTTTTTTTCTTAAATAATTTGAATAAAAAACTGTCATATTTTATATCACTGATATTTGCCAAAATTAATCTGCAAATAAAAAAAAATAACAATAATTAACAGCAACTGTTTGTATTGATATTTGAAACAGCACACAGCTGTAAATGTATAAGATTAAAATCTTTACAATCTATATCCAATTGCTATAAGAATCATTTATAAATTAATCGATTTTTATCTTAAAACTTTGATCGAAAATAAAATTTTGAAAGTGTAATTTGAAAAATAAGCTTGTTTTTACAATTTATCGATTACTACAATCGATTAAAATTTTCGATTATTGTATGCAAGAATTTCATATTCATACATTGATAAAAACAAAATCACGTGATTATAGAATAATTATGAAAAAATTTATCGATTTGAGACTTTAAAATATAATCAAAATTAAATTTTGAAAGTGTTATCTTTAAAAAATTTAAACTAGCAAAAATACTACAAAAAATACCTTGAAGAACGAAATTGTCTCTTAACTGGAAATGTGCTAAGTACACTCAGAAAAAAGTCTCGAAATATGATAAAAAAGTCATCATATTTAGAGAACATGGTATAGACTTTGCTCCAGAGAATGCTTTTCTCTAAATTTTATCCTAAAAATTCCCTAAAAATGATAAAAAGCTTCTATGAAAAAGAGTTTTTAAAGAAAAATACTTTTAATCTTTGAGAAAATATTTGTTTTTATTGAAGAAAATACTTCTCATAGTGAATTTTTAATCAAAATAAAGGAATATTTTTTCATTTTCAATAAATTTTTCTCTGTAAATGAAATTTTTTTTTGTGCGAGAAAAATACTTATCATTATCAGAGACATTGAATTATTTCCATTTCCTACAAGTGAAGAAATATTTCTTTAAAAATGTGAAAATTTATTCTAATTGAAGAAAATTTTATTTGAAAAAGAGAAAATTGCTATTATCGAAAATGGAGAAATTTTTTATCGGAGAAAGATATGTGTTTTTTTCTGAGAGTGCCTTGTTTTTTATTATTATTTATTTTTCCATTCCTCACTCTATTGCATCCTCTGGATTTGAGCATATTCCTCATGTAATCGGTCGTTCTTTGCACAGCTTTTGTGATACTCTTCCTAAGCATTCTTTGGCACATCCCGAAATGTTTTATACTTTTTTTTTAACTTTTTGTCCCAATTCACTTTATGTTACAACTTGTCGCTGCATCTTACCAACATCCAACTTACACCCACCAACAACAACATCACATAATCATCAATTTGTGGCAAGTCGTTCGAGCGTCTAGTGCTTTACTAGTTAAACCTTCCGTTGACACCACAAAGTGAGCGAAACTTTTAAGTGTTCTACCAGTGATTGATGACCAAGAAGGATGTGTGTGGATGGATTAGCGCACATTTTCGCTCAAAGCACCTGGTTAAAGTTTTTGCAGCACGAAGCTGGAAAAGTTTTGTAACTAGAACATAACATATTTTACACAGTACTTAGTTTGAGACAAAAAAAAAAAAAAATATTGCAAGTTGTTTACACAACTTTTTTACACGCTCTTTAACAACTGTTTAACTTGGATTTCATTAAAACAAGAGAATAAAAAACAATTTTCATAATCTTTTAAAATCTCTTATTATTTAATAACCATTAAATATGATGAAAAAATGGCACACATATTCAAGTATGTCAAAATTTTAAGTATGAAAAATTGTATGCTTTGAATCAGTGTCTATAAATGTTTTTTAGGGAATCATTAAGTAAATTAAGAGAATTCATGTCAATAGCCGCCATTCCTTAGTTGACTCTAAAGTGAGTTGCGTAGAGCTTTCGCTGCTTTTTGTTTTGCAGAGCGATGATTATTTCTTCCCCTGCGATGCAAATACTTCATACGATTGAATAACCATCCAGTAGCATTCGGTTTACCAGTTACCTTAGTCGACATATAATAAAAGTCTTTACTTTCTGTTGGAAAAACTTCGCAAATTTGATCCGATATCTTTTCCATGATATAAGGTCGGGGAAAAATGTATTCTTTTGTAGTACTATCGTATAGATGCTCAACAATGCAAAAGAGTAGTTTTTTTCGATGCTCGTATGCAAGTTTATTTGTAGCTTCATAGGTAGCTATCAGATTTCGGCCCAGAACTGTTGACTTTAGCACATCGCGTACATGCTGAAAAATAAAAACAATAATAAAATGGGATGTAGTTTAAAGGTGTGTTTTTTTGGATAAGCAAATTTGCTAAACTTTGTAGATATAAGATTCATTTAAGGTAAAGTTAAGCTAGGCTCAGATAAACTTTATTTTTTCTTTGAAATAAAGAAACAACTTTGAACAAAATATGCTGCTTCTTATGCTATGCTCAACAAATAAAATCTCTGAACTTATTTGTAATATTGTACGTAAAATCTATAAGCGCTATAAATAGCGCCAAAGAGTACAAATTTTAAAATAAAATATCAAAAATCTGAATACTAAATTGAAACGATTTGGATGATTTAAAAAAAATCGCATAAAAAAAAATTAAAAAATGTATAAGTTATCCGATGCCGACCGTGTCGTAAATAGTAGTATCGAGAAAAAGGCGTGAAAATAAAAAAAAAATTAAAAGAAAACAATTTTTTTATTAAGTTTAAATTTAAATAAACACATAAGCAAAACGTCCTTTTTATTTTAATTAATTTCTATTGTTATGCCTGCTAAAAATAATTTTTTTCTTTAAGCCATTTTTGGCGCCTAGGCTTCATATTCATATTCATATAATTTTTTTTTTACTTGAATTTTTATTTTTATTTTTATTTTTATTTTTATTTTTATTTTTATTTTTATTTTTATTTTCATTTTTATTTTTGTTTTTTTTTTTATTTTATTTTTATTTTTATTTTGATTTTTATTTTTATTTTTATTTTCATTTTTATTTTTATGTTTTTTTTTTATTTTTATTTTTATTTTTTTTTGTTTTTATTTTTATTTTTTTTTGTTTTTATTTTTATTTTTTTTATTTTTATTTTTTATTTTATATTTTTGTTTTTATTTTTATTTTTATTTTTAGTGAAATTTTTATTTATTTTTAATTTTATTTTAATTTAATTTTTATTTTAACTTTTGGTTTTTATTTTTATTTTTATTTTTGATTGTATTTTTATTTTTCCTTTTATTTTTATTTTTATTTTTATGTTCATTTTTATTTTTATTTTTATTTTTACTTTTATTTATATTTTTATTTTTATTTTTATTTTTATTTTTATTTTTATTTTTATTTTTATTTTTATTTTTTATTTTATATTTTTGTTTTTATTTTTATTTTTATTTCTATTTCATTTTAATATATATTTTTGTTTTTCTATTTTCATTTTTATTTTTATTTTTATTTTTATTTTTATTTTTATTTTTATTTTTAATTTTTATTTTTGTTTTTATTTTTATTTTTATATTTATTTCTATTTTTATTTGAATTTTTATTTTTATTTTTGTTTTTATTTTTATTTTTTATTTTATATTTTTGTTTTTATTTTTATTTTTATTTTTATTTCATTTTAATTTATATTTTTGTTTTTCTATTTTCATTTTTATTTTCATTTTTAGTTTTATTAAATTTATTTTTTTAAGTATTTTAATTACTTTTATTATTGTTATTATAATATTTTTTTTGTTATTTTTATAATTTTTATTATTTTAATAATTTTTATTATTTTTTTATAATTTTTTCATTTATATTATTTTTATTTTTATACCCCCACGCGTACTGCGTGAGGGGTATATTAATTTTGTCACGACGTGTGTAACGCCCATAAGGAGGCGTGGTAGGTATAGAAAAGTATATATATTATTGATCAGCATCACCACCTGAGTTGATTTAGCCATGTCCGTCTGTCTGTCTGTCCGTCTGTCTGTCCGTCTGTCTGTCCGTCTGTCTGTCCGTCTGTCTGTCCGTCTGTCTGTATGTCTGTCTGTGGACACGATTACAGCCGTAATTTTGAAACTATTGTGCTGAAATTCGATATTTAAGCTTTTTTATAAAAAATTAAGATCAAGTTCGAGAATGGGCTAAATCGGTTGAAAACCACGCCTACCTCCCATACAACACAAATAATGAAAACTCTATAAAGAGGCTAATATCAAAGTTACAAAACTGAAACTCAGTATTTGTGTGTTCTATGTCAAAACTTAGGTGTGTTACAAAAATGGGAGTCATCCATTCACTAACACGCCCACCTCCTATACAACCCCAAAATTTAATATTTTATAAAAAGGCTTATATTTATGCTTCAGAAAAACAATTTGATATGTTTGTATTTTAACAAAATCTTCTAAAATCTCATACAAAAAGCTTTCTAATTGAAGATTATTTAACCCTTAAGAATCAGTCGTGGGGGTATTTTAGCTTCGGCCAAGTCGAAGATATACTTTACTAGTTTTTATTATTTTTATTATTTTCATTATTTATATTATTTAAATTATTTTTATTATTTTAATATTTTTATTATTTTTATTAATTTTATTATATTTATTATTTTTGTTTATATTGTTATTTTTGTATTAATACTTTTGTATTAATTCTGCAACTTTTTTACACTTTCTTGAACAACTGTTTCCAGATTTCGTTTAAAAGCGAATAAAACAAGTTGTATGATATTTTCAAAACTTTTATTATTTTATAACACTTAAATATGATAAAAAAAATGGCACACATATTCAAGTATGAAAAATTGTATGCTTTGAGTGAGTGTTTTTATGGGAATCATTAAGTAAATTAAGTGAATTCATGTCAATTCAGCTGCCATTCCTTAGTTGACTCTAAAGGGTGGTGCGTAGAGCTGCTGCTGATTTTTGTTTTGCAGAGCGATTATTTCTTCCCCTGCTATGCAAATACTTTAAACGATTGAATAACCATCCAGTAGGATTCGGTTTGCCGGATACCTTACGCGACAAATAATAAAAATCTTTTCTTTCTGTTGGAAAAACTTGGCAAATTTCAGTCGATATCTTTTCCATGAGATAAGGTGGAGGAAAAATATATTCTTTTGTAGCACTATCGTATAGATGCTCAACAATGCAATAGAGTAGTTTTTTTCGATGCTCGGATGTTAGTTTATTTGAAGCTTCATAGGAAGCTATCAGTTTTCGGCCCAGAACTGTTGACGTTAGGATATCACGTACATGCTGAAAAATAAAATATAAATAAAAATAGACTGAGGTTAAGGGCGTGTTATTTTGGGTAAGCAAATTTGCATTACTCTGAAGCAAGGTTCAGGTAAACTTTATTTATTCTTTGAAAAAAAGATATGAATTAAAATAAAACAAAAAAAAAGTGGCTTCCTGTGCTATGCTCAACAAATAAAATCTCTGAAATTATTATGTAAAATCTATAAGCGCTAAAAGAGCGCTAAAGTATAAAAATTTTAAATTTTTCTATATTGAAACGATTTGAATTCTTTAAAAAATCAATCGCATAAAAATATTAAAAAATGTATTATGTCGATGCCAACCGTGTCGTAAAAAGTAACATCGAGAAAAAAGGAGTGGAAAAATAATATAATGAAAAAAACAATATTTTATAAAGTTCAAATAAAAAATTTGTTTATTTATTTGACACTAGTTCTTTCCCGTCAAAAATTACGGGCCCGGATTACATAAAGAAAATCAAAAAATTATTCAGAAATCAGAAATGTGACCATCATTTCAATTTTAAATTGTGCAAATAAAAATTTTTAGTTCCAAATATTTAAAAAATACCTTTAAGTAAAAACGGAAACCATAGCAGGAACGACGAAATAAGTTGAAAAATTGTTTGTAAAACTGAAAAGTTTAAGGTAATATTACAGTGTGTAAAAAATGAAAAATAATTTTTTGTTTTTTTTTTAGAATCTGGTTCCTTAAGGTCTTAAGAATGCGTATATGAAATTTTAGAAAAAAATATCGCATAAAACAAAAGATATAACATACATTATATTTGTATGTCGCCCATTTTCTTCATATATAATCGTTCATAGAAGAAAATTTAATCGCGTTTTTCTCGAATCAAGTTTTTTCGAATTGGTTTTTAAGATATCTCGAGTTCTACTTGATGGATTTCGATGAATCTTGGTTCATTGTAATCTTCATAGACTTTGTTAAGCACTCTACCTATAAAAAGAAACTTTTATATTTTGTTTTTTACGGCTAAAAATTTCTTCCAAAAAGAGGGGTTTTTTGTAAATTTGTTTTTCAACTCATGCCATTTATTTTTGTTGTTTTTGTTTTTTGATTTGCGTAGGTAAAGTGCTCAACTACAACTTTTTACTGAAGAATGCACATTGATTTTTTACTTTCCGACGCTTTGGAAATGCTGGAGACGAGAAACCAACTTACAACCTTTTTTTAAACACGCCAACTTCAACGTCCTCTAGAAAATAAACAACAAATACAAAAACAAAAAAAAACATTTTTTTTATATCTTCAACTTTAACTGTTCATAATGAAAATATATTTGAATTAAATATTTGTATAGTACTATGTAAAAAAAAATTAATAAAAAATGTGTTGTTTTTAAAAGCTTCACACTGTAATAGTACCTTAAAATGTCACATAAAAATTTTTTAAAGTTTCAAAAAATCACAAAACAAAAATGTCAAAATATATGCTATGAAATTTAAAAAAAAAATCAAGCGTTCCGCACTCACATTTTACGGAATTATGTTATAGTAATATTTTGTTTATATAAATACTTTTTATTTGTATAAATTTCTATTGTTATGTCCAGTTAAAATAATTTTTTTCTTTGAACCATTTTTGGCGTATAAGTTTGGGCTGCCAGATCACCTCTACCTCATTTTAAAGGACCACTGTTCTGTATATAAGGGAAGGAATTGGTACTACCACTTAGGATTTTCCTAATGGTTATGAACTGTTTCACTGTTCTGGAGATGGAACATAAGAATCTAGTTGCAAATTCTTAAATTTAATTTTTTTTTTAAATTTGTTTCTAATTAAGTTCCAAATCGGAACATTTAAGTGAAATCCACCACACATGCAGGTTGGACCGGAATACTGGTACAGAGTCTAAAACCGCGACAAGTCTTTGAAAACCAAGACTTCTGGCAGCTCTATTCCAGACGTACTTTAGTTTTTTGTACTTAACATTATTCGATTTCCAGAACAATTATTTATCTCTTTTTATTTAAATGTTTCTTGTTTAATTAATTGAATTAAGCATTAAAAGCAAAAAATTGGAAAAAACATATATAATATGTTTATAGAATTTTTTTATTTATGTAAATTTTTTGTACTTTGTATTCTTTTGTCTACGAAAACCCAAACCCGAGAACGAATTACATAATTTACCACTTAATTTATATTATTTTTATTCTTATTGTGTTTTTATGTTTTTTTAATTTTATTTGATTTATTTACATTTTTGTTTTTTTTTTCTATTATTATTTTTGTATACAGTTTGTTTTTATTACTTTTTTTCAATTTCAACGTTGATTTTGTAAATATTAAAAATTGTTATTTAAATTAATTTTATACCTATTTTTATTTTTAATTTTTTGATAATTTAACATTTATTTATTATTTTTTTTTATTGTCTTATATTTTTAACTATGATTTTCTAACATGGACTTTAGTAAATTTTTTTTTTTTTTTTTTTGTAATTTCATTTTATTCTTTTTCTTGTTTTATAAACTGTTAAAGTTTACATGTTCATTTTCATTTCGATTTTATTTTTATTTTATTTTCATATTCATATGCATTTTCATATTCCTATTCATATTAACATTCATATTCATATTCATATTCATATGCATTTTCATATTCCTATTCATATTAACATTCATATTCATATTCATATTCATATTCATATTCATATTCATATTCATATTCATATTCATATTCTTATTCATATTCATATTCATATTCATATTCATATTCATATTCATATTCATATTCTTATTCATATTCATATTCATATTCATATTCATATTCATATTCTTATTCATATTCATATTCATATTCATATTCATATTCATATTCATATTCATATTCATATTCATATTCATATTCATATTCATATTCATATTCATATTCATATTCATATTCATATTCATATTCATATTCATATTCATATTCATATTCATATTCATATTCATATTCATATTCATATTCATATTCATATTCATATTCATATTCATATTCATATTCATATTCATATTCATATTCATATTCATATTCATATTCATATTCTTATTCATATTCATATTCATATTCATATTCATATTCATATTCATATTCATATTCATATTCATATTCATATTCATATTCATATTCATATTCATATTCATATTCATATTCATATTCATATTCATATTCATATTCATATTCATATTCATATTCTTATTCATATTCATATTCATATTCATATTCATATTCATATTCATATTCATATTCATATTCATATTCATATTCATATTCATATTCATATTCATATTCATATTCATATTCATATTCATATTCATATTCATTTTTATTTTAATTTTCAAATTGATTTTAATTTTCTTTTACATTTTTATATTTATTTTCATATTTATTTTCATATTCATTTTCATATTCATTTTCATATTCATTTTCATATTCATTTTCATATTCATTTTCATATTCATTTTCATACTCATTTTCATATTCATTTTCATATTCATTTTCATATTCATTTTCATATTCATTTTCATATTCATTTTCATATTCTTTTTCATATTCTTTTTCATTTTCAATTTCTTTTTATTTATTTTTCATTTCATTTTTATTTTCTTTTTCATTTTAATTTTCATTTTCATTTTTATTTCTGTTTTTATTATATATCTGTTTTAATTTCAATTTTAACTTCCATTTCCATCTATTACTTTATCTATTTCTATTTCTTTTTCTATTTCTATTTCTATTTCTATTTCTATTTCTATTTCTATTTCTATTTCTATTTCTATTTCTATTTCTATTTCTATTTCTATTTCTATTTCTATTTCTATTTCTATTTCTATTTCTATTTCTATTTCTATTTCTATTTCTATTTCTATTTCTATTTCTATTTCTATTTCTATTTCTATTTCTATTTCTATTTCTATTTCTATTTCT
This sequence comes from Tetanocera ferruginea, assembly GCA_958299015.1. Classification (NCBI taxonomy): domain Eukaryota; kingdom Metazoa; phylum Arthropoda; class Insecta; order Diptera; family Sciomyzidae; genus Tetanocera; species Tetanocera ferruginea. The sequence goes on along the minus strand of OY282640.1, from coordinate 31,890,131 downwards.
ATTTCTATTTCTATTTCTATTTCTATTTCTATTTCTATTTCTATTTCTATTTCTATTTCTATTTCTATTTCTATTTCTATTTCTGTTTCTATTTCTTTTTCTGTTTTTACTTAAATTTTTTTTTATGTCATTTTATTTTAGTTTATTTTTATTTATTTTTTTTTAATTTTATTTTTTTTTATTTTTGTTTTGATTTTTATTTTTATTCTTACTTTGTTTTTTATATTGATTTTGATTTTGATTTTGATTTTGATTTTGATTTTGATTTTGATTTTGATTTTGATTTTGATTTTGATTTTGATTTTGATTTTGATTTTGATTTTGATTTTGATTTTGATTTTGATTTTGATTTTGATTTTGATATTGATTTTGATTTGTATTTTTATTTTTATTTGTATTTTTATTTTTATTTTTAGTTTTATTTTTATTTTTATTTTTATTTTGATTTTTATTTTTATTTTTATTTTTATTTTTATCTTTATTCTTATTCTTATTTTTATTTTTATTTTTAAGTTTAATTTTTATTTTTATTTTTATTTTTTTTATTTTTATTTGTATTTTTATTTTTATTTTTATTTTTATTTTTATTTTTATTTTTATTTTTATTTTTATTTTTATTTTTATTTTTTTTTATTTGTATTTGTATTTGTATTTGTATTTGTATTTGTATTTTATTTTTATTATTATTTTTATTTTCATTTTTATTTTTTATTTTTATTTTTATTTTAATTTTTATTTTTATTTTTATTTTTATTTTTATTTTTATTTATATTTTTGTTTGCATTCTATTAAAAAAAAATGTAAAACAAACTATAAAAAAATAGAATGCAAACAAAAATATAAATAAAAATAAAAATAACAACAAAAATAAAAATACAAATAAAAATAAAAATAAAAATAAAAATAAAAATAAAATACAAATACAAATACAACTACAAATAATTATAAAAAAAAAATGTAAAACAAACTATAAAAAAAATAATTATCCTTAATTATTTTTATTATTTTTAATCGTTTTTTTCTTTTATATTTAATACCACAGTTTCAATAAAATTTTTAATGTTTTTGTTTTTTGCTTTGAAATTTTAATTGGTTAATTTTTTTCTTTTGTTTGGTTTTTTTGCTGGCTTTTTGTTAAACGTTTAAATTTTCCTTGTTTCAATTTTTGTGTCTTTATTTATATTTTGGCTTTTTGTGTTTTGTCCTGTTTTTTTTTTTTTTAATAGTGTGTGTACGTTTTTCGTAGTTTTTTGTATTATTATATTTTTGTGTTTTGTATTTTTTCGCTTTATTTATATATTTCCAGTTGTTTTTTTTTTTTTTGTTATTGTTCACTGTTTTAGTACATCTGGTAATAACACGTCATAGAAAGAAAATGAGGCTTGTTGTGTGACTTGCGACGCTATTTTGTTAAAACTACTTTCAATTTCATAAATTTTACAGACCCACAACAGTTTGCTGATATGTGAAAATAGCGCTGATTATCGTCAATCACTGTGAATTAATTTTTAGACTCGCATTTTTAAATCAACATTGTTTTATTCAGAATTATTATTTCAAAGTATTACAACAAAAATCAAAATGAATATGTAATTAAGGTGCATGTTGGAATGCATTAATTTCACCAATGAATGCTTCAAGAATTGGATCAACCTCTAGTTCTTCTGTTGCTATGCCATACAAATATTTCTGCACAAATGCCCACACTAAAGCGCATTCCTTGGGATATGGCACATTCATAACATAATACAATTTAAAACAAAATTCTAATGCACTCCAGTAAGCATCGAACTCCCACTTAATATCATCTAGTGCGACATAAAATTCCTTAACGTCGAAATGATCACCCACAACAATTATGATTGGCTGAAGGCAAGTTTCGTTTTGAGGGCAAATTTCACGCATAGCCAAGAGTACATCTTCAACTTCTTCAGTATTTTTGATGATTTGTGTAAATGATGATTGTGAATCACTTATGCTATATTTACTTAATTTTTTGCGTTTACTATTAAGGTAGACAGATGGTGGCTTTAAGACTGCGTGTAGTAAATGCATGTTTTGAAAACAGATGGTATCTGTGAAATATATGAATATTATTGAGCATTTTTCATTCGTCGTATAGTATATGATATTCAACCTGGTGTTAGATGAGTTTTGCGCTCCAAGAACTCAGCCAAATTTTTTTGTGATTCAGGATCTTTTATGCGAATTTTAAATAAGGCGGGTGCCACATTCAAAAAATGTTGCCATTTTTGAAAGAATCTATCTTTTTCAGTTATAAGACGATCAAAATCTATGTGAACCTAAAAATGAATAAGTTGATTTTTGATATAAAAATGAGTTGGTACAGTTTGGGTACAAGCATTACCAATTCTGGTGCTCTAGGTAGCTTATAAAATGGCCAATCCTGTAGTATTCTGATAAGATTTGCATCCTTTTTGCTGTCAATTTTATTTCTTCTATATTTGACAGTCTGCTTCCATTTGACAAGCACTTCGTCCCACTGTTTGGCAGACTTTAAAGTTAAAGCTATGTTGGCCTGCTCGTTTAGAGAAAGAGCTAAAAACTGACTTTGTTAAAACCAATGATAGGAAGTGGTTAAGGACATTGAATTTTACCGTCTGAAATTTCCTTAATGTTTCTACATGTTCGTTTAGCATCTAGTGCCTCTTCTTTTTGTCTTTCTTCAGAGCCGAATGATTTTTTTATGTTTCTTGTTTGACTTTGATAACGATCCCATAATTTTCCTTTGGGCGGCAGTTTACCTTTGCCAACAAAATATGTGCTCTGCTTGAAAACAAAAATTGCGATTTTATAACAAAATGTACACTTCATCAATTATTTATATAAAGTACCTGACTTTCTGTTGGAAATAATTCAACAATGCATTCAGATAAATATTTTGCTTTTGCCACATTCAACTTGATATTGTGTTCAATATAGAATTGAATTATTTTGTGTACTATCATTGTTCTCTGGGCCGGTTGTAGCGTTTGAGTCTTCCTATAATTTTCTAGCAGTAATTTTCCATGTTCAATATTTAAAATATCTTCAATTTTTGTCTAGAAAAGAAGAATAAGCATCAACTTAAAAATTATGTTCAAGAAAAACAGAAAGAATAGGACTTACATTATCTGCCGAATGCATAGTTGAAGTGGAACTTTTATTTTGGCACATTTCAACAGGCTCTTTTGCAAAACTGGATGTTATTGAGCAACTGCGTGACATACTCTTGTCATGGTCGTCAAGCCATTTGTTAACAGACGAGCAGTTAAAAGAATTTGCGCTGGTCTTGAAGAAATTATAGTTTTTTTTTTTGTTAATTAAGCCATGAAGAATTTGTATAAAACATTTAATAATATGTCACTAAATACAAGTTTATTTTGAATTCAACTTTTGAAAAAAAGAAGCAAATATTCTTGAACAATGATTACTACAAGAATTACTACAGGAGAATTACTAAGGGAGAATTACTACAAGTATATCCGTAGCTATTAAAATAACAAAAAGTAGATTCAATACAGTCTAAAATAGTGTACCTGCCAGGTACAACACCACAAATACACCAAATACAACCCAACAACAAGATAGGAACACCAGCACTACCCAACAACAAGATAGGAACTGCAATAAGCAGACCAATGCCGCAGCAGCAGGCAGTCAATGCAAGACAATAACAACCGACAACTGCAACAAGCAAAAATTTTATTTGTTATACATCACACCGCTTTAAAATTCACAACAGGTTTTTGTTAAATAATGCTTAAGATGGTGTAGTTTGACATATATTGGGTTGGGGAAAAAATATGCGGCGTCTTTTTTAGAAAAAATAAACACCATTTTATTTTTAAACAGACAAAACTTTATTTATCTAAATATTGTCCATTTTTTAACTACTTTCTGTCATTTTATGGTTAAAACCATGGATCCATTATTGTGGAATTCCGGGCTTTAATCGTTGAAAAACTGACGCAGGTGGTTTTTGCAGTATTCTTTTAAGGTTGATTTCTTCCCAGCAAAAGAGTGTTGAAGAGATCGGAACAAATGATAAACTGACGCTGCAATGTTTAGACCGCACGGTGGATGCATTTAAACAACCCAGCCAAATTCTCTTAGTTTTTGCGGGGTCAATAAAGAGGTGTGTGTGGCCTTGCGTTGTCATGATGAAACACAAGACCTTTCCCGTTGATCAATTTCGGCCTCTTTTTTCAATTTCTTTCTTCAATTGCATTAATTGCTTGCAACGAAGAGGAAGACCATTTCTCCGATGGATTAACCAGGCCGAGAAAGCTTTAACCGCACTGGGTGAAAGAGATTGGAGATGGCACGCGGGTCATATCGACACCAACGTCGCTTAATTCGAAACCTCAAGTGTCAACAAAACTGCCAGTAAATTGGGCAACTTAAAATTCAACCTAAATCAATTAACACAAACAAAATCATTTGTGTTCATTCCTAAAATTACGAAATGTTTAAATGCAAGTGTCAAATGACACATTGCTTCACTGCAGTACAAACAACTTACAATATGTGAGTCGGCAATTTACAAACATTATATCGTATTGCATTTTGCAATTGAATGGCCCACTTATGCAATTGAATGGCCCACTTAAGTGTTTTGCGTTTTCGAAATATTTCACAACATCTGTTACGAAATAAGAAAGTACTACACATGCATTTATTTTTAAGTCAACTTGGAATGTATAGATTGTAAGAAAGTTAGTCTTAAGTTGAAGTTCATCAAATAAAGTACATTGTTTAAAAATAAAATTAAATTTTATTTTTTTTTAATTTATTCATTAGAATAAATATAACTGGCGCAGTCTACGGAGTTTAATCAAAAGATTAAATCAAAAGAACAAAAGAATTTTAATTCCTTAAGTGAATTTAAGTGAAAAAAAAAAAAAAAAAAAAAAAAAAAAAATATATATTCTAAAGAATATTCTCCCATAAAGTGAAGTGAATTCAATTTAAGATTCAAAAACATTAAAGATTCTGAAGAATCTAGCAATAAGAATTAACTCAGTAACTAATACTAAGTTAACAATTATAAAGAGAAGCAGAAACATAAGATTTCTAAATAAAATGGAGAACGAAACAGTACCAACAGTGCCGATTTCGGAGATAATCAGGGAAGCAGCTAGAATAAAAGAATTCCACGGAAGTAGAGAGTACGATTTGTCATCTTTTATAAGGGAGGTAGAATTAATTCTCCCCCTTTTCAACGAAAACGCAGAATTAAAGGAGTTTGTATTCCAAAGACATATAAGGACGAAGATACAAGGACCTGCACTGCAAACCATTAGGACACTGGGGAGCCACCCAACGTGGAACCAAATTAAAGAGGAGCTGATAAGAAATTTCGGAGTGAAAGAGACATATCATAATCTGTACCACCAAGCGATAAACACAAGATGTTACAATGTAAGTGATTATTTTAATCAACTAAGAACAATATTAGACAAATTAAATACTAAGTATGATTTTGATGTCACTAAACCCATAGAATTTTCACCACAAGTTAATGAATCCATTATTCTAAAAACGTTTGTAAATGGAATAGATGCTAGCTTAGCCAGTATAATCCATAGCAGAAACATACAGAATCTAAGATTAGCTTTTTATACTTTGCAAGAAACGGGGATGGTTGAGCAATTAGAAAGAAAAGCAAATTACTACAGAAATAATAGAAATACAAATTCTGGACAGTTTCGAAACACAAGACAAGAATATAACCATGTAGAGAACCAAAAACCATTTAGACAAAACAACAACTACTACAAAAATAATAGAAATACAAATTCTGAACAATTTCGAAACACAAGACAAGACTATAATCATGTAGAGAATCAGAATCCATTTAGACAAAATAATAACTCGGGGCAATTCCGACAAAACAGACAAACAGATTCTTTTAGGCAAAATTCTGTACCTAATTTCAATAACCAACGAAACTGGAATCCAAATCAAAAACTGAATCAGAATACAAATTTTAACAATCGAAGTTCAGGCCAGACTAGAAATAATAGACCACAACCAATGGAGGTAGACCACTTACAACAGGAAGAGGTAAATTTTCAATTACCGGGGGAGGACCTAATTTACCGATAGTAGAGCTGACTGTAGGAGACGAAAAAATAAAATGTTTAATTGACACAGGATCGACAACGACACTCATTAGCGAGAACAAACTGACGAAATATAAAAGAATAAAAATAAAAGATAATATGCGATTTAACACACTCAGCGGACAGACCAGCATAAGCCACGAAATAATAACAGAACTCCCAAAAGAGTTCAATGAAAAAAAATATCTAAGCTGGAAATTAACAAAATTCAAAAATAAAAAATTCGATGCACTTATTGGACAAAACATACTCGCACCAATGCAAGCAATAATTAATTTAAAAGAGGGGTACATTGAAATAAATAATGTAAAAATTACCTTTTTAAATTCATGTCCATACAATTTCGAAGAAATTCATACACTTGAAAACTCGAACATTGACCAAAGCATTATTAAAAAATTAGAAAGAATAGATATGAACCCTGAAGAAATAGGTAATCTTACATACTTAATAAATAAGCACCAAGACTTATTTTTTCAAGAAGGACAGAAATTGACTCATACACACGAAATTCAACACGAAATAGTGACTACAACAAATAGGCCCCTTTACTCAAAGATTTATAGATACCCACAAATTCACGAAACTGAAATTAATAAACAAATAAAAGAAATGTTAGAACAGGGAATAATAACAGAAAGTAATTCACCATATAACTCACCTCTTTGGATCGTTCCAAAGAAAGCAGACAATTCAGGGACGAAGAAATGGCGAATCGTTATCGACTATAGGAAATTAAATGAAGAAACTATAAGTGATAAATTTCCTATCCCTAATATTGAAAATATATTAGAAAAGTTAGGAAGGTCTCAATATTTTACAACATTAGATTTAGCAAAAGGTTTTCATCAGGTGCTAATAAAAGAATGCGATAGACAGAAGACAGCATTTTCTACTCCTCTTGGGCATTACGAGTTTATGAGAATGCCATTTGGACTCAAAAATGCTCCAGCTACGTTCCAAAGATTAATAAATTCAGTCCTTAGGGAATTTATAAATAAAATATGTGTTGTCTACCTTGATGACATACTTATTTTCAGCACTTCATTAGAAGAGCATTTGGAAAGCATTGAGAAAATTTTTAATAAATTGAGACAACATAATTTAAAAATCCAAGTAGACAAGTGCAAATTTTTTGCAAAAGAAACCGAATACTTAGGGCATATTTTAACAACAGAAGGAGTAAAACCGAATGAGAGTAAAATTGAAAACATTCAAAAGTTAAAACTCCCTGAAACAACAAAACAAATCAAGTCATTCTTAGGAATTACCGGTTATTATAGAAAGTTCGTAAAAGATTATGCCAAAGTAGCTCACGGAATGACTAAATATTTAAAGAAAAACACTAAAATTAATAAACAAGACCCACAGTACATAGACGCTTTTCAGAAACTGAAACGATTATTAACCGAAGCACCCATTCTTAAATACCCCGATTTTGATAAACGTTTTAAAGTAGCCACAGATGCTAGCGATTTCGCTATTGGAGCAGTCCTTACTCAAACTGAGCACCCAATTAGCTATGCAAGTAGAACCCTTAACGAGCATGAAAGAAAATACTCTACAACAGAAAAGGAACTGTTAGCCATTGTATGGGCAGTTAACTATTTCCGACCATTTATTTACGGACGAAATTTTGATCTGATAACTGATCATCAACCATTGGTCTGGTTGAAAACAAAAAATTCTGGCAAAGATATTAATCCAAGATTACAACGTTGGCTACTAAAATTAGGAGAATATGACTTTAAAATAAGCTATATAAAAGGAAAAGAAAATATAGCTGCCGATTTTATGAGTCGTATAAACGCAGATTTAGGACAAATAAACGCAATCGACTCTCAAAACGAAGAAAATATGAGCACAGACGCTACAATTCACTCTCAAGAAGAGGAACAAAATGACCATTTTCTCATACTGGACACAATAGTAAACAGATTTAACACACAACTAATCCTAACTAACAACAAAGTAAAAGAAATTGAGGTAGTAAATAACAAAAGAAAAATTTTTATTAGTCCAGAAGATATTAAAAACAATTTCATGACAGACATATTTAGAAGATATTTAAAAACAGGAAAAACAGGTATTTACTCGGAAATAACGGACCATGAATATAACATAGTACAACAGAAACTATTAGAACTTTTTGGCTCAACCCTTAAATTCTATAGATGCTCATACCATGCCAGGGATATGTCAAACGAAGAGGAAACATATAAACAAATAGGAAAATATCATAAACTAGAGACGGGACATGGTGGCATTCAAGCAAATTACGAGGGATTGAAAAAACTTATCTATTATAAAGACCTAAAGAAATTAATACAGAAATACGTAAATAACTGCGACATCTGTAATAGGGCCAAATATGACAGGAAACCATTAAAACCGAAATACTTACTGACAGAAACCCCAACCGACAAAAATCAGATTGTACATGTAGATGTCTATACAAACAAAAAACATAGTTTTATGTCGTTTATAGATAAATTTTCAAAATTTGCTGTAATTCTTTATTTAGAAGATAGAAATAGCAACACCCTAATAGAAAAATTTAGACTGTACTTGTCAATAAAAAGTAAACCAAACAAATTTGTGATGGATAACGAGTTTAATTCTGTCAATGTCAAAGAATTTATGAGACAAGAAGAAATATTAGTACATTTTACAAAACCTAATAGTCACACTGGGAACTCTGATATAGAACGATTCCATAGTACTATTGCTGAAAAATTTAGAGCATTAGAAGCAGAAAAGTCCAACTTATCGACGCAAGAACGTATATTTAAATGTGTAGAATGGTATAACAGATCAGTGCATTCAACTCTAAAAGAAAAACCTATTGACGTAGAAGAGGGTAAAATCGATAAAGAAAAAATTAGGCAGCTAATCCAAAATAAAAAAGAACAAACCATTGATAAACTTAATAGAAAACGTGAAGATTTTAGATCAAATAAGCAAGAAGAATTTGTAAAAAATTATAAAGCACTCAGACATAAATACGAACCAAGATATAGAAAAATAAAGATAGAAAATATTCATCCAACAAACATTAAAAGACCAACTAAATTTTCAGATCAATTGGACATTACTCGTTTCATTCCTACTACTAATGATTAATAAGACTTACGGAACACTTATCGTTGACAAAATAGAGACTGATGACGGATTCATTGAGATAAAACTAGAAAACGCACAGATTATCAAAAACTACAACATGATTTTACACATTATTAACCCATCTGAAATAGAAAGTATTATAGACGACTTTACGTTCGAAATACAACAATTAAAATTATTGGAAAACAAACAACTTTTAAATTTACAACTCAGAACACTAAGACGTAAAATTCAAACCATCCTACCGCACAGACAGAAGAGAGGACTTATTAACATATTCGGAACAGGACTTAAATGGCTATATGGAACTATGGACGACAATGATAGAACAGAAATAGAAGAACATTTAAAAATTATCGACACAAATAATCACATGGCAATTGAAAACCTTAATAAAAATATTCAAATAAATGACCATTTTAACAAAACATTCGAAATGCTAAGAAACACAATAGAATCAGACAGAAATAAAATAAATAGTAAATTTAATGACATAGAAGAAACTAACTCAAGAATGTATGCGCAATTCCTTTATTTAGACTTTTTATTGAAAATTAAAATTTTAGAGGATCACATTGAGCACATACAAAATAACATTGCTTCAGCAAGACTTAACATAATGACAAGTAACATTTTAACGGACGATGAAATAACTCAATACAACATTGACATTGACAAACTTCGAAACATACGACTAGGTGTAGGTGAATACAAAAATAACGAAATTATATTTGTCATAGAAATTCCCAAAAACATAATTTCTGCTCCAAGATCACTAGTAGTACCCGTTTCAAACGCAAAGCATGAAGAGTTACTTATTAAAATGCAAGAAACAATTAAAATAAATAATACCTTTTATGACTATAATAGTGATGTAAACATGAAAAATTTAAGAAAATCAAAATTATGTATTTATAAAGATAATTGTCTTAAAATCAAAAATAATCAGTCAGAAATCATTAGTATAAAACCAGGATTAATTTTGCTTAAAAATCAAATAAATTCAAATTTAAATAGTACATGTGATTATAGAAAAACCACACTGAATGGAAATTACCTTATTTCTTTTAATGATTGTAAAGTAAAAATAAATGAAGAAATTTTTTCAAATAAAGAATTTATATTTCATGAAAGATTCAATGTACCATCAGTACAGAAATTAAATGCTTCAAAAACTCAACCAACCTTTGACGAAATTGTAATACAACAAATAGAAAACATTGAAAAAATAAAAGAACTTAAATATCACAGAAAAAATTTTACAACTTATAATCTTATAATACTTATCTCTACACTTGTAATAATAATTTTGGTAATGTTATTCTATATTTATATTGTAAGAAAAAACAAAACACTTAAAATAAATATCGCCAACCCTCAAACTCAGGGGAGTTCTCAAACCAAGGGGGGAGGGGTCATATCGACACCAACGTCGCTTAATTCGAAACCTCAAGTGTCAACAAAACTGCCAGTAAATTGGGCAACTTAAAATTCAACCTAAATCAATTAACACAAACAAAATCATTTGTGTTCATTCCTAAAATTACGAAATGTTTAAATGCAAGTGTCAAATGACACATTGCTTCACTGCAGTACAAACAACTTACAATATGTGAGTCGGCAATTTACAAACATTATATCGTATTGCATTTTGCAATTGAATGGCCCACTTATGCAATTGAATGGCCCACTTAAGTGTTTTGCGTTTTCGAAATATTTCACAACATCTGTTACGAAATAAGAAAGTACTACACATGCATTTATTTTTAAGTCAACTTGGAATGTATAGATTGTAAGAAAGTTAGTCTTAAGTTGAAGTTCATCAAATAAAGTACATTGTTTAAAAATAAAATTAAATTTTATTTTTTTAATTTTATTCATTAGAATAAATATAACTCGCGCGAAGCAGAGACGCCTGGCGAGAGCTGATGAAGTCGGCCGTAACTCGACCACGACTTGTCATGGCCACCTTAATAAGTAATTAACACGTGGTCCAAAAAGTCCCGAAACTAAGTAATAAAAAAACATTTTTTTTTGCAAATATTCTTCTTTAATCAACAAAATAGTTTCATTCAAGAGCAATACATTTATTCCACCGCTTTTCTAACTTTCCAATACCGGTTTTGTAGAACGATTTGTGCTTCGCCTCAAAATACGCTTCAGTTTCAGCCATCACCTCTTCATTGGAGCCAAATATCTTGTCGGCAAGCATTTTTTTGAGATCAATAAAGAGCCAGTAATAGCTGGGGGCCAAATTTGGCGAATACGTTGGATAAGAAAGCAATTTAAAGCCCAATTCGTGGATTTTCGTCACCGATTTGGAAAGCAGCTATCTCATCGACAAATGTTCTGTACTACTGTTCCCACACTGCCTTTCGATATCTTCAGAGCCTCAGCTAGCTCGCTCACCTTTACTTTACGGTCGGCCAATACCATTTTGTGTACTTTTTTTATGTTCAGTGGAAAAACTGCCTCATTTGGGCGTCCTGAACGTTCAGCATCATTTGTGTCTGTACGACCAAGTTTAAACTCAGCATAAAATCGGCAAATAGTTGCTTTTGATGGAGCAGAGTCCGAATAACACTTTCGAAGCTATTGCTCAGCTTGGACGGTTTTTTTTTCCATAAGAAAAAAGCGATAAATCAACACACGAAATTGCTTTGAATCCATTATTTTGAAAATATCAACAGTAGCGTCACTTAAATCACTGCAACTTCTGAACTTAACATTAGATTGTCATGAAATTTTGTCACGTATTGTTTGAAGTTTGGAAATATCGAAATATTATATCGATATTTCTTTACACGGTTCGAAATTAAGGTTTACTTTTTCAACTTTTTAAGTTGTAATATGCATTCTTTCCAAAAAAGTTGAAATTTTCAACTAAGTATAAAAGATAAGTATAAAAGAAAGTAAAAGAAAAGTATATATATAGAAAAGTAAGTATATAAAAAATTTTCAACTATTTGTGATGAAAATTTCATCTTAATAAGTTGAATAATTATACTTTAAAGTTAAAAATTTAGACCTTAAAGTATGAAAAAGGAAAAAATTAAATTTCTCAACTACTTAAGTTGAATAATTGAAATTTTCGGTCGAATTATTCAACGAAAAAGTTGAACATTTCAACTACAAAGTTAAAAAAAGAAATACATAGTGAAATTTTTCAACCAAGATGTTAAAAATTTCAACCGAAAAAATTTAAAAATTCAACTTTTCCAATCGAGAAAGTAGAAAAATTTAACAAAAAAGTTGACTTTCTTAACCCAAGTAGTTGAACTATAGAATAAGAACCCCGACTTTTCAACCGTAAAAGTTGAAAAATTTAACTAAAAGTTAAACTTTTCAACTGAATAAGTTGAAAAATTTAGTAGAAAGATTGGGTTCAGTGAAATAACGCCCAAATAAAAAATGAAATAACGCCCAAAAAATTTCCATACAAATTTGGGCGTTATTTCATAATGAAATAAGGCCCACAATTTTGGGCTTTATTTCATTTTATTTGGGCGTTATTTCATTTTTTATTTTGAGCTTTATTTCATTATGAAATAACACCCAAAACCAAAAATGAAATAACGCCCAAATATTTTTCATACAAATTTTGGGCGTTAATTCATTATGAAATAAGGCCCAAAATATTTTAAATGATTTGCTTTGAAAATATTTTGGGCGTTATTTCATTTTTGATTTGGGCGTTATTTCATTTATTTTGGGCTTTATTTCATTTTTTATTTTGGGCGTTATTTCATTGGCGTTATTTCACTGAACCGCAAGATTGATTTTCTCAACGCTAGTAGTTGAACATTTCAACTAGAAGGCCGATTTTGAAACGAAAAAGTTGAAAAAAAAAATTAAATAACATTTAAATGACATTTTCAACCCTTAAAATTCAAAAATTCAACTAAAAGGTTGCCTTTTTTAACCCTATAAGTTGGAAAATTCAAATAATAGTTAGTCCGTAATAATCCTTAATTTGTCCTAAATAAACAAAAATACGAACAATTGGTAATGTTTTAACATTTTTATTTTATTGGTACAAAATTAATAGCAGTTAAATTATTGAGAACTTAAGGTTAAATGGTTAAATAATTCAAATTATTTTTAATAAAAATATTTTTAATAAATATAAATAAATAATGTTTTAAGAAATAGTTTTACAGATAATATATTCAAAATTTTCACCTTTCACAGAATTGAATGGCGTTTTATTCTTTATATCATTATATTTAAGTATAAGAATATTATCTGCCTCACCCACTTCATAAGCAGAGAATGTATCATTTAAATTATGTGTAACATATTTCTTAAAAACAAACAAAAAATCAGAACAATTTTTTAAAATTTCGATTATTTTACAAAATTCTGGCAATTCAGATATCTCCGAATTCAAAATAAAAATCCTACTTTGTATTTATAGCCGAGCTCAAAATATTTTAAGGATACCAAATTTGGACTAAATTCGTAAAATCCGTATTTGACTTGATAATCAATATAATAAATTTTTAAATTCTTTCCTTCTTTTAAAATAGGACTGCAAGAGTAATTTTTAAGCAAATAGCACTGCTTTTTTTTTGGTGTCTTTGGGCTAATGTTTTTGCTAAATTAACAAAATTGTTAATATAGCGTCCACTTTTTGTAAAATTCTTGTGATAACTCTCAAATCTCATTGACCACATTAAAAAAAGAGGGCCAAGGTCACGAATAAACTTGCTATAATGTGTCTGAAATAATGTTTTGGAAGCAAGTAAATTCCTTAATTAAATATAAGTTTTAAATGCTTTTCTATCATATCATCCAAAACATTCAGTGCTGATGTTGGCACACAAAACTATTACAAAAAACTATTTTCATAACATTTATAAGACTAGTTATTAATTCCCAAATTTGCTCGTCCTTCATTTTGCTTTTATATTCAAAAAAATTAATGGTAAATGAATTGATGGTAAACCAATTTTGGGCAGCATTCAAGCCAACTGAGGTTTTTGATTCCTTTTTTTATGATATTACAGACGGTTTATTTTTTATATCTAGATAAGTATAGTTATATGAGAAAAGTAACTTATTAATATTATTAGCATTTAAAGAAGTATTTTCTGTTAAGTTCTGAAAAAATATCTTTAATACAAATGGTACTTCACCCTCCAAGACATCATGCATTATATCTGCTGATCCATTTTTTAACATATCATAGTATTTTAAGTTATTAAGATAATTGTTAAATTTCAATACTTTTCCCTCGGCATACAAACTTGAATTATCTAATATATGATCAAATAAACGCATCTTTTAGGATATTTGGCGTGTGGTGGTTTTTATTTCAGAATAATCCAAATAAAAAAATCTGCAATAACTGCCACTTGAAAATGATTTGGGAAAGCCAAAAAAGGTGTTTCCCCCCAAATTATCGTGTGATAAAGTGATTAAAGTCCCTTTTATTATCTTACTATCAAGGACAATTCCATCCTTTTTCCAGTTTTGAAATGTCGTTGTAAATAGGACTTAATATAATATTAATAGAATCTACCTTGAGAGTGTGGAATTTTGTAGAGATATTTTTCAAAAAAATTAAAAAATATTTTGAGCTCGTTACAATATTTCATGTTAAAAAGATAGAAAATTTAAAAAAAAATATCGAATATTTTATAGAATTTATAATGTGTGGGGATTGCAATTAATTTACCATCGACTCCAATATAGAATTGTTCAATATTTTTTTTTTTTTTTAATTAACGCTGGCTAAAATAATGGGGTCCTTAAAATAATGAACATCTTCGCTGGGTTGAAAATCAAAGACAAAATTAATAAATTTGTTTGCGTTTTGATGGAAACTTCCTTTGATTTTTTCGCCTGTTCCTCCTGGCGGAGCAGGCAAAAGTTTAATTAACGCTAAAAATGGCTGTACTTCACAATTCCAATCTGTAAAGAAAAGATAATTAATACATTATTTAAAAAGCAACAAGGGCTTAATGGGTAACGTACTTTCAAGAAAAATGTAAATTACCTACTTTCAATAGAATCTATTGTTAAAAACCTTAGCTGCCAGTAAAGGTAGGAATGTAGCTTTCAATTTTCAGCCAGACGATATTGAATTGTTGGTACTGGCTTATTTCTGGGTATAAAAGGTCGAAGTCAATCAAAACCTAAAAATTTGATATAAGAAAATCATCATTATGAAATACATAAAGTAACAGGTGGCGATCCAAAATCAGATGTTAGTACCGAAGATGACATTTTGATTTTCACGAAACCAATAATTGACAATATTAATACAATACTTACTAGTTCAGTATCAAAGAAGTAAAATGGAAACTTGTTCTGAATGGACACACTGCGTTTAAGTATTATTTTCCTAGCTTTCGCAGTATCGCGTAATTTCTGAACCAGTTAACTTTTGTGTGATGGGATTTCAACGCTTTTAAAAAAATGTGCATCCTCTTCTCTGATCTTATCATCATGCGTTTCATCAATTGGAATATCGTCGGCTGCATTTTGTGAAGAAAACTTTATCCGTTTTGAATTGCAATATTTCAATTGGTTAACGAAATACCCTGTATTATTGTCCGGGTTATAAAATTGTTCCTGCAGAATTAAAGTTATTTAAAATAAATAAATACTACAAAAATTTATATATTACCGCTCCAGAGTATTTGGAATTACTTTTATAAAATGGAAAAAGTTCTATAGCTGTTTCTGCCAACTTTATTTTATCTGCTTTACGAGGATAGTTTCCGCAAGTATTAACTAAAAATTTTGTTAGTATCCTTACTAGCGACTTCCTGGTTTTATCATTCAAAAAATTTTTTTCGTTGTATAGTTTTAAAATTTCGCCACCATCATTCTCACGAATATATTTTTCGACAACCTACAATCAATACACATAAAAATTTTTAATGTTTGACTTTTCGAAAAAAAAGCAACTATACATGAGTTGTTATTTATAAAAAACACGATTTTTTATTTGATCCAATATTGCATACATGAATCACTATGATTTGTACATAATATTATTAATGCACTTTAAAATGCATGAGAAAATTTCATTAAATTAATTTTTATACCCGAAACCTGAAAGGTCAGGGTATATTAACTTTGTGCAAACGTTTGTAACGCATAGAACGAAGCGAGTCCGGTATAGAAAAGTATATATATTCTTGATCAGCGTCACCACGTGAGTCGAGCTATCCATGTCCATCTGTCTGAGCGGCTGTGTGTTGTCCGTAAACAAAGGATAAGAAGAAGTAGTTCAGATAGTTGAATGCAACTTGGTACACATGGTCAGATGGGCCCAAGGATCTGCACTATTGAATATTTTTGGAATCCGCCCACAGACACGCCTACCCCCCATACAACGCAAAAATTGAAAACTGCATAACTCAGCTCATAATTAGCCTACAACAATAAACTTTGGTATGTATGCGTTTTGTATCAACACAAAAATGTTTTCGAAAAATGGGTGTCATCCGCTCAAGGACACGCCCACCACCCATACAAGCCAAATATTGAAAACGCAATAACTAAGCCTCTGTTTAACCTACAGAGATACAATTTGCTACGTATGTTTTTTATAACAAAACAAAGATGATTTTAAAAAATAAACGTCATCCGCCCACGGACACGCCTACCTACCATACAACGCAAAAATTGAAAACTGAATAAATAAGCTCATAGTTAACCTACAACAGTAAAATTTGATATGTATGTGTTTTGTATCAACAAAAAGATGTCTTCGAAAAATGGGTGTCATCCGCTCACGGACACGCCTACCTCCCATACAACCCAAAAATTGAAAACGCAATATATAAGCCTCTGTTTAACCTACAGAGATAAAATTTGGCACGTATGTTTTTTATGACAAAACAGAGATGGGTTTGCAAAATGGACGTCATCCGCCTACGGACACGCCTACCTCCCATACAACCCAAAAAGTTTAAAACTCAATAAATAAGATTATGTTTGTCATAGAGAAATTAAATTTGGTATGTATGTATTTTATACCAAAACTAAGGTGTGTTCAAAAATTGGGAGTAGTCCGTCCATTAATACGCACACCTCCCATAGCGAAAGCACAATGAAGGCATTAACTGTGAGCTACAGGAATAAAACTTGGTAGGTATGTGTAAATTGTTCATCAACATTTAAATGCATATAAAATATAGGCTTTATCCATCCACGGACACACCCATTTTCAATAATATTATTTTTTTTTTGGAAGAGCAGGTTTAGGATATTTCATAGTCGGCCTAGACCGACTTTAGACTTTCTTTACTTGTTTCATATATTTTTTATTTTAATTAATTTATAATAATGTGACTCTTAAGACCAGAACAAAAAAAAAACGACATACTCTAGATTTATTGAACACAGTTTGTTTTCCTGATTGGAGTTACAGAGCAACAGGACTCAATTTGTTCTTCAGAAATAATATGAAAATTCAACTCGAAGCAAGCGCAGTAGGCATATTGATATAACAGTGGAACAATTATTTCATTTAAAAAAAAATTGTATTTTTTGCATCCGTTAAGAGTTTAAATTCTTTCTCTTCAGTACACCTTAAAACTTAAATTAAAAGATAAATAAAAAACACTGCACATAGTTTTTTTTTAATTCTATAAAATTTAAGTTTTAAGTTGTAAAGATTATAACACCCGTTTCTTATGTTAATTGCCGAAGAGTTATTATTTCACTATAATTATTATTTTATTTCACACAAAACACCACACATGTACTGGTTGTATATATTATGAAGTAAAAACGGATAGAAAATTTTTAACATTGGTGAAGTCATCTACACTTAAAACTGTATACTCAGATTTATTAGCGATATACCCGATTGAAGAACATTTTCAAAACAATAATTTTCGCTTGAAGAAAACTTTTCAAGCTGCACAAAACCGTTTTTTTTTTTTTCAGAAAGGAAATTAACTTTGACATAACGTCCACATAAATCCATGTTGTTCTTTAAACGATTTCTTCTTAACTGATGAAAAGCTGATTGCAACAACTAAAAAATGTAAACAATTAGCTTTTTTAAATTGCAGTAGGCACCGCCGTATTGATAATTTTTTGAAATTGATGGCACACGACACCCATTGTAAGGCGGGTTTTGAAAGGAATTAATATCTTGTTTCATGAAGAGAATTTTGAGCTGGAAGCAATTCAGAGATTTTTTGTTTGCAAGTTTTCCTTTGTTGATCACTTAAATTTTATTTTATCAAAATTTTACTCACGTCTTGAATTTATCCGTAGGATTACTTAAGAATTTCGTGATCAGCACACGTTCAAAGATCTTGAGGTCGAGGTCTATTTAGGTCGAGACTAGAATATACAATCATTTGGAATCTATCTTATGCGATACATACCTTGAGATTGGAAAGAGTCTAGAAAACTGCCTCCAGAGCAACCTTTGCCCATTTTTCATAAATCACTATTATTCACGCGTTGTACATGTCTTGATAATAAAACTGGCGCCTACTTTTACCGCCCATACATAAATAAAAATGCCTAACATCAGACATCAGACGATTGCATTAATCTTTAATTAGGTAATTAAGTTATAGAGTACGAAATGATTTAGGAAAAATATTTTGCCACACCTCCATTTACCGCCCACAAGTGAATAAAATTGCCATATTTCAGACATTCATATCATATTCGACTAAAGTATGGTAAATTAGTTCGTATGATTTTTTCGCAAACTGCATTAGAAATGGGTGTGATCACACTCAACCTACGCCCAATAAACCCAATAAAACACTCAACATACGCTCAATAAAAATAAAACAATATTAATAAAAATAAAACTTAATTTCACTCGACAATGCGGACATTGTCAGTGCGACCTCAGTTGCTACTCAGTACATTTCATTACCGTTCCTTAAATAACTATTTTATTTTTTCGAATATATTTAAAAGGTGCATTAAGTTGCTTTATCAACTTTAAATTAAAAGAAAAGTTTATTTCAGTATTACTTTTTACTAAATTACAATTTTTTTGTAAATAATTTAAAATAATGACTTTCTTTTGACACAAAAATATTTAGATTTTTGCAAAAAAATATGCAAATTCTTATTACAATGCAATTTCAATTAAAAAATCCTTGTCTTTGATATAAATATTTTTACAAACAAACTTAAACTAAAACACGTTCTTTTGACTTGAACTATGAATTTTTTTTTATAATAAAAGAGAGCAAGCAATCATCTCTATTACTTCACAATAAATTACAATAAAATCTTAAATGTCGAAAGGCGCAATTAAACAAGCAAATTAAACTTAATATAAAATTAACATAGAGCAGCCAGTTAAGGCTCAATTAGCCAAACGTAGCTCATACGCAACAAATTGGTACATAGAGTTCAATCTATATTCAGAAAAATATATTCAATATTATATAAACTAAATTCAGATTTTCTTCATATAGCAAAATTATATGTAATCTCTAGCCACTCTGCGTAACGTTTGCTTCATCAAGCTTTTATTTTATGCAATCAAACTCTGCAACTATTTCAGTAACACGTGGAGATGTCTTTTGATCAATCTTATAAAACAAAAGTTGTATAAATTCCCAAATATTTTTTGAATGGTGTTGGTATTTAAGATTTAAAACAAAATGTAACTTGAATATATTTGCAACAGCCTCTAAGAATGTATCGTATTCATATTTTACGCAATCATATACACCGATGAACTGTTTACCGCCAACTAACGCTATTAGAGGTTGCAATGTAAGACGGTGTTCTTTCAAAACTTGCGTTAGCTCTGTTAAACGTGGCTGCAAATCATTTATGCTATCAACACGTAAAACAAACTCTTTTTGAGAGTCGCTAATGCTTGCTTTCCATATTTTTGTAGTTTTTATATGCCTGCTGCTGGATGTGGGAGGCAGTATTGCTGATAATAACTCGAAAATTTTAACGTCCTTTAGATCTGAAATTTAAAAAAGTCAAAATTATTAACAAAGCAACCAGAAAATTTTTGTAATTAATTACCAGAGTTTTTTATGTCATTCAATCTTTGTAGCTGCTCCAAACTAAATTTATCTTTAATAAGCATGGGTGCTTTTAAGACAAAAGCCTCACAAAAAAGGCTCCATTTTGCAGCCAATCCATTGCCATCAAAATTGAGGTACTGGAAATCGATATCAATCTAAAGGAATACAAAAAGACCCATATATTCAGCGCTATTATGAATAATTGTTCGCCCGGCATTGGAGAAGGCAATTTCAGTCTTTTCGAAAATGAAATTCAATTCTGTGCGAAAAATTATTCATAAGAGCTGATTAAGAAATTTATTTTCAGTCCATGTTATTACTTAGTAATCAGAGAATGGAAAAAACTGTAACTTAGAAACTGTCAAGGTCAATATAAAACTGGTTACCCAAGAACTACATGGCAAGCACTGGTTATGTGCAGAGAAGATGTATTGTAGCTTATTTCTCCTCATCATGTCTACAGCTTCTGCAGAAATCGTTATGCAGGATGTTTAGTCTTCGGCCATAGTTTCCAAGTAAGCAGTGGCCTGTTAGGACACCAATAACAGTATTTATTTAATCACTTCTAAGAGCAAATATATCGTTTGAGCGTTTCAAGTTCAGAGTTGGCCAAACCTGACGCGGCGTGTGACCCGTAGACTTAAATTTTCCTTTATTAGCCTTAAATTAGCCTTAATTTGGCTCTTTAAAGGATAGCTCATTTGTGAATAATTAACATGTGGTAAAAAGTATTTCTTTTTCTCTTGATAAAGTTTTGGTAGTACCAGTTTCAACGAATTCTTCTATTTTGCAGTTTCCTGGAAAGTTGCTAAGTCCGAAGATCTAACTTAGGAAGGTTAAGAGCTGCTCTGACATCTCATTTCGAGATCTGACACACCTTAGGACTGTTTTTGATGTTATTTTAACAGATTCTAGAGCTTTCAAAGCGGCTGGAATGCAAATATCTCTAGCTTATATATCATTGATCTGAAGCCTAGTAACGGCTTCAAGTACGAGGGCAGTATGAGAAGTGAATTTTTAATTTTCCGCGTAGTTACATTTAATGCTACACTGATTTTGTCAACTGTTAAAAGACTACTGTCAAAATGACAGCTCTCTGCAAGACTTAGTTTGTGTTTGGCAGCCATTGACAACAGACGATCTTGTGAATTTTGGCGAATATAGAAAAAGTGAATTTCGTGTGTTCATCAAGCATTATTATTTGCTCAAAAATAGCATCAGCAAAACCAAGAAAAGGCTTGATAAATACTATGACGACTCTGTACCATTGATTGAAATGATTCACAAGTTGTTTAATGAATTCCGATGTGGTCGTACAAGCATAAGTGACGCCGAAAATTTTGGTTTTGGCCGAATTTTTTGGCGCCTAAAGCCAAATGAGGTCACCACAACAGCTATGGTCACTAGATCACTGGATCACTAGAAATGGTCATTCACGATATCGTGTTAGCCGATCGCAGAGTTAAAGTGCGTTGAGGCCGTAGGTATCTCAGACGAACGGCTGTGGAACATTTTGCGAAATCATTTGAATTTGAAAAAATATCCGCAATATGGGTGTCGCGTTCTCACTCCCGACCATAAACGCAATCGTGTGACTGATTTTAAGGCGTGTTTGGCGATGTTGAACAAAGATAAGAAGCATTTTTTCCGTCGAGTAGTAACCATGCCGAAACATGGATCGATTACTACATACCAGATACAAAAGAACTGTCGAAATAGTGTACTTCACCGACCGAATGTGCTCCGAAGAAGGCGAAGATGGTGCAATAGACCGGTAAGCGACAGTTTTTTTGGATAAACGCGGTATAATCTACATCGATTACCTTCCACCGAAAATAACGATCAATGGCGAATACTTTTCAGCCAAATTGGACCGCTTCAACGACGATTTAAAAGAGAAACATCCCCATTTGGCGAGGAAATTACACATGCCCAACTCCCATGTCAAAATTCCATGAATTGAAGTATGAAACGCTTCTGCATCCAGCTCGGTGGAAAGAGATTCACCAACAGAGAGGACTTCATCACCGAAACAGAGGCCCATTTTGAGGAATTTCTAAAACGTATTTTTTCGGATAGGATAAAAAAATTGGATCAACATTGGACGAAGTGTTTTGAGCTATGAGGAGACTTTATTGAAAAATACAACGTTTTTTTAACGTAAAAATCTTTCCTTGTGCAATTTTTCACGGAATTGTCACGAAGTTATCAGATGGTCTTCGTATCGCAGTAATTTCTACTTGGAAGACACTACAGTGGTCAGGGAGCCTAAAAGGCAAAATTGATGTTTAGTGATTCAGAGAAGACTCCCTCCCCCACTTTGCCATGCACTTCTGGTCCATCAGAGGATCAGAGAATATTGAGGTCTGCTTGATTGTTCAGTGCAGGCCACCAGACTAAAGCAATATTGGCCTAATAACAACTGTAAAGAGCCGGTGTGTAACACTTGGTTGTAGTTCACCACCGCTTTTTTGCTATAGGACGCCTTATCAGGCGAAAAACAAGAGGCATCCTGCAAGGATGAAAATGGGAATCTAGTGACAGATATGCAGAATACACTGCTGTTATGAAGGGAACACTGCTCTAGTCTTCTATATGGCGATGCTAAAAACAATCCCCCCAATAGAGATGATATACCGGAAACCTCAATCATGGATGACAGCGTTTAAGTTCCGCAGCCCGGCTAACAGCTTAAGCTCGGCTTATAAACAACAAAGCTGCATTCCAGCTGTTTAAGATCGGAGACGAAGCTCTGTTCACACATCCATTCACAAGTTTCTATGCCCTATACCTCAGCGTGCTCTGCCTAATCCACAAGAACTTTTTTAGTATAGTTATGGAGAAGATCATCCAATTTTCTATAAGAGTGTTATGCTGCCATGTTATGATGCTGATGATATTGACATCATTGGCCATTATACGCCTGAAGTCAGTGCAGCATTCTTGGATCTTGCAGTGAACGCAGATAAAACGAAGTATGTATCTTGTGTTAACAATCAAACAGTCCCAGTCTTGGAAACCACGTCTCTGTTGACAACACCTCCTTTGAAGTTGTTAAGGACTTTGTCTACCTGGGATCCAGCATTAACTCCTCCCATGTTATCAGTATTGAGATCAAACGAATAATAACTTTTGCCAACAGGTGTTACTTTGGGCTCAGTAGCCAATAGAGAAGCAGAGCTCTCTCTCGACGATCAAAACTGACGCACTATAAGTCAATAATTATGTCCGGCTTACTATACGCATCACAAACCAGGACTGCGTTCGAGAGAAAAATCCTTCATAAGATCTATGGTCCAAACTGCGTCAACGGCGCTTACCGAATACAATGGCTATATACGATATAGTCAAGCGTATACAAATAGAGCGGCTTCGCTGGCTAGGTCGTGTCGAGAGAATGAACGACGACGCTCCAGCGAATAAATTATTCGATTCTGTAACCAGCGGTGGCCAAACAAGACGTGAAAGACCGCATTTCCGTTGGAAAGACCAGGCATTGAATAACCTGACGATGGTTATTTTATTTTTTTGTTTAACGAAAACAGAGGCTGGCCAGTTAAGTAAGTAAGTATGTAAGAGACTATGGAGTGGAGAGCTGTTTCCAAGGATTTGCCTTTAGCGTAAGCATGCTCGCTGGTGAAAGTGGGTTTTCCTCCAATTTTACTTTCATGTGAATATCTATTGATCTCGAGAGTTTTAAGAAGGAAAAATGAGAGACTTAAGGTCTTTTGGGTTAACATGTATGCTTTTTTCTGCCTTGGGTATGAAAACTAATTTGACATATCTCCAGCGTTTTGGGATGTGATTCAGATCAAGACAGTTTTGATAGATCATCAAAAGTCATTGGATTATGATGTCGTAAGTTTGGGGCTATGCCGTCTGGTCTTGGTGGTGACTTGAACGGTGACTTGACGCTTTCTATTGCTCATTTTAGCTTCGATTTTAAAATACTATCTATGGAGTTGTCAACAGCGGGCAGATGCTCTTTTTGTGTTGGAACATTGCCTATATTTGAACAGTCTCGGAAGTGAGTTTCTGCTTATATATTTAGAGATTTTGGACTGCTGTTAGTCCATATTCCGTCCTCTGTTTTCATGACACTCGAAGGGCTGGTTGCGAAAATTTTCCAAAGTCTCGACGCCTTAGAGAATTGTGTATTTCTTCAGAGAAGTTTCTCCAAGACTGTCGTTGTGCTTTTGTAAATTCTTTCTTGTATTCTTTTAGAGTTATTTTATAGGTTAACCACGCATCGGTGGATCCAGTGGCTTTTGCTTTATTGAAGAGTTTTTCGGAGTTGTTTCGGAGCTTTTCTAGTTAAGTGTTCCACAAAACTGGCTTTTTCTTACCTTTTGGTCTTTTCAGCGGAAACGCGGTGTCAAGAGATTTATTCAGAGATGTAGTAAGATTATGTACCAGATCTTCAAAGGTTTGTTTACAGGTAGGTGGTGGTTTAATTTGGAATTCTGTTTCTAATGTATCAAAGTAGAGACCCCAGTTGACTTGTTTGAGACTACGGAAACTATGTGATCTCGGAGCATAGTCTTCTATGTAAAAATAATATACCTATGATCTGAAAGGAGTATTCTTTTGAAACTCTTCAGTTCTTGATTGTATTTGATATATGGTCAGAGACAAGAATAATGTCTTAGACTTCCTGCCTGTTACTTATAATAAAAGTAGGTGCATTCCTTACACTACCTACATTTCATTTCGACCAGCACTGAGCGAAAAAAATATAGCGCTGTTCTTGAAAATACCATACCTTTCAAATAAGAACCGTTCGTTAAGGTTTTTTTTTTCATTTCCTGAACGTAATGAATGTTTTTACTGAATGTTAATTTTAACTTATTACCAATTGCTTTCCAAAGTCCTTTTTTAGAGCAGGCCAGTTTTCCAATAGCGTTGAAAAATTGTTATCGCCGCATTTTACAAATTCCTCTCGTCGTAGTTCAAAAGTGTCCTTCCATTTTGTGAGAAACTCTTCCCACGGTTCATGGCAATACTTGAGCCATTCTTTATTTTCGTTAAATGGCGCAATGATTTGGCACAAACCTGAACCTTCACTCACAACCGTTTTTGGCATTTTCTTCAGTGGAAAGCGACCTTCTTTTCTTAAGCGAGTAACGCAATTTTTGTAAACTTGATACAATTTGCCACCACGTTTTTTTTCAAAATTAAAATAGAAAGTTTCCTAAAATATACATTCATTATAAAATTAAGTGTCAATAGTTGAATGCAAAAAAAATTACCACTTTTTCTCCAACAAATTTTTTGCAAATTTGATTGGCTATAAATAGAAAGTCTCTTTTATCCATAAATTGATTATTGCCAACGTAAAAGTCCACTGCATTTTGAACAATTTGTCTTCTGCCTTTGTGTGATAGTGTAGTTGGATCGTTTGGCGATAAAAACAAGTCATAGACAACAGGTGGTAAACTGCTTATGAACGTGTTTAAGTTCTGTTAACAAAATTTATATTTAAACTATTCATAAATGAAACATTTTTGCATAAGCTTACATATTCAGTATTTGAATGCTGTGTATTTGATAGGGATTTTCTGCAAACAGCATCATGAATTTCTAATAATAGATTTTGGGAAACAGCTTCATCGGCTAAATCTTTATTCTAAAAATATAGCAGAATAACATAAAGTTACGGTAGTAAAAAATTAAACACTATTGAAAATTGTGACATAAATACGCGCGGTAAATATCAAATCAAGATGAGAATTGGAAAATTTGGAAAAATCGTAATACTAGTGGAATGTATACTTTAGGTTGCTGATGATATTTGATTTCAGAAAAATATTGATAGTTGTAATTAAGGCGAAACTCGACTTTTTTTTTTGCAAATGCACTCTCTTCGAACATTGTGTTTAAATCTTTTTCAGTTATATTCCACAACGGCTCTAAAGATCTTCAGAAACCCCAGAAGCACAAACTAAAACCAGTTTAGAATAATCATTGAGACCAGATTACCCTCCCCAAAACGCATAAATACAGAATCCGACATTGAAAGGTCTCTATAGACTCTTTCAGACTTACTAATAGAAGCTTATCACTCCTCTTGTAGACTTATGCGAAAGAAACGGAAAACCAGACCACCATGGTGGAGTCCACATCTTGTAGAGCAAAAACGCGACCTGAAAGCTTTCTTCAAACTGACTAAATTAGCTGATCAAGAAGAAATATGGGGGAATACAAATGAAGGCTTAAACTTTCCAAAAGCAATGTCCGGTGAGCAAAAAGATCCTCAAGGAAGAATTTCTACTGTGGCATTGAGAAAACTACAGACACGGCAAGGCTCAGAAAGCATCTCTCAAAACAGCCCTCCACTAAGAATTACCTCCAGAAAGACAATAGTGAATGGACGGAAAGCAGTCAGGAATCTCTAAATGTGCTACCAAAAGTACATGAAGTCTCAAAAACAAACATCACACCGGACGATTCCATCACAGACTCCACAGAACTTAATAACACCGGCCAAAATCCAGTGGGCTATAAATTCTTTTTCAGAATTTAAACCCTCAGGACCTGAGGATTTGGTTATTCCCATATTCCCAGGTTAAATCTGAGATAATATAAAAAAGGATGTATCAGACTTAACTACGTGCCAACAGCCTATGTGCCTATAACAGGAGCACAGCTAGAGAGGTCTTCATACCATAATCAGGTCACCTTTATCTAAAGGACTACAGGCCAAAAAACCTAACATGCTTTCTATTCAAAACAATTGAGAAGCTGGTAAAACTGCATATAAGAAACGGTGCAAACTAGCCAACCGGCACGCATATACGAAAGGAAAATCGGGCGAAACAACACTATACAACCCAGTAGTTCATGTAGAGAAAACGCTCCACTATAAAGAATTTTCACTGCGGGCATTTCTAGATATCTCAGGTGCATTCAACAAAGTACTACCTGCGGCCATCCTTAACGGATTACGCGCAATAGATGCACCGCCAGCAAACGACCTCTGAATAGACAACCAACTAAATTGAAGAAGGGTCCAAGCCAAGTGAAGCTCTACAACCATGATAAGAGAAGTGAGTAGATGAACACCCCAAGGAGGAATCCTCTCAACTCTGCTATGGAACTCTACTCTAGTTGTCAACGAACTACTCAAAAACTGTGAAGGCAGAGCCCCAAAGATAACAGCGTATGCGGACGATATACGCATAATTATAGTGGGAAAATGCATTTCGCCATTAAGCTCCTGAATGAAGCACATACTAAGAGGAACTTAGATGGGCGAACTCAGTCGGTCTTAGTTTCAACGATGAGAAAATAGATCTGGTCTTGTTTATGAATAAATACAAGATACCACCGTGGCTACCACCAAGAATAAATAAAATTCGACTCATTTTCCGAAAACTCACACGAAATATCTGGGAGTTGTACTCGACCACAAACTGGCGTGGAGACTCAATGTCTAACGAGGGGGTTAGAAAGGCTACCAATACACTTTAAGCATCCACGAAGGCAGCACATGTGGCCTTTCAGCCAAAGGGGATAAGATAACAGCTCTAAGCTGAAAACTGAAGGTTTAAATTTGTCTTTCGAAGGACTGTCAAGTTCAGACCCTTCATTTTTTTCTCCTCAACTTTATGGTGACTCTATGTCAGGGAAAACACTAAACTTCGTATAGTTTCCTATCCCACACTGACCTATATAACACACGCTCGACTCTTCCATAGTCGTCGAATATGCGTTTGGACAAAGAACTTTTCACTGACCAGCTGGTTTCGCTTCTCATCACGAGGTTCACCAAGATTTGGGGTGTCACTTCTTAGTCGAGGCGCACCGAAGCATCAATTCTCGTGTCGTTGAACCAAGGGGAACTCGAAGAGGACGAGTGCAGTGTATTCTACTGTGCTACCAGAGCAATGAGTGCATAGGGATCACTTGCATGTTTGAAATATTGCAGGTATGCTTTAAAGCAACCGTGCCCTCTCAGAATTTGGTTGAAGTAGAAGTTCGCTGAACCGTGAATTCTACCACACGACACGGACAGGTTCGGGGTGAGATGATGGGTTCAGCGTCCCTTATCCGATATATCCCAACGTACCTGCCACTTTGTCATATTTCTCTCTCGAGCCAGTTTTTTACTCGAGGATGAGCTTTCGTTATTAGCTTCTGGTTGTGGCTCTTCCACCAAGAGGTCATTGGGGATCGAGCTAGCGAGCACCAGAGCTGTATCCTCAGACACTGTTCAGAAGGTGCAGCACATTTTAAGAGCGCCTAGTCTATACACCGACTCTACTCCCCGTCGGTAGGATTTAATTTTAACCGCTGCGGCCCAGACCGTTGATACGTACATCAAAATCGAATGCACAACGTTAAAAAAGAGTGTCCTCATGTGTTTTGAAACATTCTTGCTAGCGCCAGGCATGAAGTGGCTGCTTTTCTGTGTGCATACTCTGGGTGCTGTTTAAAACGGAGCAAGTCATGGAACATAAAAAATGGTTTTGAGTATACCTCTGTCCTGCGCAGAGTACCTGGGTATGTTCGAGGCACTCAATAAATGCGGCAACACTGCGGCCTTTCTACACGCTTGCAACACTGTTGCAGATGCTCAGCTGATACGTTGCTGATATTTTGCGCGTATTTTGCACAGTTTCCATAAATTAAGGCAAGAATACATTTTTGTGTAAGTTTAATTTTGTATAGAATAGAAAATGATAAAAGTTTGTTATTGAAATTGGAAGAAGCAAGAATTAAGAGACTTAAGAAGAGAAGAAGAATGTTTTTAAAACCATTCAATTATATCCTGGTGATATATTTTTCACGCATTTCCAATTGAATTATTAGTAAATTTATAAACGTGGCCAATAATAATAATAAAAAATAAAATAAATAAACATTTGTCTTACTTTTCTTCATCCAGTATTATTCTGCATACAAAAATTTTGTGTTGCCGCTTTTTTGCATTTCCTGCGCATCAAATGTCAAATTTTTGTACGCTAGAACGTTTTGCTTTGGCCAATGTTGCTAGAAATTAGCATAGAACGTGATGCTTTGACAAATCATGCAACACAGCCGCAGTGTTAACAGCTCGAACATACCCCCTCTTTCCTTTATAACTCCGATTTCGTACTTTTTACGGCTTCTAATAAGCACCGCCTCGGACTTGTGTTCAGCGAAACTAAGCCCAGCTGACTTAAGCCAGTCGTAGATAGTGCTAATAGCAACACTACTAAGGGTCTCCACTTCTTCTAGATGTTTAGCTTTTACCACAACCGCTAAATCATCCGTAAATCTGACGATCTTAACGCCTGTAGGTACCTCAAGCCTTAGACAACCATCACACGTGACGTTCCACAGAAGTGGCCCTAGTACTGACCCCTGTGGAACACCGCCAGTGACATTGTCCGTTATTGCGTCGCTATCGATCGATTATTGTAGCACTGTTTCGTCGAAATAATTTGCAATAACTTTCGTGAGGTTGCTTGGTACTGTAAACTCCCTAAGGCCGCGATCATAGTAAACGCCGATTCAGACAGGCAGCGTGAACAAATAGATACCAATAGCTATCTATCTCGCTTGTTCACACAGATTTCAGCCTGTCTGTCTGCCTGCCTGCCTGTCTGTCTGAATCAGCGTACACTATGAACGCGGTCTAAAAGTTTTCCTCCATCGAGTGCCTGCGATAGCTCCCTGCGCAGTAGTGAGGACAAGGTTTATGGCATCTGTCACTGAGTGCAGTTTTCGAAACCCAAACTGGCAATAACATATTCCTCCGGCTATTTGCATCGCCTCTTCAATTCGGTTGCACAACAGTCGCTCAAAGATTTTCGGTAAAATGTCAAGCAGACAAATTGATGTGTAGCTTGAGGGATCTTTCGTGGAGGCACTGTGCATTTTGATATGAGCACTAGTCTCTGGGCCTTTCACTAAGCTGGAAATATGCCCTCCCTTAGGCAGGCGTTGAAGAGCTGGACAAATGCTTGTGGTTTCTCTAGGATGGCAAGTTTTAATGCACGGTTAGGAATACTATCTGGCTTTGGTGCCTTTCGTTCTTCACGCATTTGGCAATTGTCACCACCTCCTCAGTGCTGACCAATATTATTCGATGGAGATCGTCGCCTGCAAGATGAGGGCGAAATCGCTGCTTGGTTGGGAAGAGAGTGCTTACTACGATACCAAGCAGGTGGTGGTCCGTAGCAGTGGGCTGTCTGAACCCCTTCAGACTTTTTTGCAACTAGCTTATAGGCGGTTCCCCATGATATCAAGCCGTGGGCTGTCTGAAACACTTCAGCTTTTTTGTAACTAGCTTGTAGGCGGATTCCCATAGACTTACTTCTCCCTCATCACATAGCTGCAGGAAGCACTCACGCTTGCTCTTATTAATAGCTTTTTTCAAAGCTTTTTTGAATATACGGTAGGATTCACGAAAAATTACCAAGCTGTCGGTACCTCTTGAGCGGTCATATATTCTTCTAGCTTATATGCGAAGAATTCTATGCGCGCGTCTGCGATTTTTGGAGACCACCACTGGACTGACGTCTTCGTCTACGGAATCTGTTTTATAAGCAGATCTGTTTTCGCTGCTATATTTTTGTAATGACTGTATTCAATGGAATGCAATACTCTCTTTTATTATATATTATTTCGCAAATTTATTTATATTCATTTTGATAGATTACAAATAAAAATGCAATTGACAATTTTCTAACCGAGAAAAATGTAATATAGATGTAAACAATAAATGCAGCAAAAAATAGAAAACCAAAGTAAAAAGGCTACTTTAAACTGCAAGGCGCATATAATTCCGCTTTGGTTTTGCATAAGTTATGCTTATAAGCTATTCAAAGTTGGAATGTGAACTACAGAAGCCACTGAGAAAACTTCTAAGAGTTTGAGTAGCAACCAGCAGCTTTCTATTCTGCTTTTGAACTTTGACATAATGCTTAAAATATTATGCTTCATATAAATGCTTCTTAAGTTTAATAAAACTATAAAATAATATAAAAAAAATGCCATATTTTATTAAAATGAAACAAACAAGGTTTTATTTTTTGCTTTTGAAGTATTTATTATATAAGAACTCACACAATCAAATAAAACTACTTTAATTTGGCGAGTACTGGAATGCGTTAATGTCTCCAATGAATGTTTCGAGCGTTGGATAAGCTTTTGATTCTTCCGTCTTTATGCCATACAAATATTCCTGCACAAATGTCCACACCAGAGCACATTCTTTGGGATATGGCACGTTCAAGACATAATACAGTTTAAAACAATATTCTAATGCGGCCAAATATGAGTTGCATTCCCACTTCATGTCGTCTAGGGCAACATAACATTGCCTAATGTTGAAATGATCACCCACAACAATTATGAT
The DNA here is from genome assembly GCA_958299015.1 of Tetanocera ferruginea. Taxonomy (NCBI): domain Eukaryota; kingdom Metazoa; phylum Arthropoda; class Insecta; order Diptera; family Sciomyzidae; genus Tetanocera; species Tetanocera ferruginea. The sequence goes on along the minus strand of OY282640.1, from coordinate 31,858,545 downwards.
TGGCTGAAGGCAAGTTTTGTCTTGCAGGCAAATTTGACGCATGTTGAATAGGATATCTTCTATTTCGTTAATATGTCTAGCGATAACGGTAAACGATGATTGTGAATCATTTATGCTATATTTTTTGCGTTTATTTTGTATGAATGTTGAAGAGGGTTTTAAGACTGCGTGCAGTAAGTTCATGCTTTGAAAACTGACGGTGTCTGTGGAATATATAATTTTTTTTCTTATTTTTTCTTCGTTAGCATATAATTAAGACAATTCACCTGGTGTTAGATGGGATTTGCGCACTGAGAACTCAGTCAGATTTTGTCTGGCTGCAGCGTCTTTGATTCGAATTGTGAATAAGCCGGGTGCAACACTCAAAAAATGTTGCCATTTTAGCAAAAACATATCTTTCTCGGTAATAAGATGGTCAAAATCTATGTCAATCTAAATGTTAAGTACTCATATTTTTAAAAAATGAGCTAGTAGTGATATGCGAATAAGCCTCACCAATTCCGGAGCTCCAGAAAACTTATAAAATGGCCATTCTTCTAGAACTCTTATCAGGTTTGCATCGGTTTTATTATCAATGTTATTTCTTCTATACTTGACTGTCTGCTTCCATTTGACAAGCATTTCGTCCCACTGTTTGGCAGACTTTAAAGTTGAAGCTATGTTGGCCTGTTCGTCTTCGGAAAATGCTAAAAAAAAAATTTTCTATAAGCAATAAAAAAGCAAACGTCATGAAGGCCTGCAATATTACCATCTGTACAGCACTGCGTTTCCTTCATTTTTCTACGTTCTCTACCAGCATTTAACTCTTTTCCTCGCTGTATTACTGGCTTTCCTTGGAAGGTGCTTAATTTTTTTAAATTTCTAATTTGACTTTGGTAACGATCCCATAATTTTCCTTTAGGCGGCAGTTTACCTCTGCCCATAAAATAAGTGTACTACTCAAAAGGAATTCGGATTAAGTAATTTGATTTAACAAGCATTTAAATTGTTTTGCATACCTGATTTTCTGTTGGAAACACTTCTATAATTTGTTCAGATAATAACTTAACTTTTGGAACAGTCAATTTTATATTGTGTTCAATAAAGTATTGAATTATTTTATGAACAATCATTGTTCTGTCGGCAGGTTGTAGCAGTTGACCTTTTCTATACGTTTCCAGAAGTAGTTTTCCGTGCTCAATGTTGTTTAAAATATCCTCGATTTTTATCTGGAATAGAAAAACAAATAAATAATATCAACTTTAATTTGAACAGGAAAAAAAAAACCAAAAAAATTTTACTTACATCTTCTGACGAATGCAGTGTTGAAGTGGCACTTTTATTTTTGAAAACGTGTACATGCTTTTTGGCAAAACTGGACGCTGTTGAGCAACTGCATGACATGTTCTTGCTATGATCTTCAAGCCATTTGATAACAGACGAGCAATTCAAGGAATTTTCGGTTGTCTTGAATAAATTATTTTTTTTTAATATTAATACTCGATGAAGAACAAAAAGTATAAAACTTTTTGATTATGTAGCTTAATTCTAGTTAATATTTAAATCAACACGCTATAATTGCATTCAGATCTCTGGTTGGCCCCGAACGCAATAGATTTGAATTTCAAAAGACAATAAGTAAAGTTTAATATTCATTTAACCTGACAGTTAACTGAATATGAGTGCTTTTAAGTAATTTAAAGACTCTTGAGCACGAATTTGGCATTTCAACTTTCGAGATCAAAATTTCCCCAACCCAAAATCTGCTTTAAGGTTAGTGAATAGGAAGTAAAGCGCCAAAAAAACCCACTTCTTTTAACTGACAATCTCACCCACGGTTCATTAGACTAGGTCTAAACGAGGGTCTGTCGACAGAATATGGGCGGTATAACTCAATGATCAGCGCAGCATAAATGCTTGTTCAAAATATGTCTGAGTGCTTAGCCAGCAGCCCTGGCACCGGACTCGAATGCAATGGGCCAATCACCTTTTCCCTTCCAACTAGTTCTCAACCAATCCACTAACGATCAAATATAACTATATTATACAACAAATATAAAAAAGGACCACTAATTAGTGGTCATACGAAAAACATGGTATACGACGCGGTAAACATCTAAATTAGCACAGCTTTGGAACGCAATTTTTTAAATATAAACTACTAGTGCATATTTTGGCATTGCGGAATTCAGGTGGTCGGAATCAGGCGAAACATCAGCGCCAAAAGGATTGAAGCTGCTATTTTCTCGAAAACCAGCAAAAAAAGAGTGGTGTGGGCTTACTTCTTTAGGTCACAATACCTAAAGGTCACAATACCTTAATTAACCTGTTCGGTGTCAAGTATGAAGACCATAAAATGGATGTAATTTGCGAAACACATTTCTCGCAGGGCACGGATATTGATTCGTTTGTTAGTCAATTTATGGAAAATAGCAAACCTTACTGAGCATTTTTGACTTTGCTTGTTACGAATCACGCGTGAGGTGTCAAAAAAGGTACACTAAAAATACAAGTAGAAAAAAACTCAACCCTTTATATGTTAAGAACTCTTGATATTTTAAACGCGTTTTTCTAAAAGCTGTGTTTTCAAATTCGGTGACTTGAAAAAATTCTGCATTTTAAGTAAAATAATGGCACATGAAACATTAAGATAAAAATATTTGAAAAATAATGCGGGGAGAAATATATTTTGAGAATATTCATATTTTCCATAGGTACAAAAATCCCTTTTTTATTTCAGTTTAAAAATAAGCGCAAAATTCAGAGTAAAGCTTAAGTCATATAATTTTAAAGCGGAGAGTGGAAAAACTCGCTCATGAACGATTAAAAATTCAATATTCTAAATAAATTCAAAAAATTCTCATGATAACTCATTTAGCGATTATATTTCATCATGACAAATATTTAAGAAATTGAACGTTCACGAAAATATTTCCACTGTGATCTCTCATGAGAGATTAAATGCAACGATTGTTTGCTCTACCTACGAACGATTGCTTTGCAAGCGCGCTTATGATAAATGTTTATTCATAAAAGCACATGTTTACTCTCTCTTAAGTATTTATCATGATAATAATACGAACGAAAAATTAATTATTATGTGAAGATTGAATTTTTAATCGTTTGTGAGCGTATTTTTCAATGTTCATAGTTAGAGCGCAGGTAGAAGAAATTGTTAAATTCAATGTATTGTGAAACGCGTGAAAGAAGATGCACGCGATTTAATATTGAAATTGTATTGTTGTGTGTTCTAATTATGTGTCACTTGAAGAGTGTTTTGTTATTTAATTTTTTTTTTTTTTTATTTAAATTAATATTTGTGTTTACATTTTTTTTTATAATAAACAGATTGGCCAATATTCTGCCAATATGTGCATATAAAGAATCCAAAATTTATGCCTGTCTGTGTAGTTCTGAATATTGTAAATTTATAATTTTTTTGTTGTAATGCTTGGAGTATGTTTCTTTTAATAAATCATTTTATTCTACCTGCATTGACTTTTTTATAGAACATAATTCTACTACTTTTGTGCTGTCTGAAAATATCGTCCAAAAAAATACAAAGCTATCAAATGTTTCATGAAAAAAAACAGACACAAGCGTTTCTCTTTCGCTTGCGAACGTTCGTCTGCTTTTGAATTTTTCGTTTGAAATTCACTCACGAATCGAAAAATAAACGAGAAAAATACGCTCACCTTCGATGAAAGATTTAATCTTCACAATATGAATTTCACATTGAATTTCAAACAAGCGCTCACCGCCAACGAACATTCACAATTGAACGAACATACGTCGAGCGAAGTGGTTCTGTTTGTGATATTAACGAAAATTGCGCTTGTTTGTGAGAGATGGTAATAATTTTTTCACTCATGATAAATTCAAAGCAGGAAATTATTTACGGTGATTATTTACGAGAACAATCGTATTTTGATCGTTCTCCGCACCCTTAAATTACGCGTTTTTACTTGTGAGTTGGTGCCTTTTTTTTTGAGATTGTTGAAAACACTTCACAGCATATTTTTTAGTAATCAATTGAAGATTTTTTTCTCTACAATAAATATTTTTTTATAAAAAATTAATGGTCAACATTTTATCAACATTGAAATTTTCTCAAGAAGCTGCCATTTGATTTGTATTAAGCATATATTAACATAATATTTTTGATTCTTTCATTTTAGAAGATCCAGAGATATCGTACTCACCGTAAGACGTCTTCTTTTAGAGAAGCTTTCGAAGATCAGCTATAGCGGCGCTCAAAATAATAATTCTCAAAAACATAAAATGCTAAACTACACTCAGAAAAAAGTGTCTCGGAATATGATAAAAAAGGGAAAAATGGTATAGACTTTGCTCCAGAGAATGCTATTCTCTAATTGCGATACTTAAAATTCTCTAAAAATGATAAAAAGGTTCCATGAAATAGAAAAATATATCGTTTTTAGAGAGAAATACTTTTTTTATTGAGAAAATATTTGTTTTTATTGAAGAAAATACTTCTCCAAGTGAATTTTTTATCAAAATATAAGATAAATTTTTCATTTTCAATAAAATTTCTTTATAAATGAGAAATTTTTTGTCCGAGAAAAATACTTATCATTATTAGAGACATTGAAATATTTCCATTTCCTAGAAGTAAAGAAATATTTCTTCGAAAATGTGAAAATTTATTCTAATTGAAGAAAATTTTATTTGAAAAAGAGAAAATTGCTAATATCAAAAATAGAGAAATTTTTTACCGGAGCAAGGTGTGTGTTTTTTTCTCAGTGTACAGTTAAGAGTAAACTTAATATGTAAACAAATTTTTTATTTATTTTTTATTTAAAAAATTATAAGGTCCCTGGTTTGATGACCGTGGCATGCAGGTTAAGTGTGTGGTTTAGCATTTTTGGAGCCCGAGTTCGATCTCCAGTCGCTGCGAAAAGTTTTTTCAATAAAAAATTTTTCTAATCGGTCACCACCTCTCTGCACACAATGACAAACCTCAGAGAGTAAATAATGACATGTAAAGCTTCTTGAGAACATGAACTTAAGCCGTTCGGAGTCGGCATAACACATGTAGATCCTGTTCTCGGTCAATTGTGTGCAAATAACACACACAACACAATTGATCATTAAAAGCTCGGTCAAAGTCCTTTCAAGGGCTGAAATGGCCAATTTGTGTTTTTGTTGTTTCTTTCAGGACTACAATAAAAAAATTCTTCAAAAATTGGAAAGCCTACCAACTCTCTTTAAGAAAATGTATTTATAAAAATCTTTAATTATAAATAAATATTAGTTTAAAGTTTTTTTTAAATATTATTCCCGATGCATTGCGCTTCGAATCAAGAAAAAAAATTAATAATTTTAATTCGTTTGACATCTATTGTCTTCAAGAGCTCAACTGACCATCTTCAGTGTGTTTAGGATGATGAAGGTTTCGCCCAAAAAAACCTTTTAATATGAAGGTTTTTTGGGCGCTATCTCCCAACACACTCATTCAAGGATTTACAAAAAAAGTTCTTTGAATTGATTGAAAAAAATATAATTTAAACTTTCCGTCTACAAATTTTTGACAAATGTCCTGAACGGAACTGCCAGTATAAAGTTCCTTGACTTGATTACACCATATTTTATATTTGGAGATTGCATAATAAATAAACATTGTCTCTGGCAATATTGAACCTTCAGCACAGTCTCTTACTGAGATCAAGAGAGAAAAGTTACAAAAAGCTTGACATTCGGTAAAGGCGGATTCACTGATCACCTTTAGCATGTGTTCAAGTTTTTTTTATATGAACTTTATGCGCTCTATCTTCTCCACACTTTAAGAGAGAGTAACAAAAACTTGCAGCACTCTCTTTGACTTGATTAACTTTATTTTAACATTCTTGCTGAATGTTCTTGAGTGGAATTGCCAGAATGGAGTTTCTTGCGTTGAATTTGGCAAAATTTATTTTTTGAAGCTTCAAAATAAAGAAGCATTGTGTCTGGCAATATTAAATTGTTTTGTTGTGCTTCAAAACTCAAAATTTTCTGAATGTTTAAGATGTCAGTGAATCGTTGTACAGAACATTCCCAAAGAGAGATCAAAGGAGCGCTCGCAAATTTTTTTTCAGTATCCTTCCAGTTCGACTCACCAGTGACGAATGAGTGAGTTCACTACCTATTGGTAATCACCACTGGTTACCCATCAGATTACCTGCAATGCAATTCACCCATAAATTTAACACGGGGATGTCATTGCCGGTAATGATTCAATTACTCTCTGCATTACCATTCACTAGCTGTTTCATGAGGTACACTCATCATTCCTTTTGTTACACAGTTTATGTGAAAGAAAAAACAAATGAAATAAATGTATTTGCATTACCTGCTACATTACCTCGGGTACTAGAATTCACTAGCTACTATTCATGCATGATATCATGACCGTTAAAAGACTAATTGTGATTGCCAGTACTGGAGGGATGTTCAAAAATATTTTATTGATTTAAAGCAAATGTTGATGGCGAAGCCGTGTACTATTGTGGTCTACTAGCATACAAAATAAAACTGTACGTAGTTAGTTAAAAAGTTTAGTTTTATTACAATAACTCTAATGTACTAAGATATAAACCTACCTCTAGACATTTTAGCAAAAAATATTTAAGTATATTCTATTAAACTTGTATGTTTGAACACATCAGCTATAATTCAGGTATGAATAAATCCATATTTTGTATTTTTTTTTTTTTAATTTTTAAACTTTAGTTTCAATATGTTAGCCTTATTTTCAAGTTTTAGCTTTTTAGCTGCTAGTTACGTCTCCATTCCACTTATTATTTGAATTCATTCCCGCTGGCTTAAAATTTCTTCTTATATACTCTATTCAAATATCGATTATATATTTTGCCCGTAGGTATTTTCTTAGCGCCTCGTGGTGTATAATAGACCGATGCAATTTCGGTTGGAAATAATTTGACAATTTCTTTAGCAATCATATCCATTATATTTGCATCCATTTTCATATCGTTGTATATAAAGCAGTCTATGATGAGGTGTACAACTGTAGTTCTCTCCGATTCTTCAAGATAATTTTTTCGCTTATATCTCATTAAAATATCTTCGCCCTTAACTGTATTGTTAAGTATGGCTTTAATATCGACAGTGTCAATTATGGTTGGCAATTTATGCATATTGGAATGTAGCAAATTTATTTCCTTATCAGCTGATATGTCGTAGCATGGCCCAAATTCAACCTGGAATTTTTGAGCAATCATCCATTAGTTGAGCTTAAGAATTGATGATGGTGATGAAGATATTCGAACATCAAATGGAGTTAAATACTAAAATTTTTTTAAAACTTTTTTTTTCAAGCAAAAGATACTTAAGAAGTAAAACTACTTATGGCAAGGATCTAAAAAGTTATCTGTTATACTGATCGCTATAAGTAAGACTATATCTACACTGGCGGAATGAAACTTGAAATATAGACAAGAGGTTGCATCTACTAATGAAAGTAGACACGCCCACACTTACATTTACAAGTTAAATAATAAAGCAATAACCCGAAATGCAGCTTTAGAACTATAATCAGAGTTCTAGCTTTATCAAATTGATAAAACTTCGACTTCCGGTTAATAGAATCCTAAGAAATAATGAGAGTAGCACGTTCACTTGCGATTCAATAATCCCACCTGGTTAGTCAAGTGAAAAAAAAACAAAATAATTTAAGAATTTCTGCATTTTTTTTTATATTTGATTAATAAAAAGTGTTCACAATTTAGGAAATTTTGTGCATAATAATAATTTTAATCTTCTAAATAACAGTGTTAAAGCTTCACATAAAAGCTTATATAAACAACTTTTATGCACAAGTTTTTGCAAAAGCTTAAAAAGATACTAACTTATTGTAAGTTTAATAGGAAAAGGATTAAGCTTATAATAATAACGGAAATCACGGTGCTTTTTTAAAATTTAAGAAACATATGAAATCTTCTTATTGTCTTTCTTAAGAACTTTATTATCAATTAAAACTTTATTTCTATTATTTTTAGAAATTATAAATTTTCTATTTTTCTTTAAAAATATTTCAATATTTAATTTTAACATAATGTTTTTTTTTAATGGAAATTATCAGTTGAATTGATTTTATGTCGACTCTTCGGCACCAATGGGCGTTTGAACCCCAAAAAACCTTCCCTTGGGTACGGTCCTGAGCTGACTGTAATCGATGGCATTTGGTTCGTATGGATAGAGGCCAGAATCACGAAATCCATTTTGTAGAATTTCTGGCGTTAAAGTCGATTGAATGCATGACCCCAGCAGCGATGCGAAATGTTCATTTTCTAAGTTAGCTCCGCTATTTAGTCGATTCCAGTCTAATACCGTATGTTTCCATGAATTCGAAAGTTTTTCATTCATTGCCACATGTAGTGGTTGAAGTAATTTTGTTGATGAATTTGGCGGCAAGGCTATTAGAATGATATCGTTAATTCTACAGAAATCTGTCAGTGGTAAAGACAACTGATGGTTGTTCGAATTTAAGTAGAGCATTACAGGTCGTTGTATATTTTCTTGCACTAAAAATGGCTCAAAAACATTGGTAATAAATTCGTAAAATGTGCTAAAAGTCTTCCAACCGTTACAATCTGACTTGCATATCGTGTGCATAAGTTTGCCATCGGCAGATGCACCCAGTGACAAGGTCAGACGACATTCCCTATTATCGTTGACTGTAGCTTGACTTTCGCCATAAAGAAAGAACTCCAATTCATTGTAATTGAAAATTCTTGTTGCATCCTCAAAAATAGCTAGACTATCGTGAGTTTCAATGATAGTGTAGACTTTTTGAAACCATGCTCTGATTTGTTGCTCATTTAGAGCTTCCAATGTGCTGTGATGTTTAATTTTTGGCATCACCGTAGGATTTCTTTGAAAAAAGCTATGATACCAACTTCGGCCAGGTATACCATTTTTAAACCTATTCGGTCGTCCCAGTTCTGTGACCATATGCATAACAGTGAAATTAAGTTGTTCTTTCGAGATGTTAAATCCTAATTTTTCTATGAAATGCACCCATTCAACTATGCGATCTTCTTCGGAAGTTGTCAGTACAGGTGCAGCACCCGGATTTCTCTGTTTCGTATATTTTTTCTTAACTTTGTCTAGCAAAGTTTGTGTGGGAATTTGAAAAGTTTTTGCCGCTTTATATCCGGACATGTTGCCACTTTGCACTGCTTGCAGAGCAAGTGCCAATGTTTCCGGGGAATATTTTTTCGATTTATTTACCTAGGGATAAAAATATATATATATAGGCAAAAAAGTCTAGTCTTTGGCGGAATGTAAAAAATGCCTTAAAATCATATCTTAAGTTATGTTCAACTGTAAAATAATTGAAAATGTGCTTGTTTTTGAGAAACCGGGGGGTCCGCCCGGGCGGTATTATTTAAGGTGCGGCACTGATGCTAAATTAAGCATTTAACAAAATTAATATGTGCAAAATAACATTTTTAAAAGCAAGAGAAGAAAAAAATTAAAATTATTTAAGGTTCTTTATTGAAGTAGCTTAATCGAGAACCTAATACAAAAAGTGTTTCTGAAAAACTTTACCCAAACATATCATTCTTAATACATGTTACAGATTTGTCCTCAGCCAGCGATACAGAGTGTGACGTACAAGTTGGCGCAGAATTAATCATACAATTTTGTTTTTGAATAACTTTTTTACTAAATAACAAAAAATTCTTTCAAATGATGGAAATCTTTATTTGAACCATTAAAATATTTAATGTTATGTGGAAAGGGTGATGTCCGTCAAATGGCTGCCACAAGTGTTGATACACATTTGTGCTCGAAAGATTTCCGGTGATAACTGTTCGCATTCCTCTTGAATATTCTTCTTAAGGTTTGCGGTTGTCTGAGCCTTGTTGGCATAAACCGCCGACTTCAATTAGCTCCAAAGAAAGAAGTCTGGGATGGTTAAATCGGTTGATCTAGCTAGCGATGCCAAATCCATTGTGGCTCTAGCGGTGTGTACGATTCTTCTGTCCTGTTGATATCACATGTTTACCAAGTCCCACACATCCCATTCCGGCAGTAAGAAGTCGTTTATCATGAACCTGTAGCGTTCGTCAGTAACAGTGACTGTGTTGCCGATAGCGTCCTCAAAAACATACGGCCATCATCACTTCTCCCGTACAGAAATTATTATGTCAGCTAATGTCTTTGATATCACCACCGCTAAATTTTACAACGTTAAATCAACGAAATATATAGAGAATATTTCACAAAAAAATCTTGAATCTTTCAATGATTTTAAGGTTACCTTGCAAAGGTATAAATAGATACTTTCTCTTAGTAACTTGGTAAAATTATTCTCGTGTTTTGTTGAACATATCAAGCCATAACTGCGAAAAAGATGTAACCATCAAAACTAAAATATCAAAGGAGCCGATTTCTTTTAATTATTTTCTTAATTATTTTCGACTTAAGAATTTTAGTATCGACAATGTTTTTACACAATCTTAGCAAATAAATAATTAAATTATTATGATTACTTTTATTTTTTAATAATAAATTATTGATAATGTAATAAATTATTAGTTTGCATAAAAAAACAAATTTTTGTTAATTGTTAGTTACATCTTTTTCGCGGTTATGCCTCGATATGTTCATAACATTTTATCAATTCAACTAATATACTTGTGAAAATTTGTTAACAACTGACAAAGTTAAATTACAAAAAATATCGTTGAATCACCGTACATATAAAATTCAATAAATTAACAGATTCAACTTTGCTGTCCTATTCAAGAACTTTGTAGGCTCAAAACGCACCAAGCCCTTAGGTAAACTAACAGGATTTTTTTTGATAATTTTTCTTAAGTTTTCAGTGTATTACAACAGATAATATATAAACGGCGATATCCATTATTTTCTTATACCACGCACACGGTGTTGCTGCATATGGTTTACCGGAATCTATCCTTAACGTCCTTAACCCTCTATAATAACACCTTCCAAGACCAACTCGGTAATAATAGGGAGTCAATTTGACCCCAAATAACTATTTTACCGCATAGAATCTTTCTGCGAGGTTCAATTCACTTCAAACTTATATGGAATGAAATTCAAGTCTATTGTTTTATATCTCCTAAACTTTGTGCAAACGTTTGCAACACCTAGAAGAAAGCGAGTCCGGTATAGAAAAGTATATATATTCTTGATCAGCATCACCTCGTGAGTCGAGATATCCATGTCCGACCGTCTGTTTGTCTGTAAACACAGGACAAAAAGGAGTTGAATAAATTGCATGAAACTTGGTACACTTGTTCACATGGACCTAAGGATCTGCGCTATGGAATATGTTTGCAATCCGCCCACAAACACGCCTACCTCCCATACAGCCAAAAAAAAAAATCGCAGTAAAGAGTTGTATTTTAGCTACAAAAATTAAATTTGAAATTTATATCCTATTTATCCGCCCACCTCCCATAGAACCCTAAACTTGAAAACCCTATAAAGACTTTTATTTGAGATACAGGAATAAAATTTAGCTTAAAGAGTTTTGTGAAAGATAAAATTTGGTATGAGAGATAATTGTCTTAAAACTAAAATGTGTTTACAAAATGGGCATCATCCGCCCATGAATACGCCCAATTTCAATACAACCCAAAATATTAAAAGGTTCATATTTGATCTAGAGAAATACAAACTTGGTCTGGGAACATTTTATATCAAAACTGAGGTGAACCCTAAAAATTGGCGTTATCTGCTCACCAACACGCCCACCTACCATACAACCCACAAAAACTCTATAAAGAGCTTTATGTATGAGCTACAAAGATAAAACTTGGTATGTGAGATTATTGTATCAAAACTGAGTTGTGTTCACAAAATGGGCGTCATCCGCTCATGAACAAGCCCACCTCCCATACAATCGGTAATATTAAAAGCACTATTAAAAGTTTAATATTTGACATAGAGAGATGAAACTTCGTATGGGAGCATTTTATATCAAAACTAAGGTGAACACATAAAATTGGGCGTTCTCTGCCCACCAACACGTCACATTCCATACAAACCACATAAGTTAAACCTGTATAATTCTATGGGTATGAAGAATACATGGATTTGATGATTGGAAGTTATGTCTATTTGTTTAATATTTTAATAAAAATTTAAATATAATAGGAGGTTTAGGGTATTCCATAGTCGGTCTAGACCGACTTAAGACTTTCTTAACTTGTTTTTTTTACTGATTTTATTGTATGCATTCTGCAACTATTAGGTTTTTTATTTACTGTTATTTGGTATTATTTATGATAATTTAATTTGATATTCATAGAATTAGTTAATTCAATTAGCCAAGTCATTGAAAAATTTTAAATTTTGAAAAAAGGTTAACAATTTCTATTTTTAATTTTTTTTTTTTTTGTATTGTTAAAATATCAATAAATATTTTATAAACAAAATGGCTGGTAAAAATAATCTTTAATTGTTTCTGTTTTTCATCTGCGCTTTTTTTTAATTTTAAACTCATCGTTTAAATATAATAAAATATATCTAAACTTAACACAAATTTTTCATTTAAGCTAAATTATATAGTGACACAGAAAATTATCGATGAAAAGTGAGTTTCCAGGTTTGGACTTTTCAAATAAGTATTGAAAGCTAAAAAAAAAAATATTTAAATTAACCAGTGTTGATAACAAAAATTTGTTACTTAAGATATATCAAACAGTTTTGTATGAACTAAAATAAAAGTTCATTTTGTATGCAGACTTTTTCTCACTACTGTATGCACCCTAAAGTGCCACCTTGGGTTAAGGTTGTACATGTTTAATTAGCAAAAAGGATTATTCAAGGTACTAGAATGGGTTGTTGGCGGGCTATTCAAGAAGCTTTATTGAGTTTCAATTAAAATAGTACTAGACAACACGACTTCTATCTTCAAAAGAAGTAGAAAAGTTATGCAAAGTTATGTCGGATACGGTATAACATAATTAAAAACATAACGTCAAAACTTTTTTTAAAGCGTGATTGTCAGAAAATGAAATAAATATTACAAACAATTCTAATTGAGGCAAGTAAGAAATCTTTAATATTTACTTTTAATATATCCGCAAAATTTTATTTCTTTTTTTTTAAAAAAAATACTTATTTAATACTGTACAAGACCTTTAAATAACGCAGATGACTTAATAGAAGTATTTCTTTATCAACATTGACAAAAACCTTCAATTTGAAAAAAAAAAAATTGAAAAGGCAATCATCCCTCATTCCCTAGATCGCTCAAATAAAAACACATACTTATAAATTAAAGCCAAGTCTTAGATTAATTACGAATATTGCATTTCATTATTAATTTTAAATTCTATAGTTTTAGTGAAATCTCGTTTCTTCTGGGTGTGTCTCTTCTGTTTAATTCTATTGTGAGATAGCTCAACCGATCTACGCAGCTGCTTTTCAACTTCCTTGCGATCGAGGGGAAAAAAGATATCTGTAAGAAATGATTTCTATAAAATTAATTGATTCATTTAAAACTCGAACAAAATTATTACCAAAAAATATTTGATTGAATATGATAAGTTTTGACATCGAACGCTTGCCACTGCGACCATCCCAATTGAATTCTTCTATACATCTATCGTCGATGATTTTTTTGAAAACATCATCGATCGAACAAGATATGCCTCGTAATCTAGTCAGATAGCTTTTCTGTTGTAAGTACAATATTAAATTGTTTAAATAATAAATTTTAAAAAAAAAATTCCAAATTTATACCATTGCTTCTGCAAATTCTTGATTTTGTAGTCGACTATCCATTTCATATAAATCCGCTATTGTGCTTAAGGGCAGCTTTTCGCCAATTTCAACCTCAGCATTTGGTATTTCATTGAGCAGGAAATGTTTGGTATCTAGCATTATATCTCTGGGTATAAAATTTTGGCGATAAAAATCATTGGGTGCATAGAAGTCATTGCATGTAGACACCTAAAGAAGTTAAGAGGGTAAAAAATGTTGTACTTTAAAAACAAATTTCAATATGCTTGCTTACATTTATTTAATTAATTATTTGATATTTTTTTTCTTTTAAGTGTGAAGTTAAAAACTTTAGAACTGAACCACAAAGTTCGTTTTTTTTTCTTCAATAAATCTTTACTTAAACCGAATCCGAAAAAAAAACGCACAAAGATTAAATTAGAGAAAAAGAACAAGTGAGATTTAAAATAAAAAAAGAAAAGAATTGTGCAGAGAGACGAAAAATGATGTGCATGGCTCATTTTAAAAAATATATATATGAAATATGTTGAAACCGGGCAGTTCAAAATTAGTTATGAAACAATTTTGTTGTAAAAATAATGGTATGAGCTGTGAACCTAAATGAAAAGTTTCTTTCTATGAATACATTTTTTTTTTTTTATTTTGCAAGAAACTTGCTTTTTTGTTTTTTGCTTTACTTTCCATTTTTTCCAAAATTGATAAATCTCTTCGTACTCAAGTCTAGTGGTTAATCATATAAATTTCAATTTCAAAACAAAGCAGCAAGCTTTTCCAATCAAAATTGCAATGCAAAAGTCAAAACAGTGTTATGTCCTCAGACAGAAACGCTCTAAGCAGAAAAATTGTATGCTTCCCAAGCATTTAGTAGGAAAATTTAAGTTGACGATGGTCTTAAACTCAAAACTAGATGAGAATAAAACAAACTTTGTGGTTCAGTGGCAAGCCAAATTTATTTGTCAAGAGTTAAAAAGCGCAAATTTAAATATTAAATTGAAAATTTACTTACCCATGAGAACAGTAACTGTGCAACAGTTATAGTCAGAAAATAGTTGATCGTGATTTAACTTTAAGATTTGATCGTAAACTACACAACACTGCTGTAATTTTCAAATCAATGAAAGACAGTAAAGACAGTAAGAAGACAGTAAGCTTCAATGAAAAATTTTAAGTAAAAATTTACATTTTCAAAACCATCTTGAAAACAGTAACAAAAAATTATCCGAAATTATTATATTAAGTTAGTTTTAAGAGTTATTTACCATTTACATTAAAATGTATGTTAATGTAACATTTACATCATTAATATTAAACATTAACATTAACATTAACATTAACATTAACATTAACATTAACATTAACATTAACATTAACATTAACATTAACATTAACATTAACATTAACATTAACATTAACATTAACATTAACATTAACATTAACATTAACATTAACATTAACATTAACATTAACATTAACATTAACATTAACATTAACATTAACATTAACATTAACATTAACATTAACATTAACATTAACATTAACATTAACATTAACATTAACATTAACATTAACATTAACATTAACATTAACATTAACATTAACATTAACATTAACATTAACATTAACATTAACATTAACATTAACATTAACATTAACATTAACATTAACATTAACATTAACATTAACATTAACATTAACATTAACATTAACATTAACATTAACATTAACATTAACATTAACATTAACATTAACATTAACATTAACATTAACATTAACATTAACATTAACATTAACATTAACATTAACATTAACATTAACATTAACATTAACATTAACATTAACATTAACATTAACATTAACATTAACATTAACATTAACATTAACATTAACATTAACATTAACATTAACATTAACATTAACATTAACATTAACATTAACATTAACATTAACATTAACATTAACATTAACATTAACATTAACATTAACATTAACATTAACATTAACATTAACATTAACATTAACATTAACATTAACATTAACATTAACATTAACATTAACATTAACATTAACATTAACATTGACATTAACATTAACATTAACATTAACATTAACATTAACATTAACATTAACATTAACATTAACATTAACATTAACATTAACATTAACATTAACATTAACATTAACATTAACATTAACATTAACATTAACATTAACATTAACATTAACATTAACATTAACATTAACATTAACATTAACATTAACATTAACATTAACATTAACATTAACATTAACATTAACATTAACATTAACATTAACATTAACATTAACATTAACATTAACATTAACATTAACATTAACATTAACATTAACATTAACATTAACATTAACATTAACATTAACATTAACATTAACATTAACATTAACATTAACATTAACATTAACATTAACATTAACATTAACATTAACATTAACATTAACATTAACATTAACATTAACATTAACATTAACATTAACATTAACATTAACATTAACATTAACATTAACATTAACATTAACATTAACATTAACATTAACATTAACATTAACATTAACATTAACATTAACATTAACATTAACATTAACATTAACATTAACATTAACATTAACATTAACATTAACATTAACATTAACATTATCAAAAACATGAATATGAATCATGAATCATGAAATGATCATGAATATGAATCATGAAATGATCATGAACATGAATCATGAATCATGAAATGATCATGAACATGAATCATGAAATGATCATGAACATGAATCATGAAATGATCATGAACATGAACATGAATCATGAACATGAATCATGAAATGATCATGAAATTATCATGAAATGATCATGAAATTATCATGAAATGATCATGAAATTATCATGAAATGATTATGAACATGATCATGAGCATGAACATAAAAAAAAACCGGTTTAATTTACATGGAGAAAAAATTCACTCTTAAAAACTATTTCTGCATCGTTTTTTTTTTTTGTATCGGAGAGACCACCATGGAGCGGTCTTGGTTCTCCTAAACGACTCTCTTGGATAAACCACACTATAAGATATATCAATGCTTGAATAAATAAGCTTGAATGCGAATGCCATGAAAAATATATATTTAACAGGCGTTTAAAAAAACATGTTTTCGAAAAGGATGAAATTTTGTTCTTGTCTCGGGTCTCAAGAGTTTGTAAAGACAAATAATTTTAAAAAAATATTTAGCTTATAAAAAAATTAAATGCAAAAAAATTTTTGTTTTGTCCAAAAAAGGGGTTCAGGAGAATCAACACCGCTCCATGCTAGTTCCTCCGATATAAAAAACATTATGCAGAAATAGTTTCTTAGAGTACCTCTCACTTTTGAGTCGGTGTCCGGCGAAATCTAAACTCCGATCCGACTTAATGAAGACGAACGTGAATATGAATATGAATATGAACATGAACATGAATATGAACATGAACATGAATATGAACATGAACATGAATATGAACATGAACATGAATATGAACATGAGGAAGAACATGAACATGAACATATGCATGAATATGAACATGAACACGAGCATTAACATTTATTGCAATACCGCGTAGAGTAATTGGTCATGAACACGTACAAAGAATGCATGAAAATGCGTTTAAAACAATTGATTTTCATGAAAGCGTTCATGAGTCGTAAATGATAAAATAAGTAATTTTAATAATTAATTATTAAATAATTTAAGGGTTCTGTGATTTTCCTGACGAAAAATTTCTATTTTGTTTTGTGAATTTTAAAACAAAGCAATGACCTTTGGATTCCACTGATATGAACATGACCTGGACCACTTGATTTTCTATGAATGGTTGTACAATAACCATTGATTTTATCGCGAATAAGTTTTTCATTTGGGTTTAAGGCAATATTCTAGTCTAGGGGTACAAATTTTTCGTGGCTTTTTAAAATTCAATAAAAAATAACTAAGAATATTTTTACCAGCCATTTTTTTATAAGAATTTAATTGATATTTTACCAACAGAAAAAAAATATTAAGAAAATTTTTGAGAATTTAAATCTTAAATTCGTTTTTCTCGAAACTACTTTTTTTAATACGTCTGATGCAATTGCTCAAGTTCTAATGAACCGATTAATTTGGTGTGGACCTTTGGTTTTATGTAACCCTCTTTGGAGTTATATAAATATCGTTTTGGTTGGAACGATAATTATGTAAATATTTTATTTTTAATATTTTTAAAAAATTCAAGACTTTGAAAAAAACAAGGCAAAAAATAATTTTTATTTTGTCGCCATTTTGTAAAAAATTGCTTTTTTTCCAGACCATACCCATTTTTCCAGACCATAAGTCCAGACCATATACCTATTTTTACAAATTAAGTATATTTTTTTTTTCTTTTTCAGATCAACAGAAGGGTTGGAATTATGACAAGAAGGAAGCAAACTTATGAACCACCCCCCTTCATTTTACCAGCCTATAAAATTTTCAATTGTCAAAATTTGTTTTTGAATTTTTCCATGTCAATTTGCTTTACTCAGTTCTTTACTATTGCTTTGAACTGTTTTTTGGATGTAACTTCCCAGCCGACCTTGTACACTTCCTGACAAAATACTTCAAAAATCTTCGATTGGCCTTGCCTTCGGAATGTTGGGTGGATTTGCGTACTTTTGGTACAAAATATTTTTCATCATGAAGAATAATTTCAATATGGTTGGGGTAAAATATTTTCGACGAAGAATTCTGCACTTTTTTGGGATTTTCTCAAGCTGCTTCTCACTGTATCGTGGAACTGTTACACTTTGTGGTATTTAACGCTAAGATTAGACATAAGAAAGAAATAATTGAAAAAAATGCTATAGCGTGAGACCATGGCCCGTCCACGATTCGAACCTTGGGACCTTTGGGTTGGTAGTCAAGCACGTCTACCTCTCGACTACCGAGACCGCCAAATTTTAGCATTTTTCTCAAAACTCTATTTTGATGTTGGTTATCTTGAGTTCTCACAAAAAGTTAAAAGTTAAAGAGAGAACTTTTTTAAGAGGCGTCAAGGATCAAGTACTTGTCAAATGTAGATCTTTGATATTTTAAATCGTTTGAATAAATATTTCATATGATATATAAGAAAAATATTAGTCAACAAATGGTTTTTTTTCGGAACCCTCCTAAGCCCTACAATATGCCGCGAATTTCTTTGACAATTATGTCAAAATGGGTGCGACTAAGTAGTCAGTGGCGACTTTCTTCTTGTTTAAATCATGCAATCCCATAAAACTATTCATTCAAACATTAAGGTCAGAATTATAGGTACATGTGGCTTCTTCTTCTTCGTCCTCGAAAAACTTTAACTTCATCGAAATTTATAATTTGTTTTTAAACTCTTTCGAACTATTAAAATATTTTAGTATATGACAAACTTATCACGATCACTGCTTTTGAATTCTATTAGAAACAATCATAACTTCAGCTTTCTGGTTTGGTAAAGATCCTATTAAAAAGATATAAATAGGACTTTATATCTAATATACTGAAGTAATATTCAGTAATCTTCATTACAGTGTATAAAAAGATGCACTTATTTAAAACTTTTCTAATTAATTTTATTTCATGTTTTGTTACAAATATATATAAATATAAGAAATCAATGCATACGAGCTTTAAAATATGATTTGCAAAAAAAGCTAAAATTAATTAATGGTATTCAATGAACGACCGACCTATATATACTGAAACGTTTAACTATAAGTTTACCCTGTGTGCTTCCACGAACCCAACCTGAATAGAAACCGATTTAATAGTATAATTGTAGTAAACAAAATTTGTCATTTCAAAATTTATTAAAACTACACAGACTGTTCTTTAAATATGGCAAAAGTAAATCATATTTTAGTTAGCACAAAGTTTAAAATATTATTATAAAATGCCAAAAAAAGTTTAAAACACCACAGTTGCATTTTACGAACTATACATTCTGTCAACACCACGTTTTTGCAGTTAACATCGCCAATACAGCGTTCATTGAATACCTTTATTATATTTTACGATGATATATTTCGAAGCATCTAAGACAAAATGGCTTTTTGCAAACTAAACATTCCGTATCAACTTGTTTGCATTTCTTTGTAGCAATTTTCGATCCACTCATGGCTGTTAATTGTTTATAGCATAAACGACATCTTTTACGAAGAATTCTTCCGTCTTCTTTGCGTGGAATTTTGGACAGGAAATGACCATCAATGGTTTGAGGATAGAGTTGTCGTACAGGAAATTTTGTGGCAGCCATGTCAGCACGTTTATGTTGTTCACCGCGCTGTAATAGAGTTTAAAATGAGTGCCAGTGTGACAGCATGCACGCACACAAGGGCTAGAGTAGGAAGGGGAAAATGGGAAAGTGGCGGGGAAGGAGAATAGAAACAATTTGCAAATTTGATACATAGTACAAATAGGACTCATGAAACACATGAGGCTCATGAGACTTATAGGACTCAAGTGTGTACACTTGAGCCTGCTGTGAATCAGGAGTTACATGACAATAATGAGTTGCAAGACATTAATGCGTGACATGACACTAATGAGTTTCATGACATTCATGAATCTCATTCACAAGACTCATTAGGCTCATGAAATTCGTGACACTTCTGAGACTCTTGAAACAGATAAAACTTATGGGACTCGTAAGGCTAATGAGAAAAATAGAGTCTTATGACTTATATGACTCATGACCCTTGAAATTCATGAATTTATGATATTCAAGAACCCATGAAATTCATCATTTGCACAAAGACACGTAAGTAATTTATGAGACTCATGAAACATAAGATACTTACGAGATTCACGTGTGAACACATAAGAATTCTGTGATTCATGTGATTCACGATTTGTGAGTGTTTTTAAACAGATGACACTCATGAGCCTTACAAAACTTATGACTATTACAAAGCACATTCCTGCGGTTCATGAGACAAATAAGATACATAAAACTAAGAGTGTTAATACTCAAGCGAGTCACATGAGACTAAAAGCCTATTAATACTCAAATGAGTCATGAAACTAGAAGGGTATTAATATTCAAATGAGTCATAAGACTTAGGTAGTATATGACACATGAGAATCAAGACTTTCATTGTGCTCATTTTGCCTATGAGATACATAAAATATTTATACGTTTCAGACATGAGACTTCTGTGATTTATGAGTTATATGATACTAATAAGGCACATGAGACTTATGAGATTCGTAAGGCTCATGAGAAAACAGCCTCAATACTCAAGTGACTCATGATACTTTTTATATGGTAGATAAAACCTGTGGTACTTCTTAAGTCATATGACACTTATGAGACTCATGAGCCTCATAAACAACAGTACACTTATGGAACTTGTGAGATTTTATTTTGAGACACATAA
Organism: Tetanocera ferruginea; assembly: GCA_958299015.1. Lineage (NCBI taxonomy): Eukaryota > Metazoa > Arthropoda > Insecta > Diptera > Sciomyzidae > Tetanocera > Tetanocera ferruginea. The sequence goes on along the minus strand of OY282640.1, from coordinate 31,837,393 downwards.
GACTTATCAGACTCGTTAGGCTCAAGACAAAAACGAGTCTTGATGAAAGTTTAAAGAGAATCATAAGACTTATGTGACTCATTTTAAAAAAAAAAAAAATATTTTAAGAATAATTAAATAAAAAATAATTCCATGTTTTGATAGCAGAATATCTATGAGTGAATGTAGTATGGGCAAGTGAACTGCTTAAGAACTAAGGCAACAGAAATTGACAAAATATATAAATCGTTTTAAGGTTTAAGGTTTTGATATTTTTTAAGTTCTGAGTATTATCTAAACATTCTCCCTTGAAAACTCTATTAATATACATTTTTTTGGATAAGACTTTCTGACCTATTGGTTAAAATTTCAATTGGTTTAAGACTCGCAGTAAGTGTTTACGACTTTATCCGACTAACATTTTTAGCTCATCGTCAGTCATTATGGAGTCCAACAAAACTTATTTAAGGAATTCGATGAAAACAGGTTCATTCACGTTACTAGAGTCATCATTTTCATTTCGCCAATTCTGTTTCGGTCGTCGCCCATGTAATTTATGTAGATATTGAATTAATAAAAATTTTGTGCTCGAAAATTTTTAATCTTCAATTTGTAATTTGTTACTTGTAATTTGTAATTTTTACTTTTTAATTTTTAATTTTTAATTTTTAATTTTTAATTTTTTAATTTTTAATTTTTAATTTTTAATTTTTAATTTTTAATTTTTAATTTTTAATTTTTAATTTTTAATTTTTAATTTTTAATTTTTAATTTTTAATTTTTAATTTTTAATTTTTAATTTTTAATTTTTAATTTTTAATTTTTAATTTTTAATTTTTAATTTTTAATTTTTAATTTTTAATTTTTAATTTTTAATTTTTAATTTTTAATTTTTAATTTTTAATTTTTAATTTTTAATTTTTAATTTTTAATTTTTAATTTTTAATTTTTAATTTTTAATTTTTAATTTTTAATTTTTAATTTTTAATTTTTAATTTTTAATTTTTAATTTTTAATTTTTAATTTTTAATTTTTAATTTTTAATTTTTAATTTTTAATTTTTAATTTTTAATTTTTAATTTTTAATTTTTAATTTTTAATTTTTAATTTTTAATTTTTAATTTTTAATTTTTAATTTTTAATTTTTAATTTTTAATTTTTAATTTTTAATTTTTAATTTTTAATTTTTAATTTTTAATTTTTAATTTTTAATTTTTAATTTTTAATTTTTAATTTTTAATTTTTAATTTTTAATTTTTAATTTTTAATTTTTAATTTTTAATTTTTAATTTTTAATTTTTAATTTTTAATTTTTAATTTTTAATTTTTAATTTTTAATTTTTAATTTTTAATTTTTAATTTTTAATTTTTAATTTTTAATTTTTAATTTTTAATTTTTAATTTTTAATTTTTAATTTTTAATTTTTAATTTTTAATTTTTAATTTTTAATTTTTAATTTTTAATTTTTAATTTTTAATTTTTAATTTTTAATTTTTAATTTTTAATTTTTAATTTTTAATTTTTAATTTTTAATTTTTAATTTTTAATTTTTAATTTTTAATTTTTAATTTTTAATTTTTAATTTTTAATTTTTAATTTTTAATTTTTAATTTTTAATTTTTAATTTTTAATTTTTAATTTTTAATTTTTAATTTTTAATTTTTAATTTTTAATTTTTAATTTTTAATTTTTAATTTTTAATTTTTAATTTTTAATTTTTAATTTTTAATTTTTAATTTTTAATTTTTAATTTTTAATTTTTAATTTTTAATTTTTAATTTTTAATTTTTAATTTTTAATTTTTAATTTTTAATTTTTAATTTTTAATTTTTAATTTTTAATTTTTAATTTTTAATTTTTAATTTTTAATTTTTAATTTTTAATTTTTAATTTTTAATTTTTAATTTTTAATTTTTAATTTTTAATTTTTAATTTTTAATTTTTAATTTTTAATTTTTAATTTTTAATTTTTAATTTTTAATTTTTAATTTTTAATTTTTAATTTTTAATTTTTAATTTTTAATTTTTAATTTTTAATTTTTAATTTTTAATTTTTAATTTTTAATTTTTAATTTTTAATTTTTAATTTTTAATTTTTAATTTTTAATTTTTAATTTTTAATTTTTAATTTTTAATTTTTAATTTTTAATTTTTAATTTTTAATTTTTAATGTTTAATCTTCAATTTGTAATTTGTAATTTTTAATTTGCAATTTGTTATTTGTAGTTTGTAATTTGTAATTTGTAATTTGTAATTTGTAATTTGAAATTTTTAATTTTAAATTTTTAATTTTTAATTTTTAATTTTTAATTTTTAATTTTTAATTTTTAATTTTTAATTTTTAATTTTTAATTTTTAATTTTAAATTTTAAATTTTTAGTTTTTAGTTTTTAATTTTTAATTTTTAATTTTTAATTTTTAATTTTTAATTTTTAATTTTTAATTTTTAATTTTTAATTTTTAATTTTTAATTTTTAATTTTTAATTTTTAATTTTTAATTTTTAATTTTTAATTTTTAATTTTTAATTTTTAATTTTTAATTTTTAATTTTTAATTTTTAATTTTTAATTTTTAATTTTTAATTTTTAATTTTTAATTTTTAATTTTTAATTTTTAATTTTTAATTTTTAATTTTTAATTTTTAATTTTTAATTTTTAATTTTTAATTTTTAATTTTTAATTTTTAATTTTTAATTTTTAATTTTTAATTTTTAATTTTTAATTTTTAATTTTTAATTTTTAATTTTTAATTTTTAATTTTTAATTTTTAATTTTTAATTTTTAATTTTTAATTTTTAATTTTTAATTTTTAATTTTTAATTTTTAATTTTTAATTTTTAATTTTTAATTTTTAATTTTTAATTTTTAATTTTTAATTTTTAATTTTTAATTTTTAATTTTTAATTTTTAATTTTTAATTTTTAATTTTTAATTTTTAATTTTTAATTTTTAATTTTTAATTTTTAATTTTTAATTTTTAATTTTTAATTTTTAATTTTTAATTTTTAATTTTTAATTTTTAATTTTTAATTTTTAATTTTTAATTTTTAATTTTTAATTTTTAATTTTTAATTTTTAATTTTTAATTTTTAATTTTTAATTTTTAATTTTTAATTTTTAATTTTTAATTTTTAATTTTTAATTTTTAATTTTTAATTTTTAATTTTTAATTTTTAATTTTTAATTTTTAATTTTTAATTTTTAATTTTTAATTTTTAATTTTTAATTTTTAATTTTTAATTTTTAATTTTTAATTTTTAATTTTTAATTTTTAATTTTTAATTTTTAATTTTTAATTTTTAATTTTTGGTTTTTTTATTTTTTATTTTATTTTATATTATTTATATATAATTTTTTTTTATTTTTTGATTTTTTGTTTTTTTATTTATTATTTTTTTTATTTTTTTAGTTTTATTTTATTTTTACTTTTCATTTTTTATTTTTATTTTTTTGTTGTTATTTTTTTATTTAAATTTTTTGTTGTTATTTTTTATTTTTATTTTTTTATAATTTTTATTTTTATTTTTTATTTTTTATTTTTTTATTTTGAATTCTGAATTTTTTTGTTTTGTTTTACTCTTCACCTTTGTTGTTTTTCTATATTCAAGTATAGCTTGATTAAAAGAGCAATACAATTATGTTTAAAAAAAAAAAACTTATTCTGACCGGAATTTAATTGCTCAACTAAAAGAGTGCCTCACAATTTTAAAACAATTTCAAATAATGGAAAATTTGTATTTATTATATATTTTTTAATTTTTATTTATTTGAAAAATTAAAACTCAATGCAGTGAATACGATTTTCATAACTGACTTAGGAATTGAATTGATTATGTTATCAGGTTCTCATTCTCTTCATTCGATTCACTCCAGTCATCGATTTCAATAGGATCGGCAGCACTTTCGACATCTTCGTTGCTTTGTAGCTGTTGTTGCTGCTCGTTCTTATTATCACTCGCCTGTATTGAGTGTTTTTTGAGCTGAGACCTCTTCCTTGAGACACGAACATGTTTCAACCCTGCGCGTCTTTTGGAATTTTTAAGTTGTTGTTGCAAAAACTTATGCATATCAGACATAGTGAAGGACTTATCGACCATATTGATAGCATCATAGACAGCGCTTATAACTTCGGTATAAGCACGAAATTGAAACTTTTTGATTGAATGAGCAGAACCGGTCCAGGAAAAAAGCGTTAGAAACTGACGAGTCCACAAACGATCAACCACATTATAGCAGGCATCCCAACCTTTGCCATACATGGAGTTGTTGCCACCGCAATGCGTGTACATGAAATAAATCTGTAACATAAACAGATGTATAACACATTTCAATTTTAGAAGGAAATCATTATAGATATATATTATTATTTTTTTTTTCTACTTACAAATGATTGCCTATATTTGCTGTCGTCACCTAGAAGTCTTTCCAGTGTATCCAGCTGCTCTATTTCGGATATTGTGGTAAATTCAAAGTTCTCATCTGGCAAGCTGCGCTTTAATTCATGAACATTTAAAATTCTTTGCTGACTTTTAACTTGTTGCTGCATTTCATTGGTTATTTTTATAATTTCCTTAATTTGTGACTGGATTTCTGCGGGTACTTGCAGCTTGGTTACTTCTGTTGCTGACTGGCTTTTACTTTGGTTTTGTTTATTTAATATTTCAATTTGTTGATTGGCTTCTGCTTTGTTTAGGAAATCCTTGCGTATAACTTTGCATGGCTGCGCCTGATGGTTGCAATCAGTTTTTGCAGTCTCTTGCAAAAGAGCAGTAAGCAACTTACTCTTGGCAGGCCAAAAAATTTGCTCATTTTTTATCCATTTTTCAGGTACTGCCTGAAGAACTTTTCCATTCGTCTCTAATGTCTCAACGATACAGTAGCGGTCCGTATTTATGACGTCCTGTGCGCACTGATAAAAGAAATATACTTACAATCACGTTGACACAGTTACGACAATAAAGTTCGGGCGGGCGTTAATTATATTCTTGCATAAAAACGAAATTTGTAAGTTTAATTTAGTTTCAGTTAGTTTGCTTTTGGAACGATTGGCACGAACTTTAGTTGGCACGATTAACGATAAAAATTTATTCAAAAAACATGTCTGCATTAACAGATAAATATTGAGCTTTTATGTAGGAGTTGGAATTTTTATTCTATTTTAATCTTAATATCCTTTTCATTTAAAAATTGGGATGAACTCATGATTAAATGTACAGGATCAAATACAAATAGCTTTAAATGAAGTACGTTAGAGAGAGTTATGCCGAACCTTAAAAGAGCGATAAAATGATGCAATGTGTAACTTTTAGAGACTGAATGGAAAACCATAAATTTTTCGATTTTTTTTTTTGAGAAAAACTATTTTAATCTTAATATATAAAAGACAAGCGTCCTGCTCCGTGCTCTATATCGTAAAACCTGTTCAGCCTGTACCAGAACCTGTTCTAAAATTATCCAATTGATATCTTTGTACTTACTATACTTTTTATAACCTGTTCAGTCTGGACCAGCATCTATTCTTAAATTATGTATTGGAAATCTTTGTACTTGAAGACTATCGTCATTTTCCTCAACTACTATACATCAAACATCATGTCTTGCTATTACAGTGCTAATTAATTAACAGAACCAGAACCTATTCGGTCTGCATAAACTGAACAGCAATTATTACATTCAGTGTGGTGTCAATTGGAATTGCTAGAATTTAATCACAATGTTCGGTCTTCTGATCCAAGTTTTAGCGATTGGTTTCTAAGGTTAGGAAATGGAGATGTAGATATCATAGAAATTCCCGATCATTTTGTTTGTAAAGGTTCGCTTATTAACCCTTTAAATAATATTTTAGTTCAACTAAAACAACCGGAGACAAATGCAAATGCGTTATTTATGCAATTGTTATTATAAAAAAAAAAAATTATACTTTGCGCACCAATCACAATAATCACTTCTTTTTTGCAAGATTTATTAACACGCGAAACAAAAAAATTGAAGGCTTCTGTTGGGCATAAAATCGAAAATCCAACTAAGTTAAACGTTATATATCTCCCTAAAATTATTTTTGTCATGTTAGCACAACTTCATTTCATAGTACCAACCTATTTGATTTTAGAAAAGACGTTGGAAAATAAAAAAAAAAAAATTTTCTGAAGTGTCCAATATAATGGACAAATCCATTGAAAGGGTTAAATAGATTTCTGGCGATACTTTGAGTCCGAATAACATCAACCGTTATTCCAAAATTGCTATCCTGTGCCCAAAAACTTTCGATGTGAACGAAGTCAACGAGCAGGTTCTAAATATTTTAGTTGAGAGATCTGAGCACGGATTAAATTGACGACAGTGATGATAACGATAAACAAAATTACCCTGCCGAGTTTTTGAATGAATTTTATCCTTCAGGAATGCCACTGCAGTAGTTAAACCTCAAAATTGGAAGTATTATAATACTTCTTCGAAATTTCAATACCAAAAGAGATATCTGTAATAGAAGGTGGTTAGTTTTGAAAAACCTAAAAACTTAATTAATCATCGCACAGGTATTGATAGGCGCACTGGCGAACATGAAATAGTTTTCATACCGACAATTGATTTGGCCCCGATAAACACAGATTTGCCTTTCACTCTTCGGAGGCGACAATTTCCAGCTAAACTGACATTTTCAATGACCATAAATAAATTTCAAGGTTAAATATTGCAAAAAGTAGGAGTTTTTCTAAAAGAACTGGTATTTAGTCATGTGCAGTTTTAGCGGGCTGATGATGTAAAACTAAGCATTATAGATGGCAAGGGACAAGGTTAAAAATTCAAAGAATTTTTTTACTAGAAATGTTGTATATAAAGAAGTTTTATCAAAATAATTTAATAAACATGTTTTCAAATAAAAACCTTTGTATATAAATCCAATAAATTTTTTGTCGCATTTTGTACTCTAAATGGTTCCTTCCCGTCGAAGGACGGGCTTTTACACTAGTATTAAATAAAAGCATACTGGCTAAAAAAACAATTTTGATAGACTTATGCTAAGAGAATTATTAATTTTGTGGCTTCAAAAGAACACGTAAGAAATAAATTAAGTTCTCATTGAAATTTTTTGTTGTTCTGTTAAAAAGATTGAGCTTGACCACTGAAATGGTCGCCACGTTATATCTATTAAAACAATCGATTCTTTTGACGTAATTTTCGATCAACTTTTAACCCATTTCAGTTGTGGCTGTTGTTGAATTTAAATTAAAAACGCGATTCATGAGTAAATTTTTGTTTTTTAGTAATGCAGTTCAACTACATTACTAAATAAGAGATTTTTATTTGGTAACACCCGTCACAGTATGTGTAACATCATCCACAATATGTGCAAAACTCGCCGAAATATGTGAAAAAAGTGCCACGACATATGTAACACCCGTCACAATATTTGTTTACATCCGTTGCAGTCTGTTTAACGCCTGTCACACATTAAAATATTTTATAAAAACTTTCTGAAACTTATTTAAAAAATTTTTAAATCAATGTTGAAATTTTTTGTTGTCCTGTTAAAAAGATCTTGACATTATGTTGTAATACTATATATAACACTGAAATGGCCGCCAAGTAACTTTTTAAAACAAGTGATTCTTTTGAGGTAATTTTCGATCACCTTTCAACACATTTCAGTTGTACATAATTGTTGTTGAAATAACATTAAAAACACGATACATGAACAAATTTTTGTTTTTTGCTAATGCAGTTCGAATACATAACTAAAAATATAATTTTATATTGTAACACCCGTCACAATATGTGTAACATCATCCACAATCTGAGTCACACCCGCCGAAATATATATATATATATCTACTGTCACGACGCATACCCGGCGCATACCTGCATACCCGTCGGGTAACACCTGTCACAATATATTTAACATTAATTACAGTATGTGTAACACCCGTGACATTTAAAATATTTCCTGAAAATAATTTATACATTTTTAAATCAGGTTAACTCGTCAAACATTACTTAATTGAGAGTAATTAATTTTTGTTTTTATTAATTGCAGTTTGGCTGAATATCACAAACATTCAAAGTGAAATTTTTCAATGAGTGCTCGTAACGACCATCATAGGCAATTTAATAAAAATAACACATTGACAATGATTTCAAGTGTTTCCTTCACATTGATAGACAACCGTAACAGTTATTTAAAATGACCGCAAAAACTTCAAAAACTTTTATGTATGTTTAAAAGCAAACAAATGTAACACCCACCACCATGGAATATTCCAATGGTTTTTAGACATCTAAAAAAGTTTGTAGATTTTGGTAAAAGTAAAGGAAGCGTACTTATAAACTTTAAATTAAAATTAAACTAAGCGCAAAAACGTAGAAAATTAAAGATATGTGAAAAAATCTGGAAAGTGGTGACATCAACATTTTTTTTTATATCACAAAAACCTCTTTCAGAGTAAGAAATAGTTGTAAACTATTTGTTGAGTGCATAAGTGTTTTATGAAAAAACATGAATTTACTTGAAAACATTGTCATTTTTGCTTCAAATGAAGAGTTTATTCAAAACCGGCGGAATTTCATATATTTTTGTTGAGGATTAGTCAAGAATTCATTTCATGTACGTCATTCACAATTCCTATCTTACCTTAATTCCACCTTAATTTTTATTCGTACTAAAACTTCAAAAATCGTGAAAACTAAAAGTGACCCTGTGCGTACTTACGCGTTTAAAAATCTTGGACTAAATTTTAGTCAATCCTATACTGTATATATGACGACATCGATATTGAATTAAAATTTAAACCATTTCAAATACTAAAAAATAGGTTTAAGTCACGTATGGACTTCAAATTTAAACCAAGTCAAATACTTAAAATAAATTTTAGTCCCGCCTGGATTTAAAATTTAAGCCACGTCAGATACTAAAACTAAGTTTTAGTCTCGCATGGGTTAAAAAATTTAAACTTTAAACTCCTATCAGTTTAGTTTTTAAATTTCGTTAAAATTAAAGTGCACAATTAACACTCGCATAAAATTTGATTTCGTGTCTCAGTTGGTTAACTGGTTGTTAACTGTATCCAGTTGAAAAACTGGACAATAACAGGGGGTGAATTTGACCCCAATTACTTTTTTTAACCCATAAAATCTTCCTGAGAGGTTCAATTAGCTTTAAACTTATGTGGAATGAAAGTCAAGTCTATTGTTTTATGATAATGCAGGTAAAAGTAAGAAATTTTTATTTTAAATAGGATAAAAAAGTAAAAATTCGTAAAAAAATTTGAAAAAATATTTTTTCTTATATAATAATTTATTATATATATTTTCTATATTTTTACAGATTTTTGAAAAATTCCAACAGGGTATTAATCCTAAAAGAGGAAGTTTGTAAGTTCACATGTTGGTTTTAACATTATTTTAAAAAAATTCGTCCAAAAAAGTTTACCTACCACTTCCGACGGCTACCGAAATCATTACTAAAGCTTTATATAACATCACTACTAGGCGAATCTAGTATTTAATGCCTCTTCAAGCTAGAGATGGCGCCAGTAGATAGGTTTTCAAAAGGTTATAAATAAAATGTTGTGGATTCACTGTGATCCCGTGCTGTTATAGGGGGTTAAGCGTTTGTTGATTTAATTTAATGAACACCGTTTTTTATTATTTTTTGTTTGTACTTATTTTCATTTTTATTTTATTATAATCTTATATTGTTAAAAAATGCATTAAACCTTAGGTACTAATACTCAAATTTTATTCCCAATTTATTAAATTGAAGTACAGTCTTGACTAAAAACATTTCTAGTATTTTGAAAAGTATTAATTATAATAAAACAAAACGATTTAAAAATGCATTCGTGTAACGATTGGTTTAAAAATTATTTTTAGATTTTTAGCCGTGTACTTTGGTTAAAGGTTAAACGATTTCAAAATCTTAACACTTTTTATCATAAGGAATTACTACATTCGTACTCAGAAATAAAACCGCAATTAAAAATCTGTAACCGTTTGTTAGTGTAAAAAGTGCAAAAAACTTAAAACTTTCTACCCATATATCTAAAAAAAGTGTCATAGATACAAAAAACCGGCAGCGAATTCGAAGTTTGTTCAATTTTCAAAAAAAAAAAACAAAACAAATTGGCCATTTCAGCCCTTGAAAGGACTTTGACCGAGCTTCTTATGATCAATTGTGCTGTGTGTGTTATTAAATGTTTACACACAATGACCAAGAACTGGACCTACATGTTTTATGCCGACTCCGAACGGCTAAAGTTCATGTTCTCAAGAAGCTTTACATGGCATTGTTTACTCTCTGAGGTTTGCCATTGTCTGCAGAGAGGTGGTGACCGATCAGAAAAATTTTTTATTGAAAAAACTTTTCGCCGCGGCTGGGGATCGAACCCGGGCTCCGAACATGCTAGGCCACACACTTAACCTGCATGCCACGGTCACCACTTGTTCAATTTTCACTTAGAATAAAAACACAAAAATTTAAAATTTTTAATTTTGCATTTTATAGTTTCGAGCGCTCAAATGGAAGTTTTAATGCCAGGAAAAAAAAATTAGTATCCCTGTTTTTTTTACCCCCCTTCATAAAATTTTGTTTCTCAACTTGACCTCTTCCCTTTCACCTGCGTTAATATTCATAATCCCACTTCATTGATCGGTACACACACACACACAACTCAAGTTAGTTCAAAAACTTAAGGAACAACTTATCACAGCTTTTTACTAAACCAAAGCAGAATTATAAGTGATTTTCAATTCCAAAGTTTAAGTTCTATTACGTACATTTGTTTTGGATATAAGAAAATATTTTTCATTATTTTTAAGATCAGACTGAAACCAGTGTTTATGATAAATTTGTTTTTATTTTGACTTTTTGTTTAACTTATTTTTTAAAAATCATGTAGTTCAGAATTTCAAAATGATCCTAACCTAAGTTACATATACGTATATGTCTCTTATTCAAAAGTTTTCAGTACTTTTGAAAGTCGCACTAAAACATAGTTTAAATAAGGTTAAAAGTTCATATTTATTATTTAATAGATGAGTATTATTATTATTTGAATTCATAAATTAAAGTAACTGAGCTAAATATAAGTTTTTAGTAAATATATATCAGGCTCTTTAAATTATCCTCGGCATTCAAGGATACACAATTTTGCACTTAACTTAGCTTTCGATAAGAATATTGATAAGAAAGTCATCGTTGTCTGGCCACTTCCATGGATATTCGCAAAATGTTTAAATTTTATGAATCATCTGAACTGATCTACATTTGATTTTTTTTCACCAACAGCTAGTTACAAATGAAGATGACATTCAAGAAGTCATAATGACGCAATTTGCAGCAGGTCGAACGTATTGGCCAAAGCATAATTTTTTCATCCTATAGGAGTCAAAATAGTTAAAAAATAGTTCCAGTGACTCTTCTTTAAATTTTCTGTAAATCTATGCTTATTAGCTAAGAAACGTGCAAGTCAAGAACATGTGAATCCGAGTGCACGTGAATGCGTGTACACGTGAATGCATGTACACGTGAATCCGTGTACACGTGAACACGTACTTTTGGAACTACATATGTATTTCGTGTTTAGAAATAGAACTACACGTGCAGTTCGAGTGCATGTTTTCAAAAATGAACTTCACGGAGTTCGAACATCCGTGTTCATGTGTAATTCACGTGTAAACACGTGAATGTGCTGTAGCTCTAGTCTTAGGTATTTAATTCATATTAAACTATAATTTAAATTTTTTTTAAAAATCTTCTCGGAGAGTTTTATAAGAATATCATTTATCTTCTTCGATAAGGATTGTGTTAATATGTCCGAGCTGACAAGACCATCTTACTGAAATCGACTCTGTTCACATCAAATGGATACAAGCCACATGCTTCAAATCCTTTCATTACTGTTGTCTTGGCACAAGTATTATCAATACATTTTTTTAATAATGGCGCAAAATCTTCCCTTTTTAACTTTCGACCTTGATGTTCTAAACGCCAGTTATAAACACTATCAATCCATGGCTGTTTTAAGGGTTCAAAAAAACCAAGGTCAATAGGTTGGCATAGCTGTGTTGAGCTAGTCAAAAGAGCCATTAATATAATGCCCTCTCTTCGGCAAAATTCAGAAAGTGATAAACTTAGATGAGAACTATGAGAACCATCTAGAAATAAAACAACTGGAAGAGTAACATTATTATGCTTAAGCCATTTGAAAAAAATGTTGGTAATAAAATCCAAAAGAGTTTCACTCGTCATCCCACCGATATCGTCTGAAAGCATCTGTGACCATTTTGAAGGCATTTTGAGAGAAATACCATCTGGCATGCTTTTTGATGGTGACAAAACACATGGGCAGGGTATCTCTCCATCCGCTCTAACCGTGAATAAAACTGTTAAGCATTCTTTTTCGTCAGTTACATTGTCATGTTTTGGTTCTAAGTAAAAACCTCGAGCATCGCAATTATATATTCTCGTAGGATCGTTGAAAATGTCCAGACATTTTTGTGCGTTCAAGTGTAACTCCGTTCTCATGAACCATGTTCTTAAATCTACTTCTGTAACTTCTGTAAAGATTTTTGCAACATGTTGTTGCACAATTCGATCTTCAAGATGCGGATATCGGCTCAGAAATGCAGCGAGCCAGCTTCGTCCAGAAACACACTTTGTAAATAAATAAGGATGTTTGAAATGTTTTGCCAAACTAACTACAGTCTCCAATAAGTGATTTTTTGTAACAGTAAATCCTGCATTATTCGCATTCATTATCCATTCAACGACACATGCTTCTTGGCTTTTAGTTAGAACTCCAGCACGTTTACGTTGAGTATATTTCATTTTTATTTTATCGGTTAACGTTGTTTCAGGAATATTATATTGAATGGATGCCTTTGAGTAAGTCATTCCCATCTGTATTGCATGTAGAGCATTTTCAAGAGTAGCCTGATCGTATTTTGGCTTAATTTTTTTGTTCTTCTGTATCTAAAAGCAAAAATACCTATAATTAGCTCCTAACTTTGTATTGAGAGTGTTTGTAATTGATATTAAATCACTCTTTTTTACATATATTTGTTACATAAAGTAATAAAAATATTTTTTTTTTTTTATATAAAAAAACACATTTTTATTCAATTATATTTATACAATTGAATTAAATATCGAAAATATTCTAGGCAGAACAGCTATGTTCACAGACACACGAAAGCGATATTTTTTAGGTTTTTGCTACTTACTAAAAATAAATTTTCGTTTCATACATGCTATTGTAATGCAGAAATGTAAGTGGAATATGATTAGAGTCCGTTTTATTTGAAGTGTTGTCAACGAAACAATTTTTAATGGCTGATTGGAGTTGATTGATTTTGAAACTTGATTTTATCTATATCGGTCACTGGAGAAAGACTGACAAGAAATTTTTTTTAAAAATAAATATAGGTAATATAAATATCAAGTAATCTGTTGATATTTTCAGGTTATGAGAATTCGTATGAAATTTCGAAAAACCTATTAAGTTGCATTAAAAGTTCCAAATTTATAAAATTCCCATCCATAATTAATAAAATATTCCAAATATAGATGCTCGTTAACGATTTGAAATCTTTAAATTCTCGAATAGTTGACAAAGAAACCTATCGAACTCAAATTTGCATACGTTTCGAATTTGAAACGTTCGACGCATTTAATTTTGACTACAAAATCATGCAAGTTTGGTGACGTGTTGAAAAATTATACGTTTACAATCAACAAAGCGATTAAGATTACAAAAATTTTCGACATAAGTATCGTTTTTACACGACTTTTCACACTTAAGCAATGCAAAAACAGACCGTCTGGCACTTTCAATACTCGTATTTTCGAAAATAAGTTGAAATAAAAACGAAAAATTATATAACATCAAACTTTGATACCATAACCGTTAAAAATTATTTATAATGAAACTTTTATACAACAATTAAAATTTTAATTGATCAAATTCAGTTTTTAATATTCTAACAACTACTATTTATTATTTATTATAAAAAAATAATTTTTTCTATTCACATTTGTGTATACTATATAGTTACATTCAAATGAAAAATTTTAAAAAAGCATGGAAGCAATCAAAGAATATATTTTATAGTAAATCAAAAGCACCATCAAACAAATTGCATTAAAAAAGTTAAACTTTTTCTATAAAATTATTTAATTTGTAACATACTTATTAAACTAAGTGCTAAACTCTAAATCACCCTTCTTGGACTCGTACTTTTTTGATTTTATCAGCCTGTCGTGTGCATATTGAAAAAATCTCTGCGTGATTCTGTCAAAATCTTCATCGCTAAGCGAAAATTTTTGTCGAAATGCAGCTGAAAAAAAAATTAAAATTATGTATTTTATTCAAGCAAAACTTATGGTATTTTTTTTTTTCGTAAAACGAAAGCAAACATCTCACTTGGGGTTTCTTTGCCTGTCAGTTTCATTTTAATATGAAGTCAAACAGTCACTCTCTCTCTCTCACTGAAATTTTCTAAGGAAATATATTACCAGACAAAAACACCCCTAATGAGGTGGTTCCCTTCGTTTTACAAAATATGGACATTCAAATTTCTAAAACTTACTTCTAATGGCTCGCGTCAAGGATAATTCACGTATGGTCTCTTTAGTAGCTGTGCCTCTCCAAGAGAATTGTTCAGCAATCTCGTCAACAAATATTTTACGCCAACAGATGCGTACAAATTTATCCGAACTGATGCAGTTTATTTGGCGTAGTTCAGTAATCTGCAAGACTTAAATGCTTTAGAAATTACATTTATAAAAAAAAAAAAAATGAATTCTTACCAGCATAGCATGCATTTCATCATTTGTTCGCAATTCTTTCTCAAAGTTTTTAAATTCCTCTAAGTTTTCAAATGGTTTCTTGGGTATCAATGGTACATGATTTTCCGTGTGTGGAGCTTGACCTTTAAACGCTTGATTTTGTCGACGAAGTTCCATTATTTCATTTAAAATGCGGCTCAGAACGGAAGCTTCGTTTTCGTTTTCGTTTATTGTATTCGCACGACCAGTGAACGCTTATAAATCACAAATAAAAAGGAATTAATATAGGAAGTTATATTGAAACTAATTTTATTTGTTACCTGTTAACGTTTCTGGCACCTCTTCATTCATTTCTGGTTGCTCTTCAACAAACGTATATGAGTATTTTGATTGCTGCAGCGCACAAGGGGGGTGAAATGATCGAAAAGTGTATTTTAATTTAAAAAATAAAATTAAAGTGTACTTATAATTTATTGTAACATCCCGTTAAAACAGATAATATTCTTTAAGCACTTATCGAAAGAAACAAAATCGTACCGCACTTAAAAAAGTTACACGAAACGATCGTTGTTAAGCGATCGAAAGTTGATGCGCAGTAAAAGCAAGAGTTTTAGAGCATTTCCTTGTGCAAGTTTTTAAAAAAGTTATTCCTTACAACAAAAAATGTAGGGAAATAAACATAAAATACATTCAACATGTCCTTTTTTGTCAATTGTATATGTTTTGGATATATTTTTTTCGGCTTATTAAAGATTTAGAGTAAATTTCAAATTGAGTCGTGAAGACTTTTTTAGTTTTTTAGTACAAGTACTTTGAACTTTATTTAAAAAAAAAAAAATCCCTTAACGATTTATTGCAAATTCAGAACTACTATAACTTTTTGTGGACATCACATGAGAGGCAAAATATTATATAAATCAACGTGGCCTGCCTACGAACAGGTTAGACATCCTGTTAATTTTATTCTTTCAATAAGATAAATATTTTCTGATCGGCCATCAACTCTACATATAAAGAGGCAAACCTCAGAGAGTAAACAATGAGGTTTATTGATAAATATTGCACTTCTCACTATGTCGCAGTAGAAAAGGTAAATTGTTGTAATGACTTATTTTCGAATATAATTTCATTGAAGTTAGCTCTTTGTTTTATCGATATGAGACAGACAGTGTTGGGTTTTTCAGTACAATTGTACTTTTTCAGTACAAACAATTTCATAATAAAAAGAACGTAAGTACCACGAAGACATTTTTAGTACATTTTCATACACTTGGTCTTCGTCATATCGACTTTCTTTGCTTTTTTTGTGTTTCTTAAAGTTTTCAGTACCTTTTTTGTGAATTTTTACAACCATATTTACAACAGTGATGATATTTGATAATTTTGGAGGGGAGTTTTTTACTCTTCTGAAAGTACTTTTTCGGACGTGAGAGTACCTTTTGTTACTCTACATATAAATAGGCGTTAAGAACAATTTTCTCTCGTGTTTCTCAACCGATATTGATAATTGTTTTTTAAATGAATCAAAGTGCGGAGTAGAAGTGCACCAAATATATTGTATCTATAATTAAAAATAGGCAAACAAAAAATTGTTCGAATTTCGACCCCAGGCGATACTATTATTATTAATAAAGCTTTTGTTTTGTTGCTGAGGCACTAGGGGTTGGACAGTAATACTTGGAGATCTTTAGTAACAGGATTTTGATACCCAGAAACCTAAAATTTTGTGAGGTTCGACAAAAAATTGGTTTTGAAAAAATTGGTTTTTTTGCCGCATCGGTGTTAAAGGTTGGTGGAAAGTGGGCAAATTAGGCGAAAACCTTCATAACTACACAAGTGTTGTCCCTAGAGGGGTGAAATGTTCGACCGACCCCAAGAAATTTTTTTTTTCATTTTATCGCAACATATCTACCCTATATTTCCAACCTTTAAAGGGGCACCTATACATGTTATATTTAAAAAACTTTTTTTCCAAAATTGGTTTTCATCGCTCCCTTATTCTTTAGTTTCTTATCCTAATATTGGATCGGTAGCAATCAAATCAGTTGAAAATCCGAAGTGTGCGAAAATTGTTGCTATCTCAGGAATGACGTAATGGCCTAAATCTTTTTGTAATTCCTGATTAACTTTCTCCGACGCCAATTGAATCTTTTTTACACCTTTTTTAAGCCAACGATGTTTACTGGACGAGCCCGTACTTGATTTCTGTTGCTTCCGATATCTTAGCTATCATCTTCCTCGTCTTCTTCGTTGACATCAACGAAATTATCTGAGTCTATAACTTCTATCATCTCATTCTGTTCATCGTCAGACGATTCGTCCGTCTGAAAATCCATCTGAAAATTTTTGATCGGATAACCCAAATAAATACTGTTAAACTTCTCTTTATTCTTCTGTTAAACCGAACAATTTTTCGGTTTCAATATTGAGAACAAAATCTTAATAATGCGTGACGTTTACTTTTTTTGGTGATAAGTGTATCCGAAAGTACTTTTTTTGGGCTAAAAGGAGTGATTTTCGAGTTCAAAAATCGAAAGGAGGTAAAAAAATAGATATCCACTACAAATATCATCCCTGATTTACAACACATTCAAACGAACTGCCACCCTGATCAGCTCTACTATTTTATTTTTCTATTCATATTTAACTATGTATGTATATTGAACTGTTTGTCCATTTCTATTGATTTTATTTTACTTTAAATAATATATTAAATACATCAAAGTTCATTATTCATGGAGAAAAAAAAAAGTACAATTTGATGTCAAAAAGAACAATTTTTATTTCGATTTGGTACAATTTCGGAAAAGTCATTTCCCATCCCTGATATGAGATATAATAGGTGCACGAACAGAAATTTGAGCTGAAAACAATCTCAAATCAATTTATTTGGGAGTGATTCTGATACGATTCTAATGCGATTGTTTATCAAATAAATTAACACGCTCATTTGTGCATGATTTATGTGATTTTTGGATTGTTCGTCAAAAAACAAATATGCTCCCTTGAGCCCAATTTATGACATTTTGGTATTGATTATAAAAAAAAAACATGCTCATTTGTGTCCAATGCATGTCATTTATGGACTGAAATAAAAAAGAAAGGATGACCAGATGCAAATTCAAAATTATATTTTCATTGTCAAAATTTGATATTTGATCCCATTCGCACAGGAAAATATAATTTTTTAATTTATGCTCTGGACATGTCTATATTTTAATACTAGCAGCAAAAAAAAAACAAACTGAGAATTATACCGTTCGGTTGCTCATTTTTTTGATGAGCAAAACAACTACAAAAATTTATTCTTATGATCAAGCCCAAGATGACACTTATTAAGCACAAATTGACGTGTTTATCAAAAAAATGTTCAAGCCCAATTTCTGGCATAAACGTTGTACATGATTAGCACGTTTGAGCTGGCTTTGAGCTCTATTGAGCTAATTTCATGTACGAACGCTTTGAGCTTGATTTTAGCCCATTTTTATCTCTCCCATTATTGGGACGCTGAGCACGGTAGAGTAATTTGTGATTTTTTTGCAGAGCATCGCATATTTTCCTCAATTAAATTTCGTATTAGCATGTCCGTTGCCGATATAATTGATATTTTGGAGAATGAAAACGATATTTTGGAAAGAACCATAATTACGTGACCACTTGAAAACTTATGCTAAATTTTGAGGATAGGGATGAAGAAGATGCGATCGAAAGAGATAACAATAGCCTTACTGTAAATCAACTGCGAGGTAGAGGTCAGCTAAAACTCATTCAAAAAGTGGGAGATAGACTTTAAAGAGAATTTAGTCCGCTTGCAATGTTGGAAAAAGCTAAAAGAAAACCTCAGCCGATCAGGGAGTGGAAACAAAAATATCTTTCTGAGAATGAGAGACAAGAATGGGAATGGGATCTGTACAACGCTGGTCAAAGAATAATTATTCAACTTCCATTCAATATACAGCAGTATATTAAATACATACTCGGAGTCGACCGCCTAGATCAAAATTGTGGATGCTGTCAAATTAATATCTATCGAAAAAAGGAGTACTGGCAACTTTTAATTTTACTTTTGAAAGTATCGTATAACAATGCGTTCCAACTTTATGGACTATGTTATAAGGGTGCAGACAAAGGCTGTTTGGATTACTTTAGTAATAAGTACCACTTATCTAGGTCAATAAGAAAATTAAATTTATATTTCCAGTTCATATGAGCCATAACTGCCATTTCTATCTTCAGGAAGATATGAAATTCAACGTACACTGAGTCACACATTAAAACCGAGCAATTAAAGACATAGAGTAACTGATGGTCTTCGTCTGGATGATCAAGGTCTTATAATACTATCCAGTGCAACTCAAATCAGATGTGCTACAAAAATACTATTTGACAGTGTCGCAAAAAAGTTTTGAAATACTCAATATCAAAAAACTAGAAAGAACATAGCAATAATTCCTGAAGCATATGGTTTTTGTGGCACTATAACATTTTTTTAAAAATAAAAAAAAATATATTACAGGGTTCGATTTTTTGAAAAAAAGTAAGTTTTGCATTTATAATTATCCATATTAAAAAAATATTCCAATAATTTTAAATTGTTTTCGGAAATTTTGATCAAAACAAATATTTAAATGAATTTGACAAGTGTCTAAAATCCTTCACACAGAACATTTTTTCTACAAAAAAACTATAAAAATGGGTAAAAATAGGATTTTTTTAACAAAATTAAGTCATTCCCATATTTTTCTTTCCGCTAGATACCATTCCCGTGTCAAAGAGTTGATAACAAATGGGCTTAACATAGTTTATGTTTCATTCCCAAAAACAATTGAATATATTTTATTATAATAACTTGTATAAAACCCCGTCCAATGACAGGTTGGAACCAATGCCGTCACTGATAAGTCTTAAATACATTTTCTGTGCATACTTTGAGGCTGAACATTCTTTTCGTCAAGTTTGAACGGTAATAGCCTAATAACAGTTTGAGAGATATAAGGTGCAAAGCATTACTTAAAAAATATATACATTTTGTGTGCATACTTTAAGGCTGAACACGTTGTCGTATAATAAAAGCACTGTAATAGCAAGAATGAACAGTTTGAGCGATACTTGGTGCGGAGCGTCGCACTTGCGTGTTATATATATAAAGATAATGTTTAATGTACAGTAAGCCGGATAGATTTTGTATGGAGAGAGAAAAAGAGTCATTCGGACACCGACTCAAAAATTAGAGGGAGCACTCTTAAAAACTATTTCTGCATCATTTTTTTGATCGGAGAAAACTGCAAAAATCAAGTTTTTTGCCCATCATTTTTTTTATTCCAAGATACACAAAAAAGTGAACACTGCGATACTGACTGATCAAGACTGTGAAGACTGATAAAAACAATGTTGAAATTTGTTGTCTTTACAAACTCTTTTGAGACCCCAAAAATCAATATTTCATAATTTTCGAAAATATGTTTAAACACCTATAAAATATGTATTTTTCATGGTATTCACATGCATTTAAGCTTATTGAAAAAGTATCAAGCCAAGTGTTTTGCCGAAATGGAGTAAATTAAGTATTGGATTCTTATATTTAAAAGCAAAAAATACTGTCGGGAATTAAAGCAAATGAAGTCCAAATTAAAACATGTGTTGTTTTTGAGCAAGTAGACGAATGAATAATTCTCAAAAACAAGAGCTAGTATGTTAAAAAAGAAAAGACAAAAAGAAAAACAAAAAGGAAACGCTCAATTCTCTGTCAGAAATAATTTTTTTTTTAAATCTCAACAGTTACGGCCCCACAAAGTACTATTTTTTTTTATTAATTTTAACTATTTCATAAAGCTTTCAAATAAGAAGTTCTAACTGAATTTGTACATTTTCTTATTTATTAATTTATTTTTTTTATAAAGTAATTATTAACTATTTTTTTATAATTAAGATACTTTACACAGAATAGCGACTATGATATTTTCAAAATGAAGCAACCAACTGCACTTGGTTGAAATAATTTTTTAATCTCTCTGAACAGTTGCTATAGCATTGATCATCGCTTCCATAATAATAAGTATAAAAAAACAGCAGAAATAGAGTCAGTGTGGCAAGTATTTACATAAATTTTGGCATTGGTGGCTGAAGTTCAGTTCTTATGACATTAAAAAGCTAAATAAATCAATATTAGCGATAACAGAGCCAATATCGTTTTGCGTAAGGAAGAATATATTTATTTTTCTGATGTCAACATTTATTCCTCCTCTTTAGTATTATCATCATTATCATTGTTGGTCTCTTGTTCAACTGGTTTTTTGTCTTCATTTTGTTGTATGGTTTCGGCAGGTGGATCTTTGCTTATGGCTTGCCGTTTTTCTGGCATGCTACTTCGGTGTTTTACTCGAGAAATGCGTTTTGATGGCGCCAATCGCCGTTTCGAATTAGATATTAACTTCTGGAAAAATTCTTTAATTGAGAATTTTGTAATGCTCGAATCAACTCTCTTGACCAAAATGAAGAAGAATTCTATAGTGCGTTTGAACTGTTGAAAACTCTCTTTAGTTTCTCCAGAATACCTTGATTGACCAGTCATCGTTACTCGGGTAAAAAATCGTCGAGTGAATATTTCATCAACCAAAGAGTACGAGACGTTGTGACCACGCAGTCCAGTATTCTCATTACAAACCGAACTAAATTTTTTAAACTGAAAAAGAGAAGAGTTATAGAAAAAGAGAAACAACTATGAAGTACGAAGTAAGAAACTAACTAATGCTTCAGCATATTTGGCACTTTTCAGATTATCTTCAAGTTGTCGGCATTGGTCGATGGTATCGATCGGTTGAAAAGCTATTGTGGCTGGTGTCGTTAGTGATTTAAAGTTGCCGCATAATGTTTTCTTCACTAGTTCCTGTTGCATTTTGACAACGTTTTCCAATTGTGATGACACTTGCAATACATTGTCGATGATGACAGAGATTATCGATTCAGGAACTTCATTAGCACTAGATCCAAGCAAGCTACCAAGACCATGTTCAACATCAGCGCTTACTTCATCAATTTCAAATTCATTTTGGCATAAACTGCCGGTCGTCGGTTCCAATATTGAATCATCGGATATGTCCACGAGTGTTTGATTTATTTGATGCTCCTAGAAATGTTGAAATGAAATTCCACTTCAGTTGGAGTTGTCAAACCCAAATTCAGGTTAGTCACATAAGCTCGGGTTTTCAAAAAGAAAACCGACTAATGGCTGGATTGTAAGTCCAGAAAATTAAACGTAAGTAAAACCGAAAATAAAACCGTTTTAAGAATTTTTTAATGGTCTAAGATTGAAAGAAATATCTGATAAAGATTGATACAAATAATGCCAGTGTCACGGCATAAATTTGGGTCTTATATATGAAGTTCAAAATTATATTTACAATTTGGACACGAGACTTCTTAACTAGAAAATCCGTACAAAGAACTTCAAACTTTACAAAATGATGAAATTTTTGATGTTGTGTGATGAATTTGGTGTATGTATATGATAAAATAATAAAAGGAATGTGGTATGGTGAATATAATAAGATGCGTTTAGTATGAAGCTTATGTTATGACGAGTATTAAGACCCGTTCTACGACGACTCACATTCAAAATAATTAGGTATCAGACGATATGAACACATTTTTAAATACACCGCGAATATTATGTTGCAGTCGTCATCAATGTCTGGTTACCAATAAATATCAATTAAATTTAGAGTGCATACTTTCAGGATGACGAATTTTTTGGTAGGTATAATAAAAGCACTGTAATAGCAAGAATAAACAGTTTGAGTGATATAAGGTGCGGAGCAGAACGCTTGTCTTGATATGACAAAATTGTTGCATTCATATGAAATGTTATATTGCAGTCGTCGTCAATGTGTTGTAAATATCAAATAAATTTTGTGTGCATACTTTCAGGATGACAGATTTTTTATATAATAAAAAGCACTGTAATAGCAAGATTGAACAGTTTGGGTAGGAGTAGGTGCGAAGAATGACGTTTGTCTTTTATGTATTAAGAAGATGGGCATGATATGATGATATGGTGGTATGATGTCGTGGTAAATACAATTTTACTACTTATGTTTACAGTGAGATCGAGTATATCGAGAAATAATTGAACGTTTATATTCGAAAATAACAAGGAATTGTGAAATTATGAAGTTATGACAAAATTTCTATCATTGCAGAGTAGATACTTTCTTGACCTAGATGGCTTCAATAAAGGATTTTTTAAAAGTCACGTGGTAATAAGTCATGTGGTAATAAAATTAAAAAAAATCGGAAAATAATTTAAAGGTACAGGTAAGGTAAGGTAAGGTAAGGTAAGGTAAGGTAAGGTAAGGTAAGGTAAGGTAAGGTAAGGTAAGGTAAGGTAAGGTAAGGTAAGGTAAGGTAAGGTAAGGTAAGGTAAGGTAAGGTAAGGTAAGGTAAGGTAAGGTAAGGTAAGGTAAGGTAAGGTAATGTAAGGTAAGGTAAGGTAAGGTAAGGTAAGGTAAGGTAAGGTAAGGTAAGGTAAGGTAAGGTAAGGTAAGGTAAGGTAAGGTAAGGTGAGGTGAGGTAAGGTAAGGTAAGGTAAGGTAAGGTAAGGTAAAGGTAACAGTAAAGTTTCAAGGTAAAGGTAAAGGTAAAGGTAAAGGTAAAGGTAAAGGTAAAGGTAAAGGTAAAGGTAAAGGTAAAGGTAAAGGTAAAGGTAAAGGTAAAGGTAAAGGTAAAGGTAAAGGTTAAGGTAAAGGTAAAGGTAAAGGTAAAGGTAAAGGTAAAGGTAAAGGTAAAGGTAAAGGTAAAGGTAAAGGTAAAGGTAAAGGTAAAGGTAAAGGTAAAGGTAAAGGTAAAGGTAAAGGTAAAGGTAAAGGTAAAGGTAAAGGTTAAGGTAAAGGTAAAGGTGAAGTTAAAGGTAAAGGTTTAGGACACAAAAATCAAATAACAAGTAGATTCACATTGAAAAAACCTGCTTTATCTCGTGAAAAATTGCAGTTTTATGTTTTTATATCAAAGTAATTGATTGATGAATTGATTGATAAACTTTATTTTCTTTTTAAATCAGCCACAAGTGGGTCTCAAGTATAAAAATTCATCAAAAATGCACTAAAATTTCTTTCGGGGGACGCCAAAATTGGTCCAAACCAAAAAAAAAAGTATAGGGGACTGTCACGTAGGTTGAGATTGGTTTTGTTTTTTAGCCATAACTTAACACTTACTCAAAAGTGATAGTACACAAAACTTTATATTGTTGGAAAGGTAATTTCTTTGGCTACATTTTTGCCGAAGTAACTAGTTGGATTATTTGAAGAACAAAAAAGTTATGACCAATTTGGCCCAAAAAATTTGTCACGTAGGTTGAGACACTATATGTAATTGAATGTGGGTTAGACAAAATAAAGCGTTGTTTATTGTTTATTCAATCATCTGGAAGGCCTCAGCCACAAGAAATATTAAAAAAAGTAAAAAAAACAATTAATTTTTTATCATTCCGAGAGGTCGGCATCAGAATCGCAATTCTGGCAAGTGAAATAGCTTCGTGATATGTTAACACATTTCAAATGAAATGGTCGCTTACACTTGTTGCATTCAACAGAATTGTTTTTGG
The DNA here is from genome assembly GCA_958299015.1 of Tetanocera ferruginea. Taxonomy (NCBI): domain Eukaryota; kingdom Metazoa; phylum Arthropoda; class Insecta; order Diptera; family Sciomyzidae; genus Tetanocera; species Tetanocera ferruginea. The sequence continues at coordinate 31,813,029 of OY282640.1, read as the reverse complement.
TCATTTTGGATGGCAGCATTTTCATGCAGATCAAGCAGAAATCCACATCTTCTTCCGACGATGATAATGATTTTTTTTTTGGCGGCCCGTGTTGGCTGTGATCGCTTTGTGGGTGTTTCTTTTTGCGGTGAAATTCTTCGCTTCTGTGCTTTCGTTTCTTCTTTTTACTTCTTTTTCTTGGCTTTTTCTTGACGGTTTTGTTGCTTTTCCTTGATATTTGCAACATTTTCTGGTGATGTGAGAATTAGACTCGTTCCCGGCTTACGGCCACGATTTGATTTTTTCCGCGGCGTAGTTTGCTGAACTGACCCAATATCGCTGTGCAACGATGACAAACTTTCCAAACGAGAAGCCGATCCGGCCGATGTTGTTCCAATTGATGGTTCAACCAATGTTGTTGCTTCGGAAGTCGAAACTTTAAAATTTAAAGCCACGTCAAGGTCGGCAGTTTCATTACAATAAATTCATCGTTGCTCTTCTTCAGTGTATTGAAGTTCAATCGATTGAGCCATTTGACGTTGGTCGCTTTGGTCGACTTGAATAAAGTCAGCATCAGAGAATATCTTATGAGAACAATGTGGTGGAAAAGTTAACACAACAATTCCGTTGTCCAAAGTCAAATCGATAGCTTCTATCGATAGGTGGGATGTGTGATTGTCAAGAATGAATACACTGGTTTGTTACGACTTGGGTTTGCATACTTGATGAAGTGGTGCAAGTATTTCACGAATTCGATTTGTGTCATCCAACCCGATTCATTGCAGGCGGCATCAGAGTTAGGCGACGCACTATCCATAAAATAGCTTTGCATATTCTTCCGAGGAAAAATAAAGAAAGGTGGAACGAAATTGCCGCTCGCGTTGACTGCCAATGAGATTACCTTTCCAATTTTTTTGGGGACTGTCGAAAATCCAGTCTCATCAACGTTGTAGATACAGTGTGGTTCAAAGTGATGCATGTCCATTATTGCTTTGTAATTTTCGAAGACTTTGGCGACATTTTTCTTGCAAAACGATCGGATTCGATTGAAACTGATCTATTCTGGTGCACGCAAGCTAAGATTTCTGTGTCGATGCATGAAACCGTAATACCAGACTTTACCGGCCATTTGATCCTTGTCCCAATTCGGCGGATAAGTGATATTCAGCTTGCGCGCATATTGATATGCCAACTCTCGCAATTCGCTAGTGCTGAGACCATAGTACATACGACAACAACGCACGATACATTCGACAAGTGCTTTTTCTTGTTCTTCATTAAAAACCTGAAAAGAAATATAATTATTATTTAGTTGAAAGATTGAAGAAAAAATAAAGAAAATATCATTCATACCTGTTTTGTTGTCGCATACGATCCAATACGGCGAACAATGCCCAACAAATCGCGATCAGGCACTTTAGTGATGTCTTCTACCTCTTGATCAAACTTTTTTATATACCGCGAAAGGCTGCTTTTGTCAATGAAAAATGCACGCGAAGTTTCTCGGATGGTCTTTTTTTCGATCTTGATGGCTTTGATCGCATCGAGCAATGCATTGAAATCGCGAATACCATGATCAGTTTTTCTTTCTCGATGATTTGCCATATTTGTTGCCTAAAATGTTTAAAAATTAAAAAAAAAATAAACAAAAAAAGAAAACAAAAAAAAATCAATTTGGACGAACGTCGAATTGCATTTCTGAACACAAAAAATCATCAAATGACGTTTCCAAACGTTTTTCTATAGCATTGCAAAATGTCTCAACCTACGTGATTCGCCGCCATTTTGACATGACGCAATATTTTTTTTTTTTCATCACAAGAAATGTTCGAAATCACTCCGGAATATTAAAATAGACTTAAAAATGTAGTGTAAATGTAATGCTCACCTTTTATAGAGACTGGAATATATTCACTTTTTTTACGTTGCAAAAAATTCGACAAACACTTTTTTTTCAATTTTTTTTCGTTTGGTCTGGTTCACAAACAAGGAGTATGAGAAAACACGTCTATATACTATGAAAAGTTTGCTACGAATGATACAACAAATTTAGAGTATGAATAACATGGCTGATAGCTGTTATTTTAAAAAAAATGGGGTGTCTCAACCTACGTGACAGTCCCCTACTAAATGAATAAATAATCGTACCACTCAATTGACATAGAATTTTTCCGATACATATGACAAATTAATTTTTATTTAAATAGTTTCTTTTTTAAAAATACGTCGTGGCACGCTCGCACTTAAACTTTTCATGAGAAAAATTTGAGTTTTTTTTAGAAAGTGATTTTAAGTTCTAGAGGAAGATGACAACACAGACCCTTAATCATAAACATAGTCCTTGTGAAGATATTTGTACGATATATAAAATACTAGAGGTCGCCAGTGGTCGAAATTCGACCTTTTCCCACACATTCTCTGTTGGGTCGATACAAAATTAACATAAAGAAAATTTTTTTTTCATAAAAATTTGGCAAAAAAAAATTTTAAAAAATAGTCGGTGTCATCCTGCTTCGCACTCTGATTCATTTTAAGAAAAAATTATCAAAATCGGTTGAGAAACACGGGAGAAAATTTTTCTTCTGCTTTTCTTACGCCTATTTATATATAGATATGAAACCTAATAATCAGACAACTGAATTATAAAAAAAGTTAGCACTGCCGAAATTTTCTCGACATTGACATAACTTTTTATATAAGGCGTAACATTTATATATAATTTTTTTCATATATAGCGATACTACTTAACGTAGACACCGTGTAAGAATCCGTCTAGATATTTACATAAATTTATTAGGAACAGAAACATGTGTGCAACAAAGAAGTTAAACTACACCCCAGCCTGATCAGCACAGCGACAACAACAGGGACAACAACAACGAAGACCATAAAAACAGACCATAGAGGCAGAGTAGCAAAAACGCAACAAAAATAGCAAATAGCAAACTATACCATAGCCAGAGATGCCTGAATAGGACTTCAAAGCATTGAACGCAACGAACAGCTAGGATTAGTACTCAGCCAAATTTATGTGCGTGCAATTCTCAACTGGTTTAAGTTGATTTATGTATAAAAGAACTGATCAAAGCCAATCGAACTAATAGGTGAGTAGAGGTGTTTACTGTTCAGCTAACAGTTGTACAGAGTAATCTAGTGCTGAGTTGGTCCAGCTGATATTCGCACAGTGTATTGAGCTGGTTCAGCTGATAGTTCCACACTGATTGCTGAGTCAGTTTGGTACGATATTTAGTACCTTTTTTATTAAATAACAATAGTACGCACGACGAGCCGAAATTATGATACATTTTATTTCGAATTTAAATTTTCTTTTCTAGGAAAATGAAACACAAGTTTTTACACACACATTTCATTTTTTATTCTATGTTATATATGAAGAAAAAAAAAAAATAATTTAATGAGATACATTAATTAATGAGATACATTTTTAGCAAAGCATAGCGTAAGTAAAACTTTTTCTTATTATTAAGTAATAAAAAATAAAATACTATTAATTAAAAATAATATTAGCTTAACTTATTAAAATTAAGAACCGAAAAGTTCGATTTTCTCTTTAAGAAACTTACGAACTTTAAGAATTATTGAAATTCTTTTTACGCTAAAAAAATACAAAAGAGAACTTAATATTTAATATTAATTTGCATTAAAATGAATAATTATGATGCAAAAACATAACTTGATTGACAGCTTCGGAATTGCCGCCCAGTTCACAAATTTTTTCCGTTAACAAGGTTCGAGCATCAGAAAACACCTTTTCTGAGGATGCACTTGAGGCTGGTACAGCTAATACGCGACAACTTGTTTTGTACAACAGTGGAAATTGTTCTTTATTTGTGTCCCACCATTTAAGTGCATCGAACTCATCTTTATCATCTGAAGGTATGCTTGTATCTTCATACATTCTGAGTTCTTCTGTGACACTTTCTAATGAATTTATTGGATTCAACTGATATCTGCTGGCTCGAACTTCGCTATTACTCGATTGTTCATTATCAACAAAGTCAGACATAATTTCCATTGTTTTTTGTTTTATCATTTCCTGTTCTTCCTTTTCAAATTGAAGAAGTTTATTGGCTGGTGGAAACAGATATAGCGCAACTTTGTGGAAAATATTTAAATTCTCCAAAACTAAAGTTTTTAAATAATGCAAAATTTTCACTTTGAAAAACTTTATGACCAATATATCTTCCTTTTTGACTGAGCATGCTCGCAGTAGTTTGTCAATTTGAACTACAACTAGATGTAAAGTAGGATGCTTTTCACCCTCAAGCTTTTTGAAAGTCTTCTCAAACAACTCCAACACTTCAATCATGCAGTTTAAATGTGTTACATTTAGTTCAGCTAATCTTTGCAGTTCATTATTTTCCTGCAATATTTGACTTATTTCGTCCCAATTATATTTTATCGAAAAGAATAACTCATAGAAGGTATTCCAACGCGTGGGTGAATAATTTTTTAAATTTGCTATCAAATCGGTGTTGCTGCTTGACTCTTTGAAATATGTAACTATTGTGGAGGCAAGATTACATAACTTGGCGATTTCGTCCACTTCATCCATTGACCGCTTCAATGCATTTTGCAGCAAATGACTGATGCAGAACACATAGTTGTGTGGTCGAAAAGCTTTGTCCATATTAGAACCTCTATAATCAGTTACCATGATTGCTTTGTCACTCAAACCGCATTCAAATTCCGATAAAAGTTTGACTACCTTCTCATGCACGCTTTGAGCTGAAAAAGTAATATAAAGAATTTTTTAAATGAATGGCGTCATATTTTGTCAAACAAACACAATTGTCGCACACACTTAAAGGTTTTCAGCTGGCAATATATTTCTTTAGAATCTGTAGAGAAATGGAATTGCCAAGCAAAGAAATACCATCAAAGTGTGAGATAGTGTTTGTTGAACAAAAGAAGACTATGAGGATGACAAAAATCTCTCTCATCTAGCGCAAAGAGCATAGAAAACGAATTTAATTTTGTACAAGAACTATTTTTTGAAGATAGATTTTCGTCAGCCATCAACTCCAATAGAGTTATGCAGGAGTTGTTGAATGCACAGAGAGCGACCAAATATATGACCAGATGAATTTTGATTTAAAAATAAGTACCTTAGTTACATCCACAAAATAAAAATAGGGATAACAAAAACGAAAAAACAAATACTTAACTAATTAAATAATCGAAAAAAAATTAAAAATAAAACGAAAAGTAAACAAGCAAATTTAAAATAAGGAAAAATATTAAAAATATAATAAAAAAAATAAACAACCATAAATTAATTAATTCTGAATTTTAATTTTATGTTATTAATTTAAATTTATTTTCTAAATTATTTTTTGTTTTTGTGTTTTCATGTTTTCTTTTGTTATTTTGTATTTTTAAAAGTTTTCCATTTTTTTTAAAAACATGGTATTTTTTTAATTTTTTTTTAATTTTATTGTTTGTATTTTTTTTTTTTTTTTCGTTATTTGTTAATTTTAAATATGTCCAGTTTTATTGCTTTTATTTTTTATATTAATGATGTAATAGTTTCAATTTTTATATTAAAAATAAAAAAAAAATATTTGTAAAAATAAATTTTTCTACATAAATTGTTCTAAATATGTAGATCTTTTTCCATTTTTTTAATTTTAAATTTTTTTATTATTTTAAATATTTAAAATTTTAATTTTTTAAACCTGAAATTTTTAATTTTTTTTTTATTATTTTAAATATTTAAAATTTTAATTTTTTAAATCTGAAATTTTGAAATTTTTATATTCTGAAATTTTTACATTCTTGAATTCTAAAATTTTTTAACTTTTCAATTTTAAAATTTTTAAATTAGAGCGGTATAACTTCAGACAACAATGGATACAAAATATTTTGGTTTTAAAATTTTTTTTCTGCGAAATTTTTATTCTTTGAAATTTTAATTTTAGTGAATTCTAAATTTAAATTTTATGTTAGTAATTTAAATTTATTTTCTAAATTGTTTTTAATTTTTTGTATTTGTTTTTATTTTGTATTTTTAAGAGTTTTATAATTTAATTGTTTTTTAAAAATTCGTTTTTTTTAATTCTTTTATTGGTTTTAATTTTTTTATTTTTTATTTTTATTTTTTTTTTTTTAATGTTTGTTTATTATTTTGTTTATTTTTTTATATTTCAGGTTTTATATATAAATGTTTTTATATTTCTGATTTTATAGTGTTCTTTTTTTTATATTTCTGGTTTAATAGTTTTAGTTTTTAAATTATAAATAAAAAATTTTTTTAAAATAAACTTTTTTAACTAAGAATTTAAATTTTATTTTTAAAAAATTAATAACTAAATTCTGAATTTATTATATTTATTATGATTTTATAGTTTTCCTTTTTTTATATTTCTGGCTTAATAGTTTTAGTTTTTAAATTAAAAATACAATATTTTTAAAAATAACTTTTTGAACTAAGAATTGAAATTTTATTTATAAAAATTAATAATAAGTAAATTCTGAATTTTATTTTTTATATATATATATATCTTTTTGTAATTTTTTAAAAAAATTTAATTTATTAAATTCTTAAATTCTAAAATTTTTTAACTTTTGAATTTTTAAAATTAAAATTTTTAATGTTATATTTTTATTTTGTTATTTTTATATTTTTTACTTTTTTGTATTTTTATTTTTTGTTTTTTTTTTTTATTTTAATTGTTTTATTTTTATTTGTTTTGTATTTTGATTGTTTTATTTTTATTTGTTTTGTATTTTATTGTTTTATTTTTTATTTGTTTTGTATTTTTATTGTTTTCTATATTTTTTTTATTTTTATTGTTTTCTGATTTAATTTTTTTTTTTTGTTTTACTTTTTTATTTTTAATTTTTTGTTTTATTCAAAGTTAATTAACTTCAAAGTATGTTTTAGCTCTTTTTTTTATATTTCATATTTTTATTTTTTTTTTTTATTTAGTACAACTTTTGTTAAATATTTTGGTACTTTTTAATAAGTTTTGTATTTTTGTTTATTCTTTCTATTTTTTTTTCTGTATTAAAAAATACAATGGTTTAAAATACTTTGGTTTTTAATTTTCTTTTTATTTGGTAATATTTTTTATTTTTTTTTTAATTGCTGTATTTAATTAAAACATTTTTAATAAATTTTTATAAATTTTTTTTTATTGTATATTTTGATTTATTTTTTGCTGTTCAAACTTTAAAATTTGAATTATAAAAAAAAATTAATATTACTATTCCTGAAAGTTAATTATTTTATTTATTTCATTATTTTATTTCTTGGTTTTTGTATTTTAATTATTTGTATTTTTTTATTTTGAATATTATATATTTTAAAATTTTTATATTTTCATATCTTTTTATAATTTTAAAAATGTTTTTTAATTTAGTTTTTTATTTCATCGATTAATATGTTTATTTAATTGTTTAATATTTTTATTAAATTCTTTAATTTTTTGATTGAATAGTTTTTTAATTGTTTTGTTTTTTTTTTTTTTATTAAATTTTTGTTTTTTTTTTTTTTTTTGTTTATGTATTGTTTTTTTCTATTTTGTTTTTTCTATTTTTTTTATTATATTTTTGTTTTTTTTTTCTTTATGTATGTTTGCACACAATTGACCGAGAACTGGACCTACATGTTTTATGCCGACTTCGAACGGCTAAAGTTCATGTTCTCAAGAAGCTTTACATGGCATCATTTACTCTCTGAGGTTTGCCATTGTCTGCAGAGAGGTGGTGACCGATCAAAAAAATTTTATTAAAAAAAAAATTGTTTGCTGCGGCTGGGGATCGAACCCGGGCTCCGAGCATGCTAAGCAACACACTTAACCTGCATGCCACGGTCACCACACGGTGTTTTTTTTTTATTGTTTTTTTATGTTTATATTGTGGTTTTTTATGAGTCGATATTTTTTATTTGGCGTTATTTTAATTTTTTGTATTTATTTTGTATTTTTCTAATTTTTTAATTTTTTTTCATTTCTTTATATTTATTCGATTTTGTTATTTTATTCTACTTGGTAATATTTTTCAATTTGCCATTTCTTCTATATTGTTGTATATATTTTTTGTTTTTTTATATTTATAACTTTATTTTATTTTTTGTATGGCTTCTCTTTTTTTTTAATATTTTTTTTAAATTATTAACACTATTTTATTTGTACGACTTAATTATTTTTGAATATTTTTTTTTGTTTTATTTCATTTTTATTTAAATTTTAATTGTCTTATTGTTTCTATTTCTATTTAATTAGTTATAGTTTTTTTTTGGGATTTTTATTTTTCTTTTTCTTTTTATTTTTATTTTTATTTTTATTTTTATTTTTATTTTTATTTTTATTTTTATTTTTATTTTTATTTTTATTTTTATTTTTATTTTTATTTTTATTTTTATTTTTATTTTTATTTTTATTTTTATTTTTATTTTTATTTTTATTTTTATTTTTATTTTTATTTTTATTTTTATTTTTATTTTTATTTTTATTTTTATTTTTATTTTTATTTTTATTTTTATTTTTATTTTTATTTTTGTCTTATTTGTATTCGTATTTGTATTATGTTTGTATTTGTATTTGTATTTGTTTTTGTTTGTGGATTTTGAATTGTGTTTGTACTTAAATTTGTATTTGTTTTTAATTTTAGTATTTTAATTTTTTTCGAATTTCAATTTTATATTTGTTTATTTTCATTTGTTTTATTTTAAATTTTTATGTTTCTTACTAGTTCCTTCCCGTCAAAAAATGACGGACCCTGTTTTAATAATGAAAAAACGTGAAATATTGATTTTCTTTAAGGTGAATAAGAAATCAGCGATGGTCACATTTTCGATTTTAAGTTGTGCAATTAACAATTTTTAGTTTCAAATATTTAAAAGTACCTTGAAGTAAAAACAGACACTATAGTAGGTTCGACAAAATAAGTTTAAACATTTTTTGTAAAACTGAAAATTTAAAAATGAAAAAAAAAAATTTAAAAATTTTTGAAGTTTCAATAAATCATAAATCAAAACATCAAACATAAAAATATGCTATGAAATTTTCAAAAAAAATCAAGCGTTCCGCACTTACATTTTACGAAATTATGTTATAGCAATAATAATTTTTAACCAGCACATATTTTATTAAACAAAAAAAAGCAGAGCAGAACTTTGAGACTAACATTATTTTCGTAAAGTTGGAAAAGCACGTAATTGCCTAATTAAAGTGAGAGATATTAGGAGCTTTTTTATTATGATATTAAAAAAAGGAAAATATATATTATATGCATACTTTCAGGCTGAACATTTTTCGCATAGCCAGTATGAACAGTTTGAGCGATATTAGGTGCGGAGCGTGACACTTGCGTTTTTTATATCGAAAAGCATTTAAAGGCTTTCTATCTGAGCAAATTTCATGCCATTGAAGTCACCGAAAAATATATTCTTATCAGTGAACACGTATAAGGGTTTTGACTAACTTTTCTTTAGACTGAGCCAACCTTGTTATGATGTCTATAAAGATGACATGAGATTACAAAACATTTCATTGCATTTCGATATGAGCATGCAAATTAAGTCATTTTTGGCATATGAAAGTGGTGTTATTTACACCATGTTTGACATGACAACAAGTGGTGACGTAAATATATTATCTATTTATAGGATTTTTGAATGAAACATAACAAATCCGATGTCTGGGATTATTTTGAATTTTGACTCTCGGCACAAATATTACCGAGAGCATCTATTCATATAGGGCAGTCGTGGTGTGTTGAGATTTGCTCTCACGACAAATACATCAATCATTGTTTTCTATAGTATTGTACTCTTTCTTCAAATAATAATATAAGAACATGCAGTTTTACATTTTTTTTAAAGGCTTTTTGAAAAAAAACCAATATTTTCATTTCACTTAAGAATCCTTTTAGTGATTATCCAGTTTTGAGAGGACAAAATGTTCGTAAAAAATCTTTTATATTAAAAAATAGTTTTTTTGAGTCCTGTGATGGCAGTCTTTCCTTTTTTCTCACCAATATAGCCGTTAAAAATCGAATAAAGAAGCATGCTTCAGTTTCCGCTTTTTTAAAACGTAGGACGTAGGACGTTTAAACCTCCTACTCTACGTGTTGGAGGTTTAAACGTCAATACGTGCATTCCAAACTACAAAAAACATCTATAGTACATCAACTAAATTGATATTATTCGAAATTATTAGAAATCAAAATTTTAAATTTTCATTTGGTAATTTGGCCATCCTCTGTTAATATGATTTTTACAAAAGAGTAATACTAGGCAATACTCACATGAATTTTTTTCATTTTCCATTGCTTTCATGCCCAACAGTCTGTTGCAAATGTTGCCATTCTTTACAAAATGTATGGTCAAAGCTAAATATGACTTCTTTAAAAAACCATCAGTCCACAGATCTGATGTTAAACCGTACCCAATATCACTTATTGTTGAAATTTCTCTTTTTATTTCCTCAAAATTAGTTTTATACATTGATTCTACATTGAGTGAAATCGTTGTTGGATTAGGTATGTAAGTCATGACGTCAACATTTGGGCCATTAGTTGATCCAATGGATACAAAAAATTCTGCAATTTCTTTCAAACCGATGTCACCGGCAATTTTAAATGGTCTACAGTTAATGACTATCCATTTTGTGAATAGGTCAAGTGAAATTTTTTTTGTTGCATTGTCAGCAGCTATTTTGTAAACTTTATCTGCGTATGAACCGCTTTGTGACTCAGCCTTAATGTAGCATTTATGCTTAACCAAATTTGAAGTGGTTTTTATATTATATTTATAAATGTTAACACATTTGCGACATATCAAGAAGTGCGGTATCTCTACGCCAGAAGCAGTCTCAATTTTACCAAAAACATTCCAGACTTTGCTGCGTCCTCGTTTTGAGCTGATTTTGTATTCGCCGGACATTATTTTTTCTTTTAAATCGACTGCATTTGCGTTTTTTGAAGATTCCTATTAACAAAAGTCATTATTAAGGGACAAACAAACAAACAAACAAACAAATTGAAAATAGAATAGAAATGATAAATTCGTTAGGTCAGAAGTTTGGTACAATGTGATGGGTAACGGTAGTAAGGAAAGGTAAAAAGTGAAAATAGAATTATGGCCGAATTGTTGGGCGCATCGAGCATAGAATATTTAAAATAACTTATTACCATTTCCAACTCTACTACCTGGAATACCTGCCTTGGATGTGGTGACACAATTTAATGATGGTAGGCTCGACATCGGGTAGGGCCACAAGGCATACACGCTGATGTGGAGCAATGAATCAAAGGCTATACCACACCTTCATCCGGGATGTAAAGCGAACCGCACTGATTGGATTATTTATTTACAACCGGTAAACGGTAATGGTAACTGTTTTGGAACGAAGCCTCACTAATATCTGGACGGCAAAGTGCGCAACTCTGGCCGTATTACAGCAGTTGGGCTAAACGTGGTAGACGACCTTTTGCCCAGTTACTCGTGAGCTCCCAAACTTGTTACAAAATTTTGCAAATCGTAGCAGTAGGCCATACGAAGCAATACTGGAAAAGGTGTTGGCGGTACCAAAACCTGGTACCAAAAAAAAAACTATACCTAATTTTCCATTTAGCACGCCGAAGTAGCAAACTTTCCAGCCGCCAATTGTTCCATCGAATTTTCTCAGGGCAACAATAAGTGGCAATCTGGATGGAAAAAAATTAAGTCAAATTCCTCGACGGATTCTTCTCTACATCTCTAGAAGAACTCTCCTACATCTCTAGAACACTTTAGTGCCCTCCAGTACACTCCGGCAATCAGCTCAGAGACAAAAAGGTCTAAAGGACAAAATGCAGCTGTTCTGTTCGTCAGCTGTTCCACTCTGGGTAAGGATAGTCGAAACACCACTGACGCTTGACCGCAAATAGGTCACATCACAGACGACCACCTAGTAGAACAATGGACCTTAAACATTTGCCACTACGTGGAGTTCGGGATGGTTAAAAAAGAGGACTCCTACAACAAGACTTCTCAAAAACAGATAAAATTATGTTAGAAGAGAACATGCGCCGAAACGAGGTTGACATAGCCTCTGTACAGGAGTCCTAGACCATCCCAAATGTTAACATTCTGGACCCTTTTATCTTTACGTTGAATTCTGTTCTGGACAACCCAGACATTATATCCAATAAAAACAGTTTTCGCTTTTCCTCCAAACAGAGTACCTTGTACAAGGTCTGACTGGTCGGTCGGTCGAAGCTCGAAAACAAGGGATGTTTGCGTAGCATCGAGATTCAAATAGTTCGCTGGAGATTCAAATTGTACCTTCCGATAGTTAAGCAGAACTGAAAAATATGTTACCAAATTCAAAACCAAAGGTAGTCTTAAACTGCCATTTCAGTGGCCATCATAGTATATGATCTGGCACATATACTCAGTCGCTCTTGGAGGTGTTTGAGAGAAAAGTTCTTTGTAGAATCTTTGGTTCTGTTCGAGTTAGCAACGCTAAAAAATTAGTACATTTTTTTAAAAAAATGTTTAAAAAAAATTTTTTTTATCTTTTATAATTTTTTTAATTTGTCAGATGGAGTAGTGCAACACTTTAAAAATTGATACCAAATGGTTAATCGATTAGTGCATCATAAAGAAAATTTTTTTCTATCAAGGCAGAGGAGATTTTATTAAATTCTGAGGTTAACTGAAGCCGCCATTTTGAATTTTGGACTCTTTACAGCTTGAATATGCAAAGAGTGATTGAAACTCAACATTTAAGGACAATATAATCAGGTCAAGTGTCAAATATTGTAGTCAAAGACTTGATTTTGGTAATTTTTCGACGACTTTTTAAAGTTTCAAACGCCATATTGGATCAGCCATGTTTCAACGTAAATACTTTTTTTCTGTGAATTGCCAACAATTTGCACTCAAACTAAACGATTCGGGATCAGATATCTCGTAACCGATTCGATTTTGAGATGAATCCGAGATTATTAAAAATAGCGAAGACATTTTAATATAAAATATCATATTTATAAGAAGAAATATTTCTCATATCTAGCTCATCTTAGCATATAATTTTATTATTGGTTTTAATATAGCAACAGAAATAGGCAAAATTATTTTCTAACTAAATTTTAAAACTAATTCATTTAACTCTCGAATTCGCAATATTGCAATTTTTCAAATTCGCAACGAGTCCGCAATCTCGTAAAACAAACGATATATTTATATTGCTGCAGTTAATCAACGCAACATTTTTTCATTTTTGAAAATTCAGATTTGAAAGAGAAAAGAGAAAAAACAAAAATAATGTGTTTTGCCTCAGCCGGACGTTGAAGCCACATTCTCAAGCGCTTGTTTGCATAATGAAACATATTACGTAGTTATGAAACTAAAACTGCAATAGGCTTGTGGATAACGTGAAGGACTTGCATTCAGAGGACGTGGGTTCGATTCCTAAAATTATTTATTTTTATTTTGCTTCTTCATAATAATAATAATAATCTTATAATCTTTTCTCATAATAATCGATTTGCGAAAGATATGAATACTTTAAAAAATTTTATTTCGCGGGACGCACATGTTTAAACTGAAAATCGGGACAACTCGCGTGGATATCGGGACGTGGCAGCCCTATTCATCAGCGACAATTACACACAATCAGTTGTACTGTTTGCCACGGCGTTGGCAAGCCTCAGAGAGTAAATAATGCCATGTAAAGCTTCTTGAGAACATGAAATTTAGCCGTTCGGAGTCGGCATAAAACATGTAGGTCCAGTTCTCGGTCAATTGTATGCGAACATTTAATAACACACACTATTCAATTGATCATAAGAAGCTCGGTCAAAGTCCTTTCAAGGGCTAAAAAGGCCAATTTGTTTTTGAAGTGAAACTTCTTTGGCGGCGAGTGAAATTTCAAGGTCTCTTATTCGTGACGCTAGGCTAACGTTTTCAATTCATATGAAACTTTAAAAAAAATTAATGCCGCTGCCGAGAATTGAACCCCGAACATCGTTGCTGAAGAGTCGGAATCTATACCTTTACGCCATGTAGGCGCATCAAAATGATCAAACAAAATGTAATTAAGACTGAACGCGTAACATTTTCTCCGCAACATTAATTTTCATCCGAAAAGTATGCACGGAAAATTTATTTCTTTAAGCTTCAAACGAAAATATGTAGGCACATCCAGTGGGAAAAAATGTACTGCCTGTTCGCTGCAGTAATTAATTTGGTGCGTTGGTTGTGATCAAAAACTTGACAAATGATTGACAACATGCAAAAACAGTTAATTCAATATAATAATAAAAGCAAAAAGTATTAAAAGTGCAATATTTAAAACTGCCGAGAATAGTTTTTTCCACGCCAAAAAACATCTTAAAGCTAACAAAAATGTCTTAAACAGGAGCAGAACGCGTTTGTGGATATAAAGAGCGAATTAGAGTTCTTAAGAATGTAGCCGCAGCTGGGTCTGCAACTAATGACTAAGGTAAGGTGATTGCAACATCGGCTGAGTTCCAAAATGCATTTTTACGAAGAAACCAGTGTATTTTGGTGAATCTGCAAAAAAACAATCCCCCGAAAAACACATGCTTTGTAAAAAAGTATTTTGGAATTCAGTCATCATCTCAACTAAATTTATAGCCAACCCAGTTGATACACTCAACAATCAATGTTCACTGCTTTACGAGGCCCTCACTCAACATAGCAATTATTATGATCAGGAAGCAGAAGGTAATAATCATCAAGATTTGCCTCTGCTTTCGGAGGTTCCTTCAACGAGTGCTATGAAAATTAAATCTAGCATTCAAAAAGTGACAATGTTGAGAATACATTCGAAAGCAACTAAAACACCAACTGAACTAAAACAAGTACCGAAAATAACTGTTATTTTACAATTTTCAAATGAAAAAAAATTTTGAAAGTCTTTTTCAAATATAACATTATATTACAAATGTCCTCAGCCTCACGAATATTAAGTCGCTTTTAAATTTGAAACTGATTCTTTAAAAGTTAATTTCTTGCCTAGTATATTTCGAGGAAAAATAAAGGTTACTTTTGACTTTTATTTTATCGGTCAAAAATAGCAGTTATTTTGTGACTTCAATTTTTTCGGTCAAAAATATCAAGCAATTTGTGTTTTCTTAAAGGCCGCTTGACAGATTGAACTGTTGAGACCATGTGTAAAATGTCTCACCGATGAGATCAAAATAATATCAAAATTTTTTTATCGGTAAAATGAACCGCAGAAAATAACTGTTATTTTTGCCCAAAAAAACTATAAGGCACAAAAAACTATTATTTTTGTCGGAATCTCGACAAAAACCATAGCCGGTACGGTCCCTGGATGCAAATATTGAATCAACAAATTATTATTCCATTTCGTATTGATTGAATTTCTTTTCAGATACTTTCTCTCTCTATTTGACACTAAAATCTCTCTCATTTCTTACTGTTAAGGAAGTTTCACTTCTGCCACGTGTACGTTGCTACACGCGATTTTTTTTTTAGTTTCTTTTAAAAGGGCAAATAAATTAGAATAAATAAATCATGTTAAAAAAAATTTCCGATACAATCCATATTAAACTTTTAATTAAATTGCTAGAGAGGTTGAATATAACCCAAAAACTGCTTAAAAAGTTATCAAAAAGTTTTAGAAGAAGCTGACCATCTACGGAAAGAAAAGTTCTGGTCAAATATTAGGAATTATTGATCTAGAAATGGCATGTAAAGTCGTTGCCATATTCAAAAAGAACATTTCGGGAAGAAAAGTTTCGGATAAAGTTATTTGTCTGGAGTATTTTGTTCGCAAGAAAAAAAAATAGGAAGCTGGACTTAAAACTTTTTAAGTTCAAAAAGTTCTAGACAGGATGCAAAAACGAACGGCGAGCGAGGCGAAACAACGAGCAAATTTACTGAAAACAATGCTTTTTTGGAAAATTCAACTGCTGTGTTATGGAAGATGAAATATATGTTAAGGCAATTTTTCACAACTATCTGTCCAGGACTTGGCCAAGACTGCAAACTCGAGGGACAAACAAAATTTCCACAAATAATCTTGTTTGTCAAGCTATTTGTAACAAAATGCACAACAATAAATACGGAAGTTTACATCAAGAATGTTTGCAAAAAAGGTTTCAACGTTCTTTTGACCAGATCTATCTAGCCTATTGCTATTACAGTAAAGCGAATCTGGAGTGGTACTACCAAAAACCCACCAATTTCCCCAGAACTTAAGGTTTATTAATATAAATTATTTATAAATAGTTTTATTCTATTTTTCGGACTAAAATTAAAATTTCATAATGAAAATGTTATCGAACGCATTTCTTATTTAAAACAAAAAAGAATTATCACTTGATAAAATTCATCAGGGTTTAAGCAGTGCCAACACTTTCCTTCATTTTGGCCTACCCTGTATATTCAAATTATAGGTATAGAGTTTTTTGAAAATTTCAAAAGTTTCGGCTCCACTTAAGCTTAGCTCAATTCAAAATTTCCGATTTATTTTAACAAAACTTTAACGTCTGCGCAAAAACAAAATCGTTTTCGAAGTAAAGAACTTCATATATAAATATATAAACTCATAACTGGTACTTCTAACATTAATTTTTAACACATATCTAGTTCATCTTAATCATGATAAGCATAATTTTTAACAATTTTGAGGAAAAATAAGGAATCGAGATAAGGAATCGTCGAACCAAGTGAAGTGTTGGTTTATTTGCTTCAGCACGGAAGTACTGTACAGTAGTTAATAGCGATGAATAGCAAGCTCTCCCATGTAGCTTTTTAGGTTATACTTAAAATTTTTTAAATCTTATAATTTTTCGCCCATACCCACAATGCAAAGTTTCTTCAAAAATACTGTAAATACGTTAAAATATAACGAAAATACTTCATCATGGCTTTCGAAATTTTGTCTCAATATTGAGCAGACTAAATCGAGTTTCCATTTCATTTTAATGAAACTGAATTAAAAAAACAGTCTCAATGTCATAAAAAAAATTTCATATATCAACATTTTTTCAAAAACATTCAAAACTTCAAAAGAATCTTAAGATAATCTAGATATCTTGAAGGATATAAAAATAAATAAATTTAAAGTAACGTGAAATTTAAGAGATCTGATTAAAATTCGAAAATTTATTAATATTTTACAATTTACAAATTTATTTAATGCTTATATTTACAAAACATGTATTTATTTATTTAAAAAAAAAAAAAATTGAATGGTGATAATTAATATTATTCGAACTTGTGAATTGGTCGAAAGAAGGAATTGTAAAGAGTACAATTCTTGACATATTGTTACTGTAATAAAAAAAATCTATATCCTTAGAAGAGATAGAAACATAAATTTAACATTATTAACAAGAACTTCTTGTATAAAAATAAAAAAACCAACAACGATTATGAGTTTGAACATCTAAATTAAATACAACCATTTGGTACACTTTTTAAAGCTTTGAAGCTTTAGTGAAAGTTGTAGCATATTTTACATAATTATCAGCCTAATTATAACTATTATATATGTAGTACCTAATATAGTGAAATAATAATAATACAATTAATTATGGGAATAATAATAAAATAATTATAAGAAAATTCAAACGTCACGGTTTGTTTTTTTAGCTGCCGATTAAACTTAGCGATAACTTGCTTGCCAGGCAACTTTTGTTTGATTCATAGAGAACCAAGCACATATGTTTTATTGCTGCAACATCGTCCTCACGCTAACAAATAGCTGCTGTTTAATTTTCTTGATAATTTATACTCTTTCTTCTGCATTTTCTAGAATACTGAACACTCTCCACATCATCCTCCATACCTATAAGCTCGAAAATCATCTCTTTTGAAGGTGTTAGTTTTTGTGTTAGCAGATGATTTCCCGATTTTCTAAGCTTATTGGCGACAGCTTTTTTTCGCACATAACGCTTTTGATCAGTCCAAACCTTGGGGGGAAAAATTGTAACATCCATTTAAATCAAAAGTAATATGGTTATAAATTCATCTCATTTACCTTCTTCCATTCACATTCGCTCTTAAACGGTGGACCCGCATCGTTCAATTCCAGCACTAGTGATTTCCAGAGTTCCACAACTTTGTTTCGATTTTCTTTGGCATAACCTCTGGCAATATCAGGATTTTCCTGCATTCTGCCTATCAGTATATCGCACTGAACTTTATTAACTGATTTACTCTTGAAATAAAAGGGGAAAAACAAAACAAAAAAACCAGTCAGTCAGCCAACATTTAAGTGAAAAAATATTCACACGAATTTGTTCACCTTTTTTGATTCCCCTATTTATATATTTCGTACAAATTATTTTGCATGTTCGAAAATATGTGAGAATTAAAAAACTTGGTTTTTCAAACTATTTTCAAACATGCAAACTATTTCACGCGAAACTCTTTATATAGGGGGGAAACGAGAAAAGTGAAAAATGCTAGTGAAAATTTATTCACGCTTTATGTTCGATGCATTCGAATGAATTACATCACATTAGTGGCAAGCAGAGGGGAATCAAGAAAAACGATCGAACCGTGTGAATTTTAAATAACAACAACAATGATAACACTTAAATTAAAGATAAACATTTATATTAAAATATTATAAATTTGTGATAAAATCGTTAAATCGATCGATCAAGTTAATGTTCCAACCCAATGGTTTCTGCAACTTAAACAATTTATTTATTTATTAGCCTAACAAGGCAAATTTTTATGGCATATGAGAAATTTTAAGCCTAAAACCGTTAAAAGCTGAAAAACTTCAAAGTTCAAAAAATACGTTGCGATAATATTATATTTTTTTATATTATTTTTTTTTTTTTTTCTCTAATAGTTTACTTAAATCATATTTCATAGTTTTATGTAATAATTTCGATTCTTGACTTATCGATTGATTTTTGAATAAAAATTGATGGATCATCATAATCTGTAAAACTCTGGTTCTCAAACCTTACCGTATTCGATCTTTCGAACACATCTTTCACAAACGTTTCGCGAAAAAAAAGCAAAATCGACAATATCAATCGATGAGATGTAAGATTTTCAAGGAATAGCAACAAAACAAAAGGTTCGTAAGAGAGCCAAGTCTGCGGTCTGAGGAAAGGTCAATTAATTTTGGAGAGTTTTAAAGATATTTAAGGATTTTTGAGATGTGTAAAAACTTTCGAGAGCATTTATCAAGTTTAGCAAAAAAAATTGTATAATTTTTTTGCCAAAATCGATTAAAAA
This sequence comes from Tetanocera ferruginea, assembly GCA_958299015.1. Classification (NCBI taxonomy): domain Eukaryota; kingdom Metazoa; phylum Arthropoda; class Insecta; order Diptera; family Sciomyzidae; genus Tetanocera; species Tetanocera ferruginea. The sequence continues at coordinate 31,793,837 of OY282640.1, read as the reverse complement.
TTTACTGCGGAAACTGAGGTAAAGAAATATTACTAAAGTCAAAAACAGTTTCTTTACGGAGCCAGGGAGAGATTTTGTGAGACAAATTCTTAAAAACAGAGAGAGAAATATACATATATTAGAGAAAGAGATATCTTGAAGATGGAAAACTATTTTTGGAAACAGAAATTTTTAAATATATATAGATATCGTTACCTAAAATGCAAAAAGACGTAACTTCACTTTTTATATTTTCAAAGGAGAAAACGAAAACGTCATAGAAAGGCTCATATTAAAGACTTAAGAACCAATCTGTCTTTTGAAATATCATTAAAAAAATAGCTAATTTTTGGAAGTATGAGTTTGAAATTTAGAAAGACGGTTTAGCTTAGTCAAAATAATTATAATTAATCAAAAAATTAGTTTGAAACTTTTGTGTTGTTACGTCTTTTTACATTTTAGGTGACGATGTATAAAGTCGTCATACATTCTCCACTTTCTTTCTGTGTACAGACATAGACTAAGAAATATTTTTGACAGCAGTTTTTGAAAAATTTCTTGAGAAATTTTTGAAAAAATAGATGTTTTCGAGAGAGATAGATAGACTAAGTGACTTCTGCAGACTGAAAAAAGATTTTGGAGGTAAAGAGAGTTTTGGGGATTGAGGGACACAAAGCTTTTTGGAGACTGAGAGAGATATATTTCTTAAAGTAGAATATTAAATGCACCAATTTCAGAACTTAAACTGGCGATTATGAAAAATGGAAATGAAGAAAATTAAGATAATCTACAATCGAGAAAGTTGATATAGAGTTATTATATTTTTTTTTTGTAATTAAACATTCAAACATGATGAGTATAAAATTGTCTTTAAAGACCAAGACAAAGGCAAAAATTCAGACCAAGACCAGACCAAGACCAAGACCAAGGCAAAAACTCAGACCAAGACCAGACAAAGACCAAGATCAAGACCAAGACCAAGGCTAAGACCAAGACCAAGACCTAGACCTAGACCAAGACCAAGATCAAGACCAAGACCAAGACCAAGACCAAGACTAAGACCAAGACCAACCCCAAGACCAAGATCAAGACCAAGCCCAAGCCCAAGACCAAGACCAAGACCAAGACCAAGACCAAGACCAAGACCAAGACCAAGACCAAGACCAAGACCAAGACCAAGACCAAGACCAAGACCAAGACCAAGACCAAGACCAAGACCAAGACCAAGACCATGATCAAGACCAAGACTAAGACCAAGACCAAGGCCCAGACCAAGACCTAGACCAAGACCAAGACCAAGACCAAGATCAAGACCAAGACCAAGACCAAGCCCAAGACCAAGACCAAGACCAGACCAAGACCAAGACCAAGACCAAGACCAAGACCAAGACCAAGACCAAGACCAAGACCAAGACCAAGACCAAGACCAAGACCAAGACCAAGACCAAGACCAAGACCAAGACCAAGACCAAGACCAAGACCAAGACCAAGACCAAGACCAAGACCAAGACCAAGACCAAGACCAAGACCAAGACCAAGACCAAGACCAAGACCAAGACCAAGACCAAGACCAAGATCAAGACCAAGATCAAGACCAAGACCAAGACCTAGACCAAGACCAAGACCTAAACCTAGACCAAGATCAAGACCAATACCAAGATCAAAACCAAGACCTAGACCTAGACCAAGACCAAGACCTAAACCTAGACCAAGATGAAGACCAATACCAAGATCAAGACTAATACCAAGACCAAGATTAAAACCAACCATTTGTTTCAGGATCAAGTACACTCAGAAAAAAGTTTCCCGGAATATGATAAAAAAAATACATCATATTTAGAGAAAAATGATATAGACATTGCTCCAGAGAATTTGCTTTTCTGTAAAATGATTAAATGATTAAAATCTTGCATGAAACAGAGAAATATATAAAAATATATCGTTTTAAGAGCAGAAGACTTTTTTATTTTAGAGAAAAGATTTATTTTTATGGAAGAAAATGCTTCGCATAATGAATTTTTTATCAATATATGGGAAAAATTTTCATTTTCAATAATCTCTCAAGTGAAGAAATAATTCTTCAAAAATGTAAAAATTTAGAGAAGACTATTTTATTTTTGAGAACAGATTCGTTTTTTTTGAAAAAAATATTTCGCATAGTGAATTTTTTTATCAATATTTTGGGAAAAATTTTCATTTTCAATAAATTTGTCCATAAATGAGAATTTTTTGTGCGAGAAAAATACTTATCATTAGGGGACTGTCATGTAGGTTGAGATGGGTTTTGTTTTTTATCCATAACTTTTTACTCAAAAGTGATAGTACAATAAACTTTATATTGTTGGAAAGGTAATTTCTGGCTTCATTTTTTCCGAAGTAACTAGTTGGATTGTTTCAAGAAAAAAAAAATTAATACCAATTTTCTAAACACATAATTTTTTGGCCAAAAAAAAATTTGTCACGTAGGTTGAGACACTATATGTTATTGAATGTGGGTTAGACAAAATAAAGCGTATACTTCAGATTTCAAGTGTTTATTGTTTATTCAATCATTTGGAAGGCCTCAGCCACAAGAAATATTAAAAAAAGTAAAAAAAAAACATTAATTTTTTATCATTCCGAAAGGTCGGCATCAGAATCGCAATTCTGGCAAGTGAAATAGCTTCGTGATATGTTAACACATTTCAAATGAAATGGTCGCTTACACTTGTTGCATTCAACAGAATTGTCTTTGGTCATTTTGGATGGCAGCATTTTCATGCAGATCAAGCAGAAATACATATCTTCTTCCGACGATGATGACGATTTTTTTTGACGACCCGTGTTTGCTTAGGTCGCTTTGTATGTGTTTCTTTTTGCGGTGCTTTCATTTCTTCTTTCTACTTGTTTTTTTTGGCTTTTTCTCGACGATTTTGTTGCTTTTCCTTGATATTTGCAACATTTTCTGGTGATGTGAGAATTAGACTCGTTCCCGGCTTACGGCCACGATTTGATTTTTTCCGCGGCGTAGTTTGCTGAACTGGCCCAATATCGCTGAGCAACGATGACAAACTTTCCAAACGAGAAGCCGATCCGGCTGATGTAGTTGCAATTGATGGTTCAACCGATGTTGTTTCTTCGGAAGTCGAAACTTCAAAATTTAAAGCCACGTCAAGGTCGGCAGTTTCATTACGATAAATTCGTCGTTGCTCTTCTTCAGTGTATTGAAGTTCAATTGATTGAGCCATTTGACGTTGGTCGCTTTGGTCGGCTTGAATAAAGTCAGCATCAGAGAATACATTCATGTTAACTGGAAAAACGCCAGTAGCAGCAAAACCAGACTTGATGTTCTTGAGTGTTAAGGCATGATCCAATGCCTTGCACACGAGTCCAGGAATGTGACGAATCTCCAGCACTTTTCCGGCATTTGAATTTTGCCAACCAGTGCATTCTGAGTGATAGTATGTCTTCACTGGGCCGTATATGGACACATCTAGTGGCTGCATCTTATGAGAACAATGTGGTGGAAAAGTTAACATAACAATTCCGTTGTCCAAAGCCAAATCGATAGCTTCTATCGATAGGTGGGATGTGTGATTGTCAAGAATTAGTAGCACTGGTTTGTTACGACTTGGGTTTGCATACTTGATGAAGTGGTGCAAGTATTTCACGAATTCGATTTGTGTCATCCAACCTGATTCATTGCAGGCGGCATCAGAGTTAGGCGACGCACTATCCATAAAATAGCTTTGCATATTCTTCCGAGGAAAAATAAAGAAAGGTGGAACGCAATTGCCGCTCGCGTTGACTGCCAACGCCATTGTTACCAACGTTCCACACTCGGCTGCAGCTGCCTTTCCAACTCGTTTCAAACCTTTAAGTGAGATTACCTTTCCAATTTTTGTGGGGACTGTCGAAAATCCAGTCTCATCAACGTTGTATATACAGTGTGGTTCAAAGTGATAAATGTCCATTATTGCTTTGTAATTTTCAAAGAAGTTGGCGACATTTTCCTTGCAAAACGATCGGATTCGATTGAAACTGGTCTGTTCTGGTGCATGCAAGCTAAGATTTCTGTGCCGATACATGAAACCGTAATACCAGGTTTTACCGGCCATTTGATCCTTGTCCCAATTCGGCGGATAAGTGATATTCAGTTTGCGCGCATATTGATATGCCAACTCTCGCAATTCGGTAATGCTGAGATCATAGTACAAACGACAACAATGCACGATATATTCGACAAGTGCTTTTTCTTGTTCTTCATCAAAAACCTGAAAAGAAATAAAATTATTATTTAGTTCAAAAATTTAAGAAAACATAAAAAAATATCATTCATACCTGTTTTGTTGTCGCATACGATCCAATACGGCGAACAATGCCCAACAACTCGCGATCAGACACTTTAGTGATGTCTTCTACCTCTTGGTCAAACTTTTTTATATACCGCGAAAGGCTGCTTTTGTCAATGAAAAATGTACGCGAAGTTTCTCGGATGGTCTTTTTTTCGATCTTGATGGCTTTGATTGCATCGAGCATTGCATTAAAATCGCTAATACCATGATCAGTTTTTCTTTCTCGACGATTAGCCATATTTGTTGCCTAAAATGTTTAAAAATTAAACAAAAAAAAAGAAAAAAAAAAACAAAGAAAAAAATCAATTTGGACGAACGTTGAATTGCATTTCTGAACACAAACAATCATCAAATGACGTTTCTAAACGTTTTTCTATAGCATTGCAAAGTGTCTCAACCTACGTGATTCGCCGCCATTTTGACATGACGCAATATTTTTTTTTCATCACAAGAAATGTTCGAAATCACTCCGGAATATTAAAATAGACTTAAAACTGTAGTGTAAATGTAATGCTCACCTTTTAAAGAGACTGAAATATATTCACTTTTTTTTCGTTGCAAAAAATTCGAAAAACACTTTTTTCAATCATACTCAAACAACTTTAGAGTATGAATAACATGGCTCACAGCTGTTATTTTAAAAAAAATGGGGGTGTCTCATCCTACGTGCCGTCTCAACCTACGTGACAGTCCCCTATATTAGAGAAATAAAATATTTCCATTTCTCTCAAGTGAAGAAAAATTTCTTCGAAAATGTGAAAAATGCTATTATCGAAAATTTTTTATCGCACAAAGATAGGTGGTTTTTTCTGAGTGAAGCATCGCCTGGGATCGAAATTGGACCAATTTTTTTGTTTGTCTATTTTTAATTATATGCAGAATAGGCAAGATGGTTAAAATTAGAGATGGGCTCGTGTCATGAATTTAGACGTGACTCGGCGTGTTACGACAAATCACGTCGTGATCGTGAGCGAACCTATTGAAAAATCACAATATTCGTGAGCGTGCGTGATTGCATTTTTCTCGTGCGTTAGCGTGTGTGTCTTAAATTTCTTCGTGTCACGACTTGTTCGCCAAATTCAATGGATTTTAAATGTTTTCAAAGTTTTAACTTCAACTGTAATGATGCCCTGATGTTTCCATCTAAAGAATAATCACTTTGCTCAAAACTAATTTATGTATTCAAATAATTTTAATAAATAAGATATGAATTAAATTTACGTTTCTTATTATTAAAGCACTAAATAAACTTTTAGTAAAAACTTTTGTGTATTATTCTTCCTATAAAACGTATTCGTGAGGTCTCGTGAGTAAAAATGCTATCGTAATCGTGAGCCAAAAAATAAATTTTAATCGTGATATAAGAACAACCCTAGTAGCACAAACAGTATTTATAGGTTCTTTTACAGACCTTTTAAAGATAATTACAAAAACATGGAATTGTATTTATATGTTCTTTATAGGAGCTTATAAGGCCAAGTTGGCGTATGGGTTATAAAGACGTGTTCCCCTCCATGTTATCAAGACAAATGCCTTGTGTAGAGGTATTTCAAAGGACTTTAAAATACTCCTTACAAAGACTTAAAAAAGAGTTGCGCGAAAAATAAATATAAAAAACTAAATTTGTAATTTTTTTTTCTTTTATATGTTACAATTTATTTTAAATATGATTGTTATTATAAAGCCATTATTATTAAACTTTTAAAATTTTATTTGTACTTACCTGTTATATCCGGATTCGAACCAACGTCCTAACACTCCATAGTCATGCACGCTACCCACTAGGCTATATGTGACATGTACAACCCTGCGTCGAAGACGAATCATATTTTTCTTTGGTTTGTCTTGATTAAGTCTTTAAATATAGCGTTTTAAAGTAATAAAATGAAGAAAAGTATGCCGTCGTTCAAAAAATCATTCGCAGTCAATCTCGACGCATACAAGTTTTTTTTCAAGTTTTAAGAAATTGTAGATATGATTCGATCTTGGAGAAAAGTTAAAAGAAGTGGGACATATTACCGAAACTTGAAATCACAACGTATATCATTCGAGAAAAAGATGAAATTGTTGAAAGGACAAATATTGACGTCAATAAAACGCAATAGTTTGAACAATATTGACATTATTGCTGCACTCGATAATGTAGTGCCTGCTTCACCCAATTTTGTGCTGAAACCAAGTGACCATGGAGTGATCCTAAACAATAACTCCGGCAACATGAATTATTGTGACCACTATTTTTATGTTGACAGTGAAGATTTAGATTATGACGATGATATATGGAAAACCCTGAATTTTCAGTCAGTGATCTTTTTCGAGAAAATATCAGAAATTGGGCCTTACAAACCGTATCAGCCATTTGGCATTGAATCATTTATTGATGATAATTGATACGTGTTTTGGTGAAAACAGCGGCATTCAAGAACTCTGCTACAAACGCTTTTTGGCGTTATTCAGGCGCTATATAGGCGTTATTCAGACTGAATCGTGGTGGAGAATATTGGCACAATAAATTGAAAATGAGTTTATCCAATGTATTTCAAAACTTGTATAAATCCATTTAAAACTCCTTGAATATAAATATTTTATTTTATCTCCTTGGATAACAACATATTAATAATTCTCAATAAACTTATTGACCTTTTTATCGCTTTTGACTTCTGGCCATGAAAGCACTCCATAATTCTCCCAAATAGCTCGAATTGTGCTCGAATTTTACTGCACATATTTATAAATTATATCTTACCTTTTCGTTTTCCTTACTGCCCGTATGCTTATTAACCACATCTCCTGATGACACGTTCACTTTGAATGAAAACGCAGGATACATGCTCGCAAAGAAACGTTTGGAAACGTTTGAACAGTTGTCATAATAATAGTCAGCTGCGGGAAACGCAATATTAAGTTGCAAGAAATTAATTTCGCTTGCCATTAACATAAGTTGTTTTTAAATTGCGGTAACCGAACAATTTATTTTGTTCAACTCAAAACTTAATTTGTAGAAAAAGATCCATTTCTTATGACACACACATTTCTAATCTAAAAAAATTCATTCATTAAAAAATTAAAAAAAAACATTATTTTAAAAAAAAAAAAATATTTGGTGTTCTTGTTGGGAATTGAACCCAGTTCATTCGAGTTCCTAGACTCGAACGCCAGCACACTCGGCTAAACTTGAACTTCCAAAAAAATGATAAAATTTCATTAAGTTCGATGTTTTTTCGTTTCAAGCAAGAATATTTTTCAGTTGATGTGCCGAATCGCAATCTTTATAATAATTTTATTATGCACAGAAAAAAGACACTACAGAGACATGTCGCCATCCCTTTATAACCACTACAATCTGAGCTTTAAAAATGCATATTAAAGACATTTCTACGTCTCTCTTTAAAATGATTTTATATATGCTCTAGCAAGACATTATAAATTCAATATTTCGCTATAAAAGCCTAGACCTTTTTAATTATTCTACCAGAGCTCATATAAAGACATTGCTGCTTTGTAAGCTGGATTCTGAACTTATAACTTCCCCTTGTGTTACTAGGGAACTCATCAAAAGCGTGCGTGATCGTGAATAAAAAATTATTTTTAATTGTGAGCGTGCGTGTACGTGAGTCAAAATCACTCACGCGCCCAACTCTAGTTGAAATAAGTTCGAGACTATAACTTTTAATTGATTGGCGATATAAAGGTACTTCCTTCAAAGAAATAATTTTTGAATTTTACTATTTTTAAAAAAATAGAAAAACAACATTAAAAAAATAAATTTCGTCAAAAGAATCATAAACCTTGATTTTTGATGGCACGAACAGTTTGTTAATTTAGTGTCAAGACAAAATAAATTCACATTAAATGCACTTTACAATATTGAACGACAATGAAATATGCAAATTTGCGTTTTTCTCTTTTTACAAAAAAAATCATTTAAGACCCCATATTTTAAGAAAAGGATCAAATTTTGCGGTCTTTTTTAAAAAGGCATAATTTATATATATAAACAAAAAACTAACAGTACAATTTTGATAAATTTATTTAAGTTAACTGATAAGACTTAAATACAAAAAAGAAATAAATGTAATCGATACAAAGATGGCGGAGATTCTGGCTTTCCAATTTAGAACATACAATTTGAGACAGTTTTTTTTCACTCTCTTGGCATTTGGTTGAAATACACGCTCAATAACTAACGGCAATATTAAGAAAATTCATTAAAAATACCTTTTTTTAGAGCTTCACAGTAATTGTTATCAAAATTAAAAAAAAATGAATAAACTTTTAGAAAAAAACTTGAAAAATTTGAAAACCGTTAAGATTCGATTAAAATATTGTTATGGAAAGTCAAAATTATGAATTTAAAACACCTTTTTTTACAAATTTGACAAATGATGAATGCATAAAACTTTTGCATTTTTGCTACTTTTTGAGAAAATATTTACTTTTGATAAAAACTCAAACTCAACCAACTCAAAAGCTCTCAGCCAACCAAATTTCGTATTGATTAAAAAACGATTTTTATACAAAAATGTTGCAAACTGCAAGAACTCAGAACTGGCTTCGTAACTAGAACATACAAAATGAAAAAATACTGTCACGTAACAGTTTGATTTAGTGCAAAAATGAGTACTAAATAAAACAATACTTTTATGCCTTCAGAATTGCTTGATTATTATAACAAAATACAAAATTGTTATTTAATTTCTTGTAAATTACATAAACATATACTTAAACCATAAATATTGACAATTATAATATGCATTACTCTGTGAAAAGTTCAACAGAAATACTTTTAAATTGATGTGCAAATGCGATCAGACGATTTCGAAATCTGGAACAGTTCAAGATATTTGATGTGTTTTAATAAATCATATATGCGGTTGTATCAATTCCATTAAAACAACTCTAGCCAATTGATTTTTAGATTAAACTTGTTTTGGTAGTTTATTTTTTCACTCCAAAAATATCATTTTCACTCCAATATTTTGTTGCACGAGTTCGTTATTATCTTGCCTTTTTGAATAATCTCTCTGTTATTCATTACAAAAACTGTAGTAAACAGTTGCAATAGTTCAACAATCCAATGTGTACTTTGAATATCATCTCTTTTTATGCTACACAATCAAAATTTTCAGCAAAATCTATTTGAAGCAGCCCAATCCTTCCTGATACGCTCTCGATGTGAATTGCGACGGTTGACTAAGGTTTGTTTCAAATTTTCGATTGTTAATTCAGTTTTTTTCTTATTAGCCCTATAGTTACGCATTGCTTCTGCTCTTTTCCTTTTAAATTCTTGATATTTTTCTGTGTTGCATTTTAATTGTGTGATATAATTCCTGTATTGTTCATAATTTTGATTTTGAATTTGCTTAATAAGACTTTAAAAATCCTATTGGAGAGGATATGAAAATCTTGAAGAAAAAAAAAAAAACTTGAATAAAATATTTTTACCTCTTTGATGATTTTTTTTCCCATATTTTCACATTTATAAAACTCAAAATTTGAGTTGGCTCTATATAATGTGTATCTAGTACTGATTTTTATTAAAGAAGACAACATTTCTATGGCGAACACTTTTGAATAAACTTTTACGAAATATTAACCGTGTTTATTTTGGCCAAAATTGTGACAAAATTTGGCATAATTTTTAACATAACGATGTTTAAGATTTTTTTTTAGACTTATTTGAACTGCTTCGCCCAAAAACACGCCCACCTTCCAAACGTATCTTTTGTAAAAGAATATTAAAAATAAACCTAAAGCTTTGAAATTTGGCATGAATGCTTTGAAAAGCAAATTATGAAATATATATAAGTTTGGATCAAATTCACCCACAGACACGCCCACCTTCCATACGTATTTTTTGTAAAACAATATTAAAAATAAACCTAAAGCTTTGAAATTTGGCATGAATGCTTTGTAAAATAAAATATGATATATATATATATATATATATATATATATATATATATATATAACTAATACAATTTGTTATTATTTGTTCCAATATTGGAACAAATCCACCCACAGATACGCCCACCTCCCATACAACCCAATAATTGAAAATCTCTATACATTAACTGAACTTCTATTTTACCTACAGTACAGGGATAAAATTTTGTATGTTCGCATTTTATATTAACACTAAGATTTATGTAAGCAAAAAAGGCGTCATCAGCCTACGGATCCGCCTACCTGCCATACAACTACAAAATTTAAATCTCTTTAAAGTGGGTTTTTATTTAAGATACAGATATAAAATTTGATATGCATGCACTGTATATCAAACCTTAGATGTATAAAAAAAATGGGCGTCATTCGAACTAACACGCCCACCTCTCATACAACCCACAATAGTGAAAACGCAAAAAAAATGTTTATATGTGAGGTACAGGAATAAAAATTGGTGTATGTGTAAATGTTTCATCAAAACTCAGTTGTGTACAAATTATGAGCTTTATTCAACCAGAGACACGCCTACCTCCCATACAATCTTCAAAAGTAAAATACTATATAAATACGTTGATATATGGCACAGATTTCAAACTTTGAATGTCTTTTAGTTACATCAAAACTAAAATAGTTAAAAATCATGAGCTTTATTTGCCCACGAACACGGACACACAATTGCCAGGTTACTTTTATACATATATTGAAAAAGTATGTTTAGGGTATTTCATACAACCCAATCATTAATCGAAACTCCATTTCTATACTGAATAAGAACCGGACACGAAATTTCCCCATCTTCCGTTTCCTACTATTTTAATCAAACTCTGAAATCGGTCGAAATTTCCGTAGTGAAAAAAGTAGGTATCTCTTACAATTTTAGGTAAAGTGACTTGAAAACGGATTAAGTTAACGATTATGACAAACATTTCCAATTTTTGAATAGGACAAGATAAGACTAAAGAGAAAGATAATGATTTAGGACAAGGATTGGAACAGAGATAATGAGTAGGATTTGTATTTAGGAAAAGGATTTAAGAGCAAGAAATGTGATAAACATTTATGATAAATTTAACTCCAGGGACTGTAAAACATTCCAACATGCTAGACTAGTTAACAAATTGTTTAACATTATGATTAAAGAACAAAATTATTGACAGAACATTTCAGAGGCGACTTAACAGTGTGGTTCTAAGAGCGTGGCGTTCAGCCAAAAACCCTTACTCCTTTCTCGAATGAAAATATAAATGATCTGAAATGGACTGGGCAAGTCATATTATGAGATAAGTCCAAATTTATTCTCTTCGGAGCAGACGGAAATATTATCGTAGAGCTCCGCAGAAAGGCAGATCAATTTGCTAAAAAGTGTTTTGTACACAGTACAACATTCTACTTATATAATGGTCTGGGTAGCGATAACAATCAAAAAGATTGTCAAGATTACCGAAGAAGGCTTAATTTCGTTATTAATTAGAAAAGAGGTGATCAGTAAAAGTGAAATTTTGTGGAGGGTAGGGGTTGGTAGTGGTCGAACTTTAAATTTAAACAAGCAAATTGTCTAGGACGCACAGTGTATTAATTGCGGCCAAAACTTTCTTGTATTTTTTTTTTTAATGTTGTGACTTATTATATATCAATCGACAAATAATTCTTCAACTAAGAGAATTCTGCAAAAATGTTGAAAATACGTGAAGATTTGGACTCACAGCATGAGCTGAAAGTTGATTATTTTTTCTGTAAATTTACCAATTTTCGTCATTGCATGTGGGCATTTCCATAGTGTCGAACGTGACTGTTGTACACATTTCAAGTGATAAAAATGTCAAAAAAAAGGCGGGCCTTATAGCTCTCAATTAGCCTTTTAATTAATGGTACTGTCAATTGTTGGGTCATTTTTAGTTCTCAAGATATTAGCAAAAAACCAAGGTGGTCGCACGTGACCAAAAACAAAAGTGGTTTTCGTGGCAAAAATTCAAACGCGGATTTCACCGAAATGGAAAGCAATGTTTTGATGTAATTTTTTTTTTTAATGTTGTGCATTGATGTTCCTTAAAAATGGCTAGCATTGTAGACATAAAAGATTTATATTTTTCTTTTTTTATTTAATAAAAGAGATGGTCGCACGTGACACTTTTTTCGATCAGCGTATTTGTTTTTTTTTTTCTGCTCTATAATGAAATTCAAATAAAGAAACTTTGCATAAGTCAACAAAAATATTTATTCAAACATATAATTATAAAAAACTTAAAAAAATTTTATGAGTATGGTTTTGTGTAAGTATAATAAACATTAATGAATTTGATTATGAATTTCAAGTACTGTATTTATTTTGAATTTTTTAATTTTTGCAGCGTTCTCCCGACTTTGTCTCTTGCGTAGGCGATCATCCTGTCTTTTTGCTTCAATAATTTTATAATTTCCTTTAGCCAAATCTTTCCACTTTTGTCTATTTTTTCGCATTCTTTCCCTGTTTTTCAATTTATTATTTTCCAATTTAATTGCATCTTCCTTTAACTTTTCTCTATACCGCTTACATCTATTTTTGTTTTTTTCATCGTTGTTTGTGTTCATCTACATTTAAAATAAAAATTTGTTAAGTGCGTATTTACATTAATAATTAGACTGCAGATAAATTGTTTTCTCAATATTAATGTTTCAACGGGTTTTACCGTTATATTTCTTTATTTTATAGAGTATCCTACAGTTTCTTTCAATATGCAATTTATATGCAAGCTATATGTAAGTTATATGCAAGATATATGTAACTTGAAAATGTGATTTCTCATTGCAATCAAGATAATATGAAGGTACTTTTATCCTTTGGTCCCCTTTAATCATTGAAGGCAACATATGCAAGTTGTTTGCAACATATGCAAGTTGTATGCAGCATATGCAAGTTGAATGCAACGTATGCAAGTTGTATTCAACATATGCAAGTTGTATGCAACATATGCAAGTTGTATGCAACATATGCAATATATATGTAACATATGCAACTTGTATTCAATGAATGAAAGTTATATGCAACGTATGCAACTTGTATGCAACGTATTTAAGATATATGCAATATGCAGAATATATGCAATATGCAAGATATGCAACATATATGCAATTGCATATAATCTGCAGTCTATTAATAATTGATCTATGTAAGCAAAAAAAAATTAATTTTGAATTTCTCACTTACCATGTCGCTCGTGACCAACTTTATACAAGTTAAAACAACACAAATTTTTTATTTTTTTTACCGGTTTACTTTTTTTTTAAAGTCGCATGAATAAACACAATTTAAGATAATTATTTTGTCAGCTTACTGCATGTTCTTCCGACGCACTGAGTAAAAATGTTCTTTTTACATGTCGAACGTGACAACGAACTAAACGAAAAAGCAAATCAAAAATGTACCGTTGTCTTTCATTGCAAATACTTATGATTTTGTTTTTTCGTTCTTTATACTCCTAGAAAGATTTGAGCAAGCAAAAGTCAATGCATTATGTTTCTGTTTAATTACTGTTATAAAGGCAAGACATACCAAAGAAATATCAAAATAAGCAATATTTCACATTTGCGCTCTTTGCAACCGAATATTTCGCAATGAGATATGAATAAATGTAAAATGTATTTAAATTTAATTTGATTGTTTCTCTAGTGAATAAGACTTCAAACATTGTTATCAAGAACTTTGAATTTTTCGTCTCGGTTGACTTTTTGGTGGAAATGCCCATATACATACCTTCTACAGATAAAATATAACCCTCGAACGAGATATTCAAAGTATATAAAATTGTATATTTTTGAAAAATATAGAATATAATGCTTTTGATGGTATTTCTTTTTAAAGAAATTCTAGATCACATATAAAATTAGTTTGAAAATTATAATTTTTCTAAAAATTATTAAAAAATCTGAAAATTCCAGCAGCGAAAAGGAAAAACCTATTTTTTTTATTTTGCTTGAACTTTCAAAAAGTCATCTTTGATTTATTAAAAACTGAGGAAAAAAGATAGAGGTGCGGTTTTGCGTTTTTTGTCTTTAATTCAATTATATGTGATGGCAGTTTTTCGCCAAAAATTAAAATTTGTAATTTGAGTCATTTATACATAATTTGTGAGTCTGCTTGTGTGATAAATTTTAAAAAGAAATGAAACTGGAAATTATTTTCGAACTCTGAGAGTAAAAGCTCCAAAAACCAATTTTTGTTTGTTTTTAATTTTTTTATGTTATTTTTCAACTTATTTAAAAGATATGTTGAAGAGATAGAGGTGCGTGGGTTATATGTGGGGGGTATCCCAAACAATGTATCAATTCAGGCTATTTTAAGCAAAGACTTAGTTGGCATAAAATAAAGTTCTCTGTTATTTTGTTCAAATGAAGTGATTATGATAAAAGTACTCGGCTTTTAAGAAATGAAGTTTTTTGAGGGGCACCCTAAAAACTGGTCTGACCCAGCCCATTTTTAGTAAAGACCATTGCTATAATACTGGAAATATTTGCGTATGATTATAATAAAGTATTTATTTTTAAACATACGAGATATTTAGAAATTCGGGTTATATGGAGGGTAGCCCGAATAATGGTTTGATTAAAGCCATTTTTGGTACGAATATTTTTTGAAATGATTTTAGACTATATATTAAATTTTTTAAAAAATATTGAAGCAGTCCAAAGATACATCGATTTTTAACTTTGCCTAATATGGGAGGTAGGCGTGGTCATTTTCCGATTCGACCAATATTTGGAAAATTTCTTAATCAATGTAAAAAAGTCGTTCACACCAAATTTCGTTGCTTTTAGTTTTGGCCACAGCTTATATGAAACGGTTGCACTGTTGGACGCCGAAATTTATAAAACATCACAACAATTACATTTTATATGAGTCATAGCACAGATGCATAAACTTGAAGATTGTTTTCAAAACACGCTACAAATTTCACTGAACTTTATTTTAATATAGTTTTGTTATTTATATTTAAATAGCAATATTTTGTTTTTGTACATTGTTTTAATAAGAAAGAATGGGCGGCAACGTAAATCATAACTTTATTTTGACGTATCAAAACAACTATTTTCTATCTTTGACTTCAATGTGATGTGCTGAAGCAATGTCGCGAACATTTTTAGATGATTCAAATACACACAAAGTGTCCAATGAATTTCTGTTTTCTTTATATTCTGCTTCGGTAACCTTTTTGGTAAGCTAAAATTTTGGTAAATCGATTGAGTGCACTAAGAAAAACAGCTCCACAATTAACAAGTGATTCTCGAGCTCTTTTCATGTTTTGTACTAGTTTATGTACAATAATTTTTGTCTTTGCATCCAATGTCATCAACGCAGCTCTTTTCATATGAAGCTGCAGAAAAATTCCAGTATATCTTTAGAACAAATCATTCTCCAATTGAGTAGAATCATTGCAGCAAAATATTCGTTTTAAAATTGCGATGAAGGCACATTTCTCCAGATTTTCAAAATGTTTATCGATGGTTGGAATGATTGTTTCTTTAGTATGTTACAAGCTGTCAGAAACACACACTTTTGATTGAAACAATTCGTTGAAATGTAAAGGTGTTAGCGAGCACTGAGAATTAGCATTGATTCCAATGTGCGGCTTGAACTTCGTCCTGAGCTTCGCACACAAATTTCTCGGCAAAATCCAATCGCAATGTTGTTTCATGAACATACTGACTGTGCTGACTGATGCTCTTATATCAAGAGAGCTGAGAGATATATGAGATTGTGTTGTTTCTATATAGCTGTGTTACAAACATTTTATTGACAACGTTATGTTTGATAAAATAAGTCAATTTTCCGGTTTCCTTATATTTTTCGATTCGTTTGTTTAAAAAATTGTTTCCAAACAATTCACTTGACTGAAGAATTAAGCGGAATGTTTTCAATTTCATCTTTGAGTTGATCAATTGATATAAAAGTTCAATTAACGCACTCTCCAAACCAACAGTCTTTTAAGTCTTTAATTTTATGCAATGCATTGATGGCTTCAATGAAATTTGTGTGATATTGACACATAAGTAGGCATATCGTAAGGCAAATCGTTCATCAAATTCATATTTTTTGAACGATTCTTATTGCAGAATCAAACACTGCAACACCGCTAAAAATGAAAAACAAAAATACATTCAAAATAATGTTATAAAGTTTGTATTTCATTATTTCATTTGTCATTCAAGCTAACCTTTTTTTGTTCACCTTTTTGTCGCTCCACAATTATTGAATAGGTAGGATTCTCTTATAGTTAGAAGCATATGTCTCTGGTAGGCAACAAACCTGCTTCAGCAGTTTCGGAACACCATGTGTATTTTTTTTTTTTACTTCTTTCGCTTTTGGTGTTGCTGCGCTTGAGATGTCATCTCTAAAATACTTTTGAAGTTGTGCTTTATTAAAGTTGACATAGAAATAACTGCACGTGTATCTACAAGTCTGTAAACAGAAAGACTAAAACTGAAATACGACTGTACTTGAAACGTTTTTCCAAATTACCTTTTTAGGAGGATTTTTAGAAGCTATAAGATTTCCATTTGATGATGTTAGATTTTTCACTTTTTCTTAGCTTAATTTTTGCAATAAAATTTTCTTTTTGTTTCCTTCGAATAGTTTCAAAAGGCACTCAAGGCAGATTATGGCAATGATTTGCGGTCATGATTTCCATTACAAAGTCTTTCCATTCACTGGCTCTTTTGAAACTAAATTTCGGAATTCTTCTTGCAACTAATATGTCAAGTCTTGGATTTTTTTTCTCAAATGTAGGTCATGTACTTTGTATGGCAGGGTGGAGAATGTAGGTTAGATTATTTAAAACGAGCTTTTTTTTTTAACAAGTTTGCCAAAAATTGCTGCTTACAACGTTGATAGCGGCTTCACTTCTATTGCTTGCTTTGGAGCACTTTTCAATTTCTCTCTATGCTTTCGAACTCGTTCACGCACCTGTTGACGACGTTTTTCGATGACACAGGCACGTTCTTCGTCTGTCATTGCATTCTGTTTTAGTTTCTTTTTTATTTCAGCTCGATGTCTTTTCATTGATGCGGCTATTTTTTCCTTATATTCCTCATATTTTTGTTTATTCTGCCTTAACTTGTCGACGTAGTTTTTGTTTATTTGAGCACGGCTTAACGGTTTCTGAAAACAATAAATTATGGTCTTATGTCTAATCAAAATGTACATTTTTTTCTTGTCAGAAAAATTGATCTTTAACGTTACAAAAGTTTGACTGATCAACAAGATAAAGATAACTTTAATATTTTTTAAAAATCAATCCACGTTCTTAGAAACTATGTGAAAATTTCTCAAAAAGTGGGTTTTTAATTTTTTTGAATTTTTTGTAATATTAGATTTGAATCATGAAACTGTGCAAATAAAAAAAAAACGGTTAATTATTCTACAATATTTATTTGAACCTGCAAAGACTATTTTGTGAAAGTTTTTGTGAGAGAAATTCAAGAACTTTGGCAGAAGTCGCGTCGCATGCCTAAAACATCATGTAAAATGGTGTGCGCCAATATAGTCGATATATCATGCTCCCCAGCTATGTATATCTCTCACGATCACACGACGATTTTCGAACACAATTGACTTTACTTTTTTGACATGTTCATCGTTTATTGCTGTTGCTATGATATAAGGATATAAGAATATAGGTGGTGACCGTGGCATGCAGGTTAAGTGTGTGGCTTATCATGCTCGGAGCCTGAGTTCGATCCCCAGTCGCGGCGAAAAGTTTTTTTTAATAAAAAAATTGTCTGATCGGTCACCAACTCTCTGCAGACAATGGCAAACCTCAGAGAGTAAATAATGCCATGTAAAGCTTCTTGAGAACATGAACTTTAGCCGTTCGGAGTCGGCATAAAACATGAAGGGCCAGTTCTCGGTTAATTGTGTGCAAACATTTAATAACACACACAACACAATTGATCATAAGAAGTTCGGTCAAAGTCCTTTCAAGGGCTGAAATGGCCAATTTGTTTTTTTTTATGATATAAGGATGAGCCAAGTTTATCAACTGATGTACGACATATCTTTAAAGAATTTTGAACGAAGCGAACGTAATTAAATAGACTCTCCACAGGTTTTCCCACACAGTCCGGTTCAATTTTGCACTGAGTCTTGTTATTCAATACGATGGCGAATAACGAGATCATTTTATTTTATCATCTTAAGATAATTCCCACCAGATCACATCTAATGCACAACAATATGAAGTCAAAATCTAACATTTTGAAGAAATAAAATAGCTTGAATTAAAAGTATTTAACACATAGCTAGAACTTCTACCCTAGAAGTCATAAAGAGTTAAAAGCCTGGAACCGTCATTTTGAGCTTCTTTTATAACTTTTGTTCGAGAATACATTGGGAATATGCGTTCACGGTGACGGGTGTTATATTTGCACGCTTTAAAATATCAATATTTTAACATAGGCTGACTTCACACTTAAGTGAAACGGAAACATGAATTTTAAATGGGTGTACTTGAAGTAATTTTTGTTTCTCGAATTAAAGTCGTATCTTAAGTTACTTCTGTTCCTGTTGTCTGAGAACAGGCTATAACAAGGATTGGTTGGTAAGACTAGCATAAAAGCAGATCCTTTGATGATCTTAAGTTACTGCTGAATAAAAATTTTTACATTCCCTTCGAATATTGCTGTCAATTCGTTCTTACTGATAAATATGAAATTAATTTTGTGTGCATACTTTCAGGCCGAGAATTTGTTCGTGTAATAAAAGCACTGTAATAACAAGAATGAACAGTTTGGGCGATATTAGGTGCAGAAGTCACGATTGTCTTTTATGTATAAAGATGATTATTCTAGCCATTAATTTTTTTTTATATACAAGGGTCGTTCAAAATGTTCTTAACCTAACAATGCAAGACAAGAGTTAAATTTTTTAAATTCAGTTTTTTATTAAATTTGATCTCCTGCAAATTCAATGCATTTCGGGCAATGATTTTTGATAGTAATTCCAAACCTTGATTAAAATAATTTGCCTGAAGTTCTGGAGAATAATCGTTTACAGTTGCAATTGCATCTTCATTCGAGGTAAAACGCTTGCCAACAAAATATTTTTTCAAGATTTGGCAACAGTTAAGTCAAATAGAGCAACATCAGTAGAATAACTTGGGTGGTCAGCAATTCGTTGAATTTTAGTCATTTTTAAAACACTTGTGTGTGCTGGTGCGCTGTCTTGATGAACATTTTTTCTTATTTGTTCTTTAGTACTAGATAGTTTTTCTCGAATTTTCACATTCAATTGTAACGGTAGGCATAATATTCTGTGAAATTGTTTTGGTTTTTTAAGATGGTCGATCAATACCATAAAACCGTTGTCAAAGCCCATCCATTGTTTTTGGCTTCTTTGATGCACTTCCATAAGCTTTAGTTGCTTTGATTGTTATTTTGTCTCTGGTGTGTAGTGATGGATGACAGTTCCGACAAAACTTTTAAGAAAATTGCAGAAAAATAGACAGATTCTAACAAACTTGAGTAATTTACATGCGAATGTGTTTTGATCAACTGTCAAAAAGAGTCAAAACCTATCCTGAAGAATGGTTTTTCTCTATACCTAATTATATAGTCTTATCATCTTTTATAATCTATAATTCTTGATGTAAAATAGACGCGATCATTTGAGATTCTTATGGCATCATCTATTTCAGACTTTCACTCGTCGATCGTCTTTTACCGTATCAAGTACTTTTGCTTTGAATTCTGCTGTTGCAGAGAAGTAATAGTTTTTCAACTTGTGCCATTCATAAATAATTGCTTTTATGTAAAGAATTCTATTATATTTGAACACTTTTAATCTTAGAATATCGACTAATGGACCCTTATATTTGTATAATAATATATAATATATATAATATATAAAAGACAGGCGTCCTGGTCCGTGCTCTATAACGCTCAAACTGTTTTATAGTTGTTATTGATACGCTTCATAAAACATATTCAACCTGTACCAGCACCTGTTTCGCTATTACAGTGCTTTTTATATGAAAAAAATTGTAAGCCTAAAAGTATGCACACAAAATTTATTTGATATTTATCAGTAAGGACACATTGACGACGACCGGAACAAAACAACATTTGAGGTGAATGAAAAATGTCAAATCGTCTGCAACTTAATTTTAATACGACACCCGTCGTATGACGGGTTTCTATATTTGTATTTGTGTAATTTTGATAAAAGTGTTTGTGATTGGTGTTACTAGTACTCATTGACAATTCTGAAAATCATTGAAAAAATTAATTAGTCAATTGATTTCATTGAAAAATAATTTCAGTAAATTTTTTATTAAATATGTAAATGTGTGATGGGTGTTACACATATTTTGAAGGCTGTTAGTGTTACGAGAGAAAAATCTATAATATTAAATAATCCAGCAGCTGTATTGCCCGGGCACTTAGTAAAGAATATTTTTTTTTAGATTTGTATTTTTAATGTTAACTCAACTTGTACATTATAATAAATTTACAAAAAGTTCATATTAATTAACACGTCACAGTTGTTTCGAATGCCTCTTCATATATTTTAATATTATTTTGTTTGGAATATGCTGTTGCTCCGTGTGTCGTCGTATGCTTCTCCGTATGTTATTTCCATACAAGTGCATAAAATAATGCCTTTTTGTATTTTCGAAATGGATTTTATATAAAGTCTCCCAACTATTTGTAAGAAATTCTTGTTTTATTGTATTCTATGTTGTCTACACATATATTAATGTATATATTTATGCATATGTTAATGCATTTCGGGTGCTTAGCAAGATTATTTAGTCACTTTTCGAGCTTTCGTTGTACATCATAATCTTCTCTTCGCTATTGCGCCGACACCATCTATTGGATCTTTTCCTTCTTTGCTTTTCTCTTCGCATACGTATTTAGTTGTCCGACCAATATTTCCTTTACAAGCTATATAATGATGAGTTTTTCTTTTTATGGGCTCTCAGGTGGCAATTCAATTTCGACTTTTACAACTGCTTCACACAAGGTTTGATCACTTTTGTATGACCCTAAAGAGCTTTGCAATGGGTCACTTACTTGTTCAGTATTACTTTTTTTCTTTTCTCTACATATGCGTACTCTTTCTCTGATAAGCGAACGTTGAATCTCTTTTTCTCTCTCTGATGTTGCAATCTGAGCTTTTAATTTTTCTCTTCTTTGCTTGTCTCTTGCCCTCTCTTTTTCCAAAAACTTCTCAAACTGCTCCTTATTTTTCTTCAACTTTTCCCTGCTTCTTCGTTTTCTGACTGCAGCGTCCATCTTTAAGAACAACATTAACATAAATATAAGTTAGAAAACTTGTTTTTGACCTGACCTACTCTATACTAAATATTATTTATATATTAAAAATTCGTGATTCATAAGTATTACGTAACACGTAACATAATATTGATACATCAACTAATGGACAAACGGACATACTAGCTTCATAACTTATTCATTTGTTTCGGACGTAAGGCATGAAAGTACAACAAAACTATTAAAATATACAGTCAATAAACTAACTATCGAGTTTTAATATATCAGAACAAATTTGTGACGGGTGTTACACACAATTCTTCGAGCTAACTGGCCAATCTGCTATAACTAAAGAAAATTAAACATTGCAAATCAATAAGACGCAAGCATAACATTACTTTGGTAAACTTACAACAAAAATTTATTTGAGACTTTTGTACTTAAAAAACTACTGTTATTCTTTTATGACGAGTGTTACGGCTAACGTAGCAAGGGCAAGTTTACAATCTCAAATATCAGTTGGGTTAATGAATTACAATGAATAAGACGAGCTAATTTTTCAGATTTCACATTTAATTAATACTGACAGATATTTTACGTAAAATACGATGTTTTCGCTGATGCTGATTTAAAAAGGAAAAAACCTTTTTTGTTGTAAACTTAACTTTGAAGTGAAAAACTATGTGTAATAATCATTTATATGTGTAATAATCATTTATTTGTGTAATAATCATTCATGATATTTACGTACATTACACTTATCAAGGACTAAATGTTTGCCAGAAATAATGGAATTTAGTTCAATAGCTTCAAACAAGCTATGACACATAAACCTCAAGCTTGGAAAATGCTTTAATTTACTATTGTAAAACACTTACATGTTATTGTAGAATAAACAAAAACGAACCCACGGAAAAATGTTCCTTACTGCAAGCTTAATCCAAGCGTTTTTTACAAATTGAAATATTTTTTTGTTTTAATTTAAAATAAGTATTTCAACAAGCTTTTTCTAAAAATTTTTTTCAAGTTTTCTTTTTTATTTCGTGATGCAGTTGAAAATCGACATGTTAATTTGGGTAACGCAGTTTCAATACTCAACTAGATCTACATTATTTATTTATATTTCTGGTTGTTCAAATTTTACATAAGCAAATATTTATTGAAGAATTGCATACTATTCAAAATTTTTTTCTGACATCACCAGGTATTGAATGCCGAAATTCGATCTTTTTACATACATTCTCTGTTGATTCGATACAAAATTAATGTCAAAAACAAATTTTTTTCATAAAAATTCTCTGTGGAAATCCTTCTCTACACATTGATTCATTTAAAAAATTATCAAAATCGGTTGAGAAACACGGAAGAAAATGGTTCTTAACTGTTTTTCCAACGCCTATTTATATTTAGATAAGAGAGCAACGCAACTTGCAAAATTATTACCTTTGTCAACGTTTTCCAAGCATAATTACAAAACACTTACTTAACGCAAGCCTTTTCAAATATTATTGTATAACTGTTGCGTAAAACACAAAAAGCAATTGTTATACAATAATATTTGAAAAGGCTTGCGTTAAGTAAGTGTTTTGTAATTATGCTTGGAAATTTATTACCTAGGCAAGCGTATTTGACGCGTGCTTACTTACTTTTCGAATTAAATGTAAGCATATGCTAAGTATTACTTCTAAATGGCTGATTTGGTTAAAATAAAAACTTGTTTCGTTGGTAACGATTATCAGAGTTTTCAATGATATTTTTCGCTAACTCAAATAAATTTTCATCTGACAAAATTTTTATTTTCTATTTTAATCAAAGCAAATGTTTCCGAGGAATGTTAATTCAAAAATGAATTATCATTACAAAAAACTTTACTATCATCACCTAAACATACAATTCAATAATTTACTTGTGAATTTTCCGCCTTCCATTGATTTCATTGCTAATCATTCATTAATTCCTATTTCATGACAGCTATAAATGTTCTTCTCCATTATTTTTTATATGATATATTTTTTCTTTAACTTGTTCAAAGTAAATATTATACAGATTATTTGTTTCGTAATATTGTAGCTGAATGGGGAAGAATACTATTTACATCAACATATTTCCCACATTTTGCACCAACTGACAGGAGTATTGTCACTTTCTTCATACCAGAATCTTCGACAATCTTAAATAATCTACAATTTTCTATGGTCCATTCTCGTAAAAACCCTTACTGCTTTTTTTCTGTCTCTGTATCGGCTTGTATATTAGTTATATTTTCGTTCTCCATTGCATTTGTTATGGCATAACATTTATGTCTTATAAGATTCGATGTTGCATTCTTATTGTGCTTGTAAATATTGTTGCAAACCCTACAAGCTACCACATCCGAAAGCTCTTCTCCCAATTCGTTTTCTATTTTTCCAAATATATTCCAAACTTTACTGCGGCTGATTTTTTGATTAATTTTAAACTGGCCATTTAATATTTTGGCTCGAATTGTTGTGTTGCTCATCAATGTGCTTAGATTTGTATAAGAATTGTCTACGACATTGGAGTGCTGAGTTGAATCCTAAATTAAAAAAAAAAAAAAAATAATAATAATCTAAATGTGACACAGAACACAATAATAATCCAATGTGACACAAGCATCAACCATTAACGAGTTAAGTATTCTAATCTATCTACAAGAATCTACATTCCTGTCCCAGGAACCCATAGAACCCTAAAAAGTCCAAATGACGCACACAGAAACTGACCAAATCCTGAACTGGGAACCCACAGAAGTTATAAATATTATAGAGATGATTCACTGACCACCTTCAGCAAGTTTTTTGTGAGCGCTACTTTCCTCTCTCTTCGGAAATGTTCCGTACAACGATTCACTAACATCTAAAAACTTCAGAAAGTTTTGTTGCACAACAAAACAATTTAACATTGCCAGACACAATGCTTCTTTATTTTGAAGCTTCAAAAATAAAATATGCCATTTTCAACTCAAGAAACTCCATTCTGACAATTCCGCTCAAGAACATTCAGCAAGAAAAGTTAAAATAAAGTTAGTCAAGTCAAAGAGAGTGCTGCAAGTTTTTGTTACTCTCTCATTAAGTGTGGAGAAGATAGAGCTCATAAGCTTCATATTAAAAAAAACTTGAAGAACATGCTGAAGGCGATCAGTTAAGCCGCCTTAAGCATTGAGTATGCATGGAATATTTCTCTTTAAGGTGAGAGAAAACAACTGGGCCTCGTGATTGCAAAAAATTACATTTTTAAATCTTAACGAAATTGGTTATCGTATGACATGAGTTTTTTTTTTAAATTTTTTTAAATTGTTTTAAATTTTTTTAAATTTTTTTAAATTTTTTTAAATTTTTGGTGACACTTTCCAAATTTGAAAGTGTTTTTTTCGAAAAAAATATTGAATATATAAAAAATCGAAAAAGTAAAGTAAAGTAAATTTATTGAGTCTTATTTAAGCAGATACATTTCGTTCACTCCTTATTAAATACAATAACATGAAAAACTTAGAACTATAGTTGTGTTGTTCTAATAAAAATAAAATGTTTAAGCGACTTGCTTCAAACAAATAAATATTCAATACATACTGATGTCTCATTTTAACAATAAAAGAAGTATAATGCTGTAAATTTTTATTAAAAAATCGAAAAAAAAAATTTAAAAAAAGCTCGTGTCATACGATAGCGAATCAAGTTAAAAAAATGTCGTCAAAAATGAACCCGCCAGTGCCGCAACCAGTACGAAAAAATAGTTTCGAGTTAAAGTTTGCAAACAAAGAAAAATGCAAGGAAAAATAAAAATTCGCTCTCACTTAGAAACTTAAGAATATTTACTAAAATACAAAATTATAAAAAAAACGATTTAAAAAAACGGCCAATGTCATGTTCCTCGTTAATGCTTTTCTGCTCATGATAGCAGACCAAAGAGTCCGTTAAGCTGTTGCTCCGATCCCATCGACAACACCCTTACCATGAACAGAAGCAAAAAAACTCCAATCAATTTCCAAACCCCAATCACTTTCCGAGTAACACAGAATCGACAATGTAAATCTATTTTTGAACTGTGCAGCACACCCATCCGAAAAAAATATGACTTTCTTAAGGACCACAAAGCGAGATTGGAAATCCACAATAATTTGCTTTATGAACACCCATACGGCATATTTATCATGGATTAATTCGTTGCTAACAATAACATATGAATGCTTTTTGTCAACTTGATTTGCTCCCGCAAATTCCGTAAACAGTCACTTGAGCATGGTTCCAATGAGCAGATTGTATTTCATCCTGATTATAATAGAAAAATTTTCCGCGAAGTCGATTTGAAGTACTACTTCTTACTCCGTACTTTAATTTTTAATTTAAGTCTCATTTTTAATTTTTGTCTCAAAGTATTTAGATTGTTTGTTTTTTGCAAAGACATGACCTTTGAACTTAAGTGTTTTGGTATAGATTTAATTTTTAATATATTTTAAGATTCCAGTAGTGCTCGATTGATTGCCATTGTTTCCATGTCACTTTTAATGTTTCATCTAATCTTGCTGGCAGAATATCCGAAATTTCGTAGCACTCTGAACATTCTGCAGTAATACATTTTTCGTTTTTTATGTCAAAAGTAATTTCTTTGAGGAAGTTTTGTAGAAGATCTGGGAACTATTGGCGCAAGGGTGTGAATTAAAAAAATTTGGTCTTGCTGAGTTTGATATCAGAGTTATCATCTATGAAGGATGAATATGCTTCCGCGATTGTTATCATCATATGCCTCTAACCAACGTGAGTATGTTTACTAGATTGGAAATCTTTTATCGGCATTTTATTTATTTTTTATTGTTCGGAGACGCTAGAGGCTGATATAATCTTATTCGTAGAAAGCTTTAACTTTTTTCTTAACTTCATCTGTAATAGCTTTGTTTGAAATATTGGCAGGTTTTTCGTGTATTACAGCCTTTTTCGACATAATATCTTTCATCAATTGTAGTTTTTGGTAGTTTTTACAACTACTTTTTGTTAAGTATTAAAGTATTTGTATGAGAGCGTAGCAGTGAACTGTTTATTTTTCATATTTGCAATAATTTTTTTGTTTTCTCTGTGCTTTCTTTTACGCAGTCTCTCTTTTTCTTTCTTTAATTCTTTCAGTTTCTCATGTTGCTCACAGTCATGTTTATTTTACTCTCTCTGTTTTCGATTCCACTCTTTCTGTTTTTCTTGTGCTCAGATCATCCATTTATCCTTATCTTTCTTCATATTTTCTCGAGATTTCCTTTTTCTCTCCACGGCATTCATCTCATATGATCATACTCAACCATTAAACTCTCAGGTTAGACATAAATATCATCAGATCAGATAGGCTCAGATCATCCATTTATCCTTATCTTTCTTCATATTTTCTCGAGATTTCCTTTTTCTCTCCACGGCATTCATCTCATATGATCATACTCAACCATTAAACTCTCAGGTTAGACATAAATAAGCTTTAACTATTTCATTTTGGGTCAGAAAAGTATATTAAGTTATAAATAAATTGAAATAAAATCTGGCTTTTCAACGAACAAGTCTAGTCACCCTGGCTACTCTGACTACTGGGACTACACATTTAAAAACAGTCTTGAAAGCATTTTATGATCGCTTTAACTATCGAAATATATTTAAATAGTTTACCACAGTGTTTATTAGTAATTTATAAACTAGTTTATTCCAAGCTTTATATAAAACACACGTGTCTTGTTTCTACAGTTAACAGAATGACTGACAACAGTGCTGCACACATAATCAACAACTCCGTTACTCTCTAGCAACTCCGTATGAAACAATAGTTGTCATATACAAAAAAAAAAATATTTTGGAAAATTTTTCAAATAATTTGTCACAGATTAATAAAATATAGCCATTCCATCTATAGCTTTTTACCAAATTAAAGATACTTAAATAAAAACCAAAATTAATTTCATTTTCCTCGTTATCCTCTTTATATTACTTAAAGTATATTCTTTTAAAGCACACTTTTTATGTTTTTAAGAATTAAACTAGTGATATTCCTAGAATACTTAGCTATAGCACTATGGTATGATATAAAATAAAAAAACTTACTTGTATTTGACAGACGTTTTAGTGACTTTAGACCAAAGAACTTGCTCTTGAATGTTCCATTTAATATGTAGTGAATGATTAAGGAAACGTATAAGATCTTTATAAAATTATCCGTCCATATATCGGAAATTAATCCATAGCCAACATCTTCAATTTCCTCTACTTCCTTCTTTAGTTTATTGAAATGGAGAGTATACATTTTTTTTTCAATATTGCGATACAGAGTCGTAGGATGAGATATTAAAGATCCATATTTAGAGATAGTATGAGATATATATATATTTAGAGATATATACTGTGTATATTTTTGTAAGCCATCGTCTTTTACAATAGAATATGGGCGATAGTTTGCAGTAACCCACTTCGTCAGGATTTCGGTGTAAACATTCTTTTATTCTTGCCTAACTTCAACATATGTGGGGTTAATTTCTTTTTTTGCCATTACAAAGCACTTATGCCTGGTCAAATTCGATGTTCCATTTTTTGAAAACGTATATACATTTTTGCATAACTTGCATCCAACTAAATGAGTAAATATCTGTTCGCCTTTATCATTTATTACTGGTCCAAAAATATCCCAAACCCCACTTCGTCCTCTTTTGCCCGCTATTTTGTACTCGCCCTTATTTATTTTCCTTTTCACTTCCTCATTGCTTTCAATGTTGCTCGAACAATATGCATTTTCCTTTTATTTTAAAAAGAAAAATTATTTAAAATCACAATGCATTGTTGTACACATAATTTGTAATGCTCAATTTTATATTTCTATGTAAACTTACATCAGATATTTTAATTCCAATATAGTTAACTATCAAATTTTGTTCTGCTGAAATCACTTTTTTTTAAGTTTTAAATGTGTTAAAAGTAACACAAGCAATTATTTACGAACAAATTTTTCATAAAACAAGATAAAACCACAAAATAACAAAAACAAACGTGTTTCAAACATTCTCCTGATACAAAGAATACTATCTGTAATATACATATTGAATGGATACATCCATTTAAAAAAAAAAAAAAAAAGAGAGTTAAAACAGTCACTTCGCTTAGTGGAACAGATAGAGAGAAAAAAAAGCTTACACTACAATGATAGCCAGAGAAAGAGATGATAAACTCTCTGCTCAATCCAAAAAAAATGTAATTTTGTAAAAAAATTATTGATTTTTTGATGATACGAACAGTTTATTAATTTAGTGTCAAAACAAAATAAATTCACCTGAAATGCGCTTTACATTTTGAAGGACAATGAAAAATGCAAATTTGAGTTTTTCTCTTTTTTACAACAAAAATCATTTTTAGCCCATATATTGAGAAAAGATCAAATTCTGTGCTCTCTTTTTAGAAGGCATAATTTAAATATAAACAAAAAAGTAACACTAAAATTTTTATAAATTTTTTTTAAGTTAACTCATAAGACTTAATTAAATACAAAATAGAAATGATTAATATCTATTTAAAGATGGCGTAGATATTGGCTTCCGCCAATTGAGAACATTCAATTTGAGACAGTTTTTTCTCTCTCTCTCTTGACATTAGGTTCAGGTACACGCTAAATAACTAACGACAATATTAAGAAAATTCATTAAAAAAACTTTTGGTAAGAACTTCACAGTGATTGTTGTGACATACTAAAAAAAAATTTAACAAACTTTCAGAAATAATTAGAAAGGTTGAAAACCCGTCAAAATTCGACCAAGGTATTGTTATGAAAAGTCGAATTTTGAAATTCAAACCGTTTTTTTTTTACAAAATTTGACAATTGATAAATGAATAAATCTAAATTTTTTGAAGATATTTTGATTTTTGACAAAAACTCAAATTCGACCAACTAAAAAGCTCTTTCCCGGCCAAATTTCATATCGATCAAAGAGCGGATTTTTTCTCAAAAACTTCCTTTTAACATTTCACCATAATCGGCACAATATCTGCTTTGAACAATTCGAAGATGTCATTAATTATTACTAAATTGAAGACCCTCTACTACATATACCAAAGTCTTCTTATTAATATTCTTCTTATAAATATTCTCTTCAAAATGTGTTTCATTTGAATTTGAAAAAATACTCAAACTTTAGCCATTTTGTACCGTTACGATGTCGTTCTGAATTTTTGACTGGCAGCACTAAAGCACATTTTGATTACAAAAAAAAAAAAAAATATGATTTGTATGTAAATTATCCAACATTGAGTTTTCACAATAGTTATTTTCAAATATCAAATTTTAAAACATTTTTGCGATGTTATCCGAAACAATTTATTTTGTGACCATTTTTGTTAGAATCCTTTTTTGGATGTATTTTTTTACAAAAAAAAAAAAAAAAAATGATTTGTATGTAAATTATCCAACATTGAGTTTTCACAATAGTTATTTTCAAATATCAAATTTTAAAACATTTTTGCGATGTTATCCGAAACAATTTATTTTGTGACCATTTTTGTTAGAATCCTTTTTTGGATGTATTTTGTATTAGGAACTTTGCAACCCTGCAACCTTTGCAACCTAAATGTCGATAAAAATGGATATTTTTTTATCGCATCTTTAAATATGTGGACCAGAGCACAAAGTAAGGTTAAAGAAAATTTTATTGAGTCTCCAAATAGCACACAAACTTCTGTAAAGATTGCAGAAAGCTTTACATCAACTCATTATGAAAGCTACGTAGTTTCTAAAAGCTTCTTATAACTGCAAAAAGGCAAACTTTTTATTATTTTATAGAAGCTTCTTGGACTTTTATTAAACTTCGCAAACAACTTCCGTAGGATTAGTGCATGCTTGCTTATACAAGCTTAATACAGTTTATATTGATTTCTAATAAACTTCGGAAAGTAACCTACATACAATTTTTCAATTTATTTTAATTTTGACTATGTTGTTTTCTCAGGCTGAAAATGTTAAAATCGGTTAACATAATTTGGAAGGCTTTAAAGAGGCTTTAATAATGCTTCTATTAATTTTTATAGAAATCTTCTGCAGAGGCAGCAGTTTCCTTTGTTCTTTTAATCGAAGCTCTTTCGAAATTAAAACTTCCCAAGCTTCCTTTCTTTGAAGGAACTTTCAAAACTTCCCAAGCTTTAAAATCTATTTATTTTTAATCTTCTTATTTATACGTCAGTCTTAAT
Organism: Tetanocera ferruginea; assembly: GCA_958299015.1. Taxonomy (NCBI): domain Eukaryota; kingdom Metazoa; phylum Arthropoda; class Insecta; order Diptera; family Sciomyzidae; genus Tetanocera; species Tetanocera ferruginea. The sequence goes on along the minus strand of OY282640.1, from coordinate 31,763,122 downwards.
TTCGAAATTAATTTTAATATTTTGTAGTGTCACCCTTCGCTTTAATGACACTTTTGACACTAATGGGACATGGATGCAATCAAACCATTTAAATACTCTCCGTAATCTTCTCATACCAAACTTTTCCGATGGTTTCTTTCAGTTCAATCCTTGTGTTTTGGTTGCTTTTTCTGAATATTTGCTGTCATCTGGGCAAACAATTTCGATCGGATTTAGGTCGTCTGCACTGTTGCCTGGCCAATAATCCAAAGAAATAATACCAATATCTTGCTTCAGTTTTGAAATCTTGCTTTAAACAACAATAGATCATTAAGCTCAAAAAACGTGGCTTTGATAATAAGGTTTCATGTTGTTACTTACAGAGCGTGCACGTTGACAAAGTGTGGAATCATCTTGAAAAACTGGGTTATCTCTATATTTATATTTTTCTGCATTACCGTATAAAAATGCATTCCCATACCATCACATAGGGGGAGGCATGCTTCACTGTGGGAAGAATACAATTTTCTTTATACCGTTCACCTTTTCTACGGCGGACAGTACGAAGGCCATCGGGTTCTATTAGGTTAAAATTCGACTCGTACGAGAATATGACACGTGACCATTCGAATTCTGCCCAATTTTGTTTGCTTTTGGCCCATTCTTCTAGATGATTTTTCTTTATGTTTTTGGTAAGAAGTAGCTTTTATGCAACTTTTCTTGCCTTCTTATCCATATCCTTCAGGCGATTTTGAACATTTCTTGTAGAGATATTCATTTGAAATTCTTGTTGCACTTTCGAGCTAATCTGGGCTGCATTTTTAAAAGAATCTTGAAGGCTTTTTCTCAAAATAATGCGGTCGTCATCCCACGAATTAGTGCACTTTTTTCTACCCGATCCTTTCTTTCTTTGCAATTGACAGGTTTCGCGAATTTTTTTATAAAAAAAAACGACGTACTGAGCTTTCATTAAACAGTATTACACGTGCTATTTCACACATTTTATTTTATTTATTTATATTTTATATTTATTTTAGATACATTTTGATCACTCAATGCAATAATAGCACCACCCTTTTGAGCTAAAAACAATTGCAATCACTCACAAGCGTATTTTTATGTAAAAAATTTGTTATTTATTTTTATTAGAACATATAATAAGAACATATATTGAAGTACATGCTACGTGACATTAAAAGAATAGTACATAATTTTATTTCAACAAACTCAAATATTTTTGATGATACTCAAAGAAACATTCGGAGTTCCGACGAATACATAGGTGTACATTGCACTTCGGGCAATAGAAGTAAGTTTTTTGCTTGCATCCCTTTCGTTTACAACGCACTGAATTTTTTTGTGATGAATCAAATCTGGGTACGTGATCAACTTGATCATAACGTGTATCAAGTGCTGGTTGGTTGAAATATTTTACTCTTTTTGTGCTTTCTTGTTCATCGTCGTTGTGGATTGTGGTTACATTGGTTTGAAGATTCGAAGAATTTGAATTACGGCCCCGTTTGTTGGAGGGTTTGGTACGATTTTTCGAAAACTAAAATGGTAAAACCAAAAATAACGAAGACAAAAAAGATGAAAGAGAAAGTTGAAAACCGAACAGATTAAAAAAAAAATATAAAAAACAAAATAATATCGAAATTCAAATCGTCGAAATAAATTTAAATAATGACGACGAATTTTTATTTATTTCGACTGAATTAATTAAGAATAAGTATAGGAAAGATTTTTCTATTTTTAATTTAATTGTTGTACTCTTGGTTACAAATGAAAACTTTACGCCTATTGTTAATACTTCTTTTGTGGAAGTCAGGGTAACGGTAAACTTTTTTGCAAATAAAATCTCTCAGCTCTTATAGATAACTGCAATTATATTAAAATAACGTGAACATTTTTTGAACTGACGTAACTTTTTTTATGGATAAGTTCAATGAGATAACGGTAATTCTCTTTAAATTAGCGAAACCACTAATGAAGTAATAAAAGACATCGAGTAACTTCAAGAGTATCTTCAAGTAGTTAACTGGAGTGTCCAGCAAAGGGTCTTTTTCAGATCATAACTTAATTCTCTTCCACTTGAACCTACAAATAGAATTTCGTACATCCTTTCGTAATTCCAAACGCCCTAATTGGGTCAAATTTGCTAGAGTGGCTTCAAGAATGATAAATAAGTAGATTGGGAAATGCGCATTAATTGCCTACGTCACAACAGATCTAATGTATAATACAGCTGTATTTTCGTTCTCTCTTTTTTTCACAATCAAGCAAACACACAATCACACAAATATGAAACAGGCAGCTCTTGGTATTTCGTGACGAGATGCACAGATCAGTACAACTTTTTAAGCTGTCTTTACGCTATCTTGTTTTCTATCTGTCTTGGAGTGGCTCTACCAACTCCTTAATATAACGAACACCCACATTTTGACAGTGAAGGAACTTAATTCTTCGGTTGAATCCCTTGAAAAAACCATGCAGGTCACTTTATGGTTCTCTCGTGCCCTCGTAATAGTGGAGCAAGGATCTCTCTGATTCTAGAAAAAACTTTAGAAAAACATTCAACAAGTGCCATAGAGAGAACAGGTGGTAACCATACAAAGAAATCCTTAACACTTACAAGAAAGCTATTCTAGACTCAAAAAAGCAATCTTGGAAAGACTACACTCATTTAATCGACAGTCTAAATGAATCGGCAAAACTAAGTACAATTCAATCCAAGGAACAAGGAACACTCCAGTCCGTCCTTCATTAGAAAAGAGGATGGAACGTGGACAGAATATACTGAAGAATTGCTGGAGCTCCTTATCAGCACACTTTTTCCTAGCTGCAACATACTAAGTTCGCTGCCATCGGAACAAGTTCGCTGCCATCTAATGAACTAATGTCAGAAGGACATTCACAACAAAGGTCCCAACCCGAGTGTTAAATATAACAAAAAATGTTTTCAGTGTAAGCAGCTTTTATTTTTTTCGACATTTTTGGTTTTACCATTTTTGTTTTCGGCAGATCGTACGACTCCTAATCCGACTGCTAATCCTTTTTTGAACGCAAGCAAGTCCTTTTGAGGTATGTATAACCACGCGCAGAGTCCATTTTTTGATTATATCTTAATCCTTCGCATTTGATCCTCTTCAGAAAGTTTCACTCCTAAGAATTCCATATCGTATCCATCCGATTCATCCTCTAGGTCTGTGAAATCATTCAGAAGTTCTAACAATTGCTTTTCAGACAGTGGCCGCTTACGTCGATTCATTGCGTTTTCTATATGGAAAATTATATAATTTACACTAACTTTGTAACTATTTACTGCTCATGTAAATTGTAAGGGACATAAGAATTTTAGTGTCTGCTCCACCTACATGAAATCAAATTTGTTTTTTTTTTTTCTTAGATACAATTTATACGCATGCATAAATTAGGGAAAAATCAACATTTAGATATAGAAACTGATACTTTTGAAAAATAAAAAACATACAAAATTTCACCACAACATTACACAAAAGGTGCCAAACAACTGAAAGGTATAGAAAATATTTCTCCGGAACAGAATACTCACTCGCGGCATGTGCCGTTAGATCAGTTTGTGTTATAAAAAAATAAAAAAAAGACTCAAATTTTAACAATCGACAATTTCAAAGCCATGTCCACTGTAGTGGACATCAGTAGCGAAAGGGACATTCGTATAAAAAGTTTAATAGATCAAATGAAAAACAACAAACTGCAAAAATACGTTAAAAACCAGGAAGGTGTGATGAACTACGGCTCGTTTTAGATTCATAGATGGAACTCTATGGCCCACATGATATTTAAATTTTTAACAATATTGAAATATGTTAATTATGCTGTAATAGAAGTAGCTTAGAAACTTTCAGTGAAATTGAAATAAATATGCTGAAAGAAATATATCATTTACTTGATCCACTTCAGCTAGCACTTACGAAATTATTTTCAAAAGATTCAATTTCATTAATTGATGCTGCTGAGGGCATATGGATATTTATTCTGCAGTCAATGGGGAAAATATGAAACTGAATATTCTCGAAAACTTTCTGATTGTCTCAAGAAAAGGCTACCAAAGTGGTAAGTGATATGTTGATATGATACCTCCATTCGGGAGCATCTTTTCCAAAGAAGATATACATTTAAGTTTCGCTTCAAAACAGCAAGCAAAAGAATATGCTTTTGATCTATTTAATAGACTTTTTCCTAATTTCGACAGTCAAAAAACTGCAGGGGGGTCCTAACAAAGCAAACACAAAAAAAATGCCATAACAGTTGATTTGTAATTCTCAAATTGAGTTTCAACATTTCTTACCATTTGAGATAAGGCATTTTCTCAAAAGCTATTTATCAACTTGAGCTGGAGTTGATCGAGATTTGTGAATTACAAACTTTTCATCTTGATAACTAAAAAATAATCAGATATCGAAATTATTGAAAAATCTGGATGCTTAGAAGACCTACTAATGGAAGCCATCAATTCTGTAAAAAATTCAACTAAAACTGTCCTCGTTTTGTATGGAATTAAAACTAGCGCAAACATTATATATAGTAGAGAAAAGTCTTGATCATAAGGACGAATTGGAATTTTTTTTTATTTCTGATATGTCAGGTCGATATGAAATAATTCCGCTATCATAATTCCGCAAAATCATCATGAACCACAGAATCATATTTATTGATAACTCAGTGTGGGCAAGGATCGAGTTTGATATTTTTTGAACTTTTCTAAAATTCACCGGTTTTCTCAAAATTTACTCGCTCTATAATATTTATTATATGAGGAGCTGAACTTGTTTTGAAAGAACTATACATGCCTATGAAAAATGTTCTTTAATTTTCTTAAACAAGATATTTTTATGATTAAATTCAAATTTTTCGAAATTCGCAGAGAAAACGAACTTTTTGATATAATTAACCAGACGCAAAGAAGCTATTTTATGAACTTTCATTTTAAAATATAAATAAAAATATAAAATTAAAATTGTTGCGCATAGAATACACCACTTAACCTATTTTAACAGTTAAAACTTTGAGAAATTTCAAGGTCGTTAAAATAAAGAGTTATTTTTTAATTATTTTTGAATATTTTTTGATAATTTAATATTTTGTGTTTTCTTTTTTGTTCGTAAAATTTTTGATTAACAAATTATAGATTGTGTGTGAATAAGGAATGGGAATGTGATGTTATTGGTAGGCGTAGAGTTCAGTCATAATATGATAGCGAAAGTCTACAGCCGTTTTTTCTCGACGGTGCCTTTAGAAGGTAATATTGCCGGAATCTGTGTTTAGATAGGCTTGAACAGTAGCGTCGTCCTGCAAATAATAAAAATAATTATTCAGAATAAATTATGCAGAAATGTCAGAATAAAGTTGAAAGCGTAGAAGCAAAGTTTTTATAAAAGATTTTAATTTTAAGAAAAAAAAAACGTTTATTTTACTATGAATTCCACGTGCTTTTATATCAATGCAGTAGCAATGCAACTTACCATTTTGGCAGAATTTTTGTTGTTCGATTCCTTGGTTGTTGAGAGAAACTTAAGAGCATTATAAAATTCCCAACGCGGCTCATCAAGTTCTGCTGTTAAGCCGTATCTTTTTTTCTGTATTCTCATTCTTCGCAATATGGCATTGTATTGACATCTGAGATTATGTATTTTAGCTGCAATTTCATAGACATCAATATCCAGTAATTTTGATATATTTGACAGCAGACTTTGCTTATGTGAACTAAAAATTTAATGCAGTCTAGATATTAGTAAAAGTGACAACAATTTTATAAACAAAATCACAATGAATACTTACTAATTTCTATAAAATTCAGCAGCAGGATTCCATAGAGCTTGTTTTTGTTGAAATAATTCAATTAATTGCAAGGTTTTCGCTTTTGACCAAACATACACAGTGCAGCCGCGGTTTCTTTTTTTAGTCGTTTCCACACACTTGCCATTTCAAATTTTAACAAAAGTTTGAACATAATTTAAACTCAGTAAATTTTTGGAGAAATTAAATGAATCATGTAAGTAAAATATGTAGAGAAACAAAATGTTTTCATAACAAAGTGCAGCTAATTGCGAGCTGAAGATTGTAAAATCGAGCCAGTGGAAAACGATAAACTACAAATGAAAACGACCTAGAGTTCGTGAGATTTCGCATAACAACAGAGATAAGCTGTTGATAGATAATGAATAATAATGACATAATTTTTCATAAAATAAGCATTTTTTTCTCACATTTTAAACTTCAGTCTTCAGTATTATTCAGCGTTGTGATCAAGTATCAATAACATTTCCTAACTATAACTATGACAAAATCTCTCTTTGAGCTAGTAGTACCCGTTATTTTAAGCAATGTAAAATAGAGTAACTTCGGGTAATGTGATATAGGTATTTTTAAATTTATAACTACTAGTAACTTTCATACCTTAGCTTAAACCGCATTACACAGGATATTTTCTGATGCATTTTGCAGTGTTTTATAATTTTAGAGCTCTATAGAGTAAACCAATTTGGAGCTTTTTCAACACAATGAAAAAAGTCATGTAACTCTCCTTAATAAAATCACATTACCCGCATAGTCTTCAACAGCAGTTTCTATTGTTTTTTTCAACCAAAATTAAAAAACTATCTAATAATTACATATATCATAGGTGTATTCATTTTTTCAAGAAAAAAAAAAAAAACTGTTATTTTAGTTTTATTAATGTTGTTGATGATACAATTTTATTATTTCACTGGAATTTACATAAAAGAAAACAAAATCAACTGAATACAAATTGTACGCATGTAAAAACTAAACAAAAAAAATAACAAAGTATAAATGAATAGATATTTAAAAAAAAAAAGGTTGTTTTTTTTAAAGTGATTTACATGACTCACATACAAAAATTGCTTGCCGTTTGGGGAGACATTGATTGTGAGCCCAAACTATATCGCATTGCAAGCACTGGACCCATGTTTTATTCTTCTTATCCATCTGAAAAGATTTATTGCAAAAATCACAGACAGTGTCGTTATTAGGTTGAATTTCGGTCCAAGAATCTTCATCTGAGCTCGGCAAATGATGCAAGCTTATGTTCGAATCGCAAGTTGAAATTTGTTTTTCTGGCCTTTCCGGTTCTTCGTGTGAGCAGAAATTGTTGATTGCTTCATCGCTTGCACTGGCAACTGGCTCTTCGAAAACGTTTTCTTCTATCTTGTAACCAATTGCTTCCTCCGAGTAATTTTTAGCGATCTCATGAAGAAAGTCGCTGTTCTGAAATATATTTTTATCGAATGGATAAATTCCAGTACATTTAAATCCATTAATTGCTATCTGCGGCGTTTGTGCTTTGAGGTAGGCTTTCGAAAATAATTCAATCACATCAAATTGCGTTACTTTGCGTCCCTGTTCTCGCATAAATCTACTTATTTCATCACTATAGCAAGTTTTTAGTGGCCCCATAAATGCTCTATCCAGTGGCTGCAGTTTGTGAGTACAGTGGGGTGGCAAAGATATTATAATGACATAGTTTTCACGAGCCTTTTCGAGAACCTCAATATTTCGGGTATGACTGAAATGACCGTCCAATATAAGCAAGATGGGGTTCTCAACTGAAGGATTTGTGAATCTCAAAAAATGATCAAACCATTTAGAAAATATTGGAATCTGTATCCATCCAGATATATGACAAGAAGAATCGGAGCCTGGAGGAGCATGTTTCATTAATAATGGTGAATGATTTTTTCTGGGAAAAATGAAGTATGGTGGAACAAAATCACCACCTGCACTCATGCAGCTGACAACCGTTATAAGAGAGTCTCTCTCTGCTGATGTCATTACACCTATTTGCCTGTTTCCTTTTGCTGCCAAAATTCTTGGTTGCTTACTTTGTACGATAGATACTGCTGTCTCATCGACATTCCAAATACGAGTTGGGGAAAATTTATATTTTTCATACTCCAGCTTAAGCAAGCTATAAAATTTACCCACATTTTCAGCATTAAATCCTTTGGCCGTATCCATAGAGGTTTCGGTACGATTCCTTATGCTAATGTCTAATTTATGTCTTCTTAGAAATGCGTTAAGCCAATATTTTCCAGCGCATTCCTTAAGTACCGAAAATGGGTTAACAATATTGTTTCGTTTTGCCACTTGAAATGCTAGTGAGCAAATATCATTTCGAGTTAGTCCCCAAAAGCGTGATTCCATTTCCTTGATGTACTTCACCAGCTCCGATTCCATTTTCCTAGTAAAAACAGGTTTGCGTCCCAAAGGCGTGGTTAAAATTTCGCTGATAGGTTTATCACTTCGAGCTGCTCGTTGCAGCGTGGCAAATGGAACTTCAAATGTCTTTGACGCCAACAATATGCCCATTGCTCCGTTTCGGACTGCCAAAATGGCTTTTCTCATTCCTTCTGGATTCCACTTACGTGTCTGTCCTTTGTTTGGCATTATCTGCAATTTATTATAATAATAATTGATAGTTGATAATTTAGCGGGAAATGTGATATGGCATATCACATTACCCAACTTTGACTATATCACAATATCCGAATTCGGTTTTCAAAATAATAAGGATATTTCAGTAAAAATACACTTTAGAAAATAAAAATATCACCTCATTTGTGGCTAACTCTATTCAAACACTAACAAATTTATGTATTTCAGCTTATAATACTGCAGTTGACTCGAAAAGTGCACTTAAAAAACGCCGACAAAACAATTTCACAAAAATGCCAGCAAACACAGCAAATGAGAGTAAGCATTGACCTGCCGTTATGTTCATATGTTTATTCTTGTCGAAAATTGTGCATTTAACAAAATATGTAGTATATCACATTACCCGACCATATCACAATACCCGAAGTTACTCTATTTGGATCACTTGAAAGTCAACTTGAATTGGTTTTTGCTCAATATATATACTCTCTTAAGTATCTACTCTAATATTTGCATACATATATATGTAAATTTGGAATCGGACATTTTTGGTAAATTTTAAAAAACCTAAAAGCTAGATGCTTACCAATTTTTCAAAGGCCATTTTTGGTTGTGCATAGGGTGGTGCAGATGCTTCTGATTTCATTGAGCCGGTTGGTTGTGTTGCTGCAGCCGCTGCACTGGATGTGGTCGGCTGATAACAAAGCGGATCATCATAGTCCATAGATGGTTGTGAGTCAATACGTGAAGAATCCTGTTGCAACAAAGACATAGTATCGCTTAGAGTTGGCGTTGGTGAGGTCATGGATTGGCTGGCTGTTGGTGTTGGCGATGGTGGTGGTTGTGGTGAATGAGTTGTACGCTTTTGTTGTCTTTCTTGAGTTTGATTTGTTTGATTTGTAGTGCGTGGTTTTTTTGCTGAGTTTGTTTTTGGTGTCGATAGTCTTCTAGTGCGCGGCGCAAGTCCTGGAGGTTGCTGTCTTGTATTTGGCGTTACCGCCGTCGTTGTCGACGTCGTCGTTGTCGTCTTCATATGATCATATGGACTGGGTATTACTCTGCTAGGTGCATTAGTATTATAAGTATTGGTATTATGAGACAATATATTGTTGCTATTATTAACGCCTAATGGCATAAGGGAGCTGGTTGTCTTTGGCGGGGGCAATACAGAAAAATCATTTAGCCCATACTGTAAGAAAAAAGAAAAAAAGAATAAATGTTAACAAATTTCTTTTTATATGAAAGATCAGTTTAAGTTTGAACTTACTTTATCTCTTCGCCAGGCAAAAAGTTTCTCACGAAATTCAGCACGATACGCAATGCTGCGTATAGCAGCATTTATGTCATTTTCTGAAATGTACTTCAAACTGCGATAGGTTATGTCTCCAACTAGAGGTAAAAGTTGAAAAATATTTATTAGTTCAAGATATTTTTTTATATATAAAATACAATTAAGACATTTATATTGTTTATTATACAAGAAACTACAAGTTTGCAGTATTTGCGTTCTCAGACATAACTTGCGTAGGCGCAACCGTTTTCTTGTCATTGTCTGCCGAAACTAAAGTCATCAATAGGGTCTTACAGTCTTCATAATTTTTACCACAGACCACTCAGCCAATAAGTTAGTAGGGCAATTTTTCTTTGTAAATCATACTATTTTTGATGCACTGTCTAATTGATTATTTATAGCTTTTGAGAACTTGTTTTCTTTTTGAGACAAACTTAATACCAGTGCTAGAGTCTAAGCTAATGCACCAGTAAGCACTTTTAACCAGCAGTCTTAGTAGCTCATTTCTACCAGAATGTATAACTAAATATTCAAGTGTTGATTAGGAATTACTAATTATATTAAAATTTTGAAAATTGTTTATTGATATTTTTTTTTATATTAGATTGAATATCAATGATTGATTGATTGATTTTTTTGATATTTTTTTGATTTTTTTGATATTAGCAGCATAAAACCACAATGAACAAAACTGCAAGCACACATTGTACAACAAAAAACTTCAAGAATATTGCTGTTCTATTTATATCAATAAATAAATAAATAAAAAAAAAAAAAATAAATAAAAATTCCATTGTTCTCACATTTCAAAATTTCATCAAAATCATTATGCGATCTTTAGTTAGGTGTTCTAATGAACAAAGACATCATAAAACTAGTAAGGTATATCTACGACTTGGCCGAAGTTAAAATACCCCACGACCAATTCGTTAGCGGACAAAATCTAAAATTGAAGCTCTTTTTGTATGAGATTTTAAAAATTTTACTATTGTGATGATGTCTAAAATACATTCATATCAAATTGTTTTCCTACAACGTTAAGACAAGCCTCTTGGGTTGTTGACGCCCATTTTTCTAGCGCCTAAATTTTGATATGAAATGAATAAATAAACAGAAGCTTTTCTTATATAGTTTTCAATTTTGGGGTTGTATGGGAGATGGGCGTGTTCGGGGGTGGATGACGCCCATTTTTCTGTCATACTTTATTTTTTATACAAATGGAATAAATCTCTAATTTTATTGTTGTAGCTTTGACAGAAGCCTCTTTATATAGTTTTCAATTATGGGGTTGTATGGGAGGTGGGCGTGTTCATGGGTGGATGACACCCATTTTTCTATCATGCTTTATTTTTTATATAAAATTAACGCTACCATTATACCACATAGGCATATGATAAAAAGGCAACCAAGCTGTAATTAATATTGAACGCGTTTTGGTCCGTATCTAGTCTATCACAAACACAAACCATGTCTTTTAATTTTCATCCTCCTAGGAGATACTCCTAGCGGAAAAAATTATACTGCCTGTTGCGCTGCATACTGAGCTTAAAGCTTAATTTACACAGCGTCTCCACGGGCAACATGTCCGGCAATGGCAATATTGCCAGAATGTGATAGCTTTGAATATTGCCAGCATGGAAATATGTCCGGCAATGTTGCCGATTGAAGGGCAATATTGCTCCGCATAAAATATTGCTTTTGCGGGCAATATTTTTGACATATCAATATGTCATCCCATTTAAATATGGATGCAAGTGAAGAAAGGTGGAAAGACAAAATAATGAAATTAATAAATTTGTATAGAAGTAAAGTGTTGGTGGAAAATGAGTTGAAAATGATAAAAGGAAAAATTTAAAAAATCTGCTTGGGTATTTTTAGTAAAAGAAATTTTCTAGGGACTTTTATGTTAATAGCACGAATGTACTTTTCTTTCAATGCCATTTAAATTATGGCACATTGCGGCAATATTTTGCCCACCATCGATATATTGCCAGTTGAAGCAATATTTCCTTGCTTTTTTGATATGGCTAAGACTTCTTCAAACTTCTCAACTGTTGTACGTCGTACCAATTTTAAAAAATCTGATTTTGAAACTTCAACCAGCGAAATCATAGACAGTTGCAAAGGTGAGTGCATGATATAATAATGAGGTACGGTCAAGAGATTCACCACACCGTCTACGAATGTCATGTGAATGTGAAAATGAAAATTAGCGATGCCACTTTTTCTTTGAGTTGATAAATGTGGGACAAACACTTTGAGAGGGAATTATATAAGGGTAAAAGTGATAAAATAGAAAGAATTGCATTTTTGACTCGATTTCGTTATTTAATCGTTTATATATAATTTTTTAAAAATTTTCAAACTACTTATGAAATATCGATATCGATTTGCAAATAATAAATTGTTCTGAAATTAAAAGTAATTTTATTTCTTTGTTGCCAGGAGTATTTATAATTAAGTAAACTATGAACTATATATTTTTTAAGATGAAATATATTTAGGGTATTCATGCAAAGTGGCAAGCTTAAATTTTGGGCAATAAGTTATTTTGCCAAAGTTCATTGTGCATTTGCAGAGATAAAAAAAAAAAAAAAAAAAAAAAAAAAAAAAAAAAAAAAAAAAAACAAATTGGCCATTTCAGCCCTTGAAAGGACTTTGACCGAGCTTCTTATGATCAATTGTGTTATGTGTGTGTTATAAAATGTTTGTACAAAATTGACTGAGAACTGGACCTACATGTTTTATGCCGACTCCGAACGGCTAAAGTTCATGTTCTCAAGAAGCTTTCCATGGCATTATTTACTCCCTGAGGTTTGCCATTGTCTGCAGAGAGGTGGTGACCGATCTGAAAAATTTTTTATTGAAAAAAACTTTTCGCCGCGGCTGGGGAGATAAGACATTTGCATAGATAAGTCAGTTATAAACTTGTAAACAGCCAAATTTCAGCATTTCATTTCGTTTTAGTTTTATGAAATAACAATTATTTTTATTGCTTATTTATTGTAGCTATGCTTTAATTTGGTAAGGACGAATGTGTTAAAAAAGTGTTAAATAAGAAAAGCTTTTATTTGATTTTAAAGTTTTATTTAAACTCATTTAGAATTGCCCCTTAGCTATTTATTGTTTAGCTTTTTGTGTTCTTAATTTTTTATTTAAAGATTTTATTTTTGCATGCATTCTATTATTTTCTATCTATATAATAGATAAAGATATTATATGATAAAAAAATAATTTTTTACATAGTTTGGCAAAAAAAAGTGTGAACATAAATCAAAAATTTGTTTTTGAAAAAGTTGTACAGTGCATAATTTTTTAATAGCAAAGCATGTTCTTCCCCGTTTTCTGCTCAATTAATTCAGCAAAATCACTATGGATAAACATGCTTTTTACGATACGGCAGCACAGATTTTTTTATTTTGACATTCGTAGACGGTGTGGTGCATAGATGCCAGTTTCGTGTGATAAATCACTTTTCGTGATTTTTTGAGGGCTGTGTGACAATGTGTGATTTCTGAAATGAAGCGAGTGATTTTTCACTCATGCGTGATTTTTTTTTAATCACTCACTTTATTGTTGAAGATTGCGTTCAAGTCAATGCGAAAACACGTATATTAACGAACAAACCCAACACTGCAATTGAAATTTGCTAGCGCAGGTATAAAGTTTAAACTTTTAAAAAGTTAATATTAAGTTTATATTACAAATTCAGACAATTTATATTATTTCCACTGATATAGTATATTATATTGAATTACCAAAAATTTTCATATCTTCTTCATTTTGATCTAGTAAATAAGATATTAATTAATTTTTAACAATAAGCTTTTGCTAATATTACCAAATAACAGAAAATATCTCATTATTTGTAAAATTGTAAAAGGTTTGCAAAAAGCACCAAACAACTTTTTTCATTGTTGTCTAACAATTATATATCTTCTGTATTGTACGATTTAACCCTTCATTGAAACCTTCTTAGCAACGGAAATTGTAAGCACTGCTTACGTTTACACTTACAAAAGAAGGTGAACGTAAGGCCTCAGCTTACAATTTCCGTTGCGAAGAAGGTTTAAATGTTATAAATGAGGGTGCCTTACGCTTTCATGCATACATCCTGCTTATTAAATGAAGTGCATAAGCATGGAAGCCCGATTGATTCCGATTGTCGAGAGTACATTCCCTGCACTTTATTTTAGTAAAGGTTCACGTAAGTACGTATGATGCATATCATACATTTCAAAAGGAAGCTTATAGTGGCGATCATGCCTGTGTAAAAGTAATGGGCATTTGGTATTGAAGTTTTCATGCCCCGCGGATGAAAAATAAGTAAAGAATAATTCATTATGTTAGGATGGCTCTTCCCGCTGGGTAAGCCCCAAGTAATGCACATGAAAATGTCTTTTTTGAGTTTCCATTCAACTTCAATTATGCCGAATTTAATAATGCAAACCTTTAATTGATGATATACAAGCTATACCTCAAATCTGTCTTTATATTTTATTAAGTAAATTCTGTTTTATTTTGTTTTGGATATTGCAGAATTCACTAATAAAATTGTACTTAACATGAGTAAAAGGTAGTAGCAAAAACGTATCGAATATATCAATCCTGGGTCCAACTCGTACCTAGGTATGTAATGGAAATGAAACAAACATAACCATCAAAAGAAAAAAAAACACACAGCCACATAGAAGTCACTGCACTAACAACAACAACTCCATCACAACATAAATCAAATTTTCTATTATACAGAAATTTCCAGTCAACCGAGACAAATTTACGATGTAAAAGAATGGAAGCCATGTTAATGTTTTTCGCGTCCCTTAAAACTACACTATGTAATAATATGATAATTTTACAGAACTTACATTTCAATATCGTGAATAATATTTCCAAATCGAATTCCCGCAATAATTCTTGCAATTTCATATCATCATTCTCATAATCGTCATCATCAATGCGATTTTCGTCATTTTCAGGTTCATTTTCGTCGCGACTTTCATAAATGTTAAAATAAGTATTATTCCCGTCTTCGGGACGAATTTCATTGTCCATAAATTCTTCACATTTGATCACTACATCAGCATCAGCCATTCTTACACTTTAATTAGTTTGATTTTAAGGTATTATTTTAAGATAAACTTTGTCCTTTAAAGAACTTTTAACTTTTTCACAGACACACTTTTCACCGAATGAACATTAGAAACAGACTGAATAAGAAGCGAGACGCGTTCCGGCTGGTTAAGCGAATGAAACAGTTGTTGCGTTTGCCGCTTTGTTCCGTTTATAAACTATGCTTAGAGATAGTAAAAGTGTAATCTAAAAAATCGATAACACGACTTGAAATGATATGGTATAAAATTGCTGGATGGAATTTAATTTGAAACTACATAAAAATAATATTCGCAAACTGTGAAAACTTATTTGTATGGCATGAAAATATGTGCAATATATTCAAAATTTTATGAAATGAATATTTGAAATTGTATAATATTCAAGGCATTTTAAGTCATATTACGGCATAAATTACTCAATTTGTCATAAATTACTTTCCTAAATCAACTGCGTTCATAATAGCTGTTCGTAATTCGCATATTTGCTTACCTTATTTCATGTTGTTTTCATGATTTATTTTGAATTTAATCTTTTTTCTTATTGACACCTTATGATGTGTTGATAATTAATAGAAAAAATTAGTGCCGACACAGATTGGATGTTAATTTGAATGGTAATTTATGATAAATTATTTAATTTCAAAATAATCTCAATGATAGATTTTCCACGGCAAAATTACTTAATAAATACATAATTTATGCATAAATTTAGAACGAGCAGTAAATTTCAATAGTGAGAACATGGTATTAATGTCAAAGGAATATCAATGTCAGATTTTCCAGGGTGAAATTACTTAATTTAGACATAATAAATTAAGAATGAGCCGTAAATAACGACAGTGAAAACATGGTATTAGATTCTCTAAAGACTCATAATTAATGCTCTTTTAAGACTCATATATAGGTTTATTTAAGACATAGTTTTAGTTTTTTCTTTTGAATGACATTTTTGTGAAAGGACTTGCACTCTAACTCGAAATGTGATTATCCGGTTAACTGAAATCTTGTTTTATTGTTTAAATAATCAAATACACTCTATTTGAACCAACGAAATCATTTTTGAACTATTCTTTAAGCTCTAATTTTGTGCACAAAAAATTGGGGTTGTTTTTTTACTCATGCGTCATTTTTTATCATTTCGGCATTTAAGAGGCATTTCCAAGCAGGAGATGTCTTGAAATCCGCAAGAGACCTTTCGTTCGCGACCTCAACTTTAACGCACTGTATAACCATAACTATCTGTTTTTTACTGAAAAAATTGAAACTGGGCCTTAAGAGCTCATAAGAGCGCACAGATCTGAGCCCAAACTAAGACATTTATTTGAGTGAATATATGTGCTTTAAAATCAAAATAAATATTTCTTCAATGCACTACTGATACTGAAAGTATCAGAAAAATAAAAATTGCAAATTTGAGTTTTTTATAAATGTTTATAAATTCATTTAAAGCTAATAGATAAGATTTAAAAACAAAATAGAAATAAATTAAATCTATTCAAACATGGCAAAGGTATTGGCATTTCAATTAAGAACATTAATTTTGAAACAGTTTTTTCTTTGTCATGGTATTTGGTGGAAAATTTATTTTAAATACTTTTGGTTAGAGCTTTACAGTGATTGTTCTCACATTTGAAAGAAAATTTAACAAACTTTTAAGAAAAACTATAAAAATTATAAAATCGTTTAAATTCAACTATGATATTAACTGGAAATGTGAAACTTTTGAATTTCAAGCATCTTTTTACACATGACAATTGATTAATGTTCAATAAATGTTTGGAGTACGCTTTTATTTTTCATACATATTTTTAAATTTGTATTATAACTCAGATTGGAATTTTAAACTAAGCTATTTTAGCTTAATTTTATATTGACTTAAAAGTTACTTTTTAAAAAAATTTTGTTTCTACTTTAGCAGTTTGAGATTCCCCTATTGTAGATATTTCATATATATATGTATATATTTTGCACATTTGTGTAAAAGTACCTTCTGAATGACAGAAGTTTCATTTGACTTCGGTTCTGCTTAATACCAAAACAGCTTCAAAAATTTTTTAATGGTCACGTATAAATGACAAAGCTTGAAAATTTTAAAATGGTTCTATTTTCATGAATTTATGTTTCGAACTAAAGGCTTTTCCCCCATTTACTGTAATAATAGTAGTTAGGGCCATTTTGTTCATAGAGGGATAAATTTATCTCCAAGATAAGTCTATTTTTTCAATTGTTCACAGTGAGTTCAGGCTTTTATCTTCTGAGCGGGAGATAAAAATAGCGGCGAGATATTTTAACCCCTGTAGCTCGTTTCTGCAACTTTTGCGACAAATAGTCACTTTTTCTGTCGTCACACTATTTCGTTCCAAAATACTCACTTTTACGAAAGCTAGTGTTTCTGCATTAATAAGTGAGAAAATATTGCTCTGTGATGAGAAAGATACACAAGTGATAGAGAATATATAAAATTGAAACAATTGACATTTTTTTTTGTTTTAATTTTTTCAAAAATAAAAAGAACAAACAAAAATAAACAAAACAAATTTTTCATGTTTTGACACTTAGTGATGTTGATATTTATTAAACAAACCCTATTCATGCGTTGAGATCCGAGTATTCTTTTCATGCGGTTGCTTAATGCAGTGATACAAATTTTTATCATGGAATAAATCTCATTAATAAAATATTTAAGTTTGTATATTCAATAATTTATACATTGTAATACTTATAATATTGTGTATATTATATATTTATAGTCTAAATGAAAAATTTAAGTTGATACCTTGTACCGGGTAGAAGTATTAGTAACCACTTCATTGAAATCGAAAGTTGCACTATCAACCAAAAATTGTTCTCACCTAATCAGAACATAGTGACAACTTCAGCCGACTCGAGTCGCATATTATAGTTTACAGAAACACTTTGGCTATTGAATTCCTACGAAAATAGAATTGAAACAAGCGAGACGAGTCACCGACTTTTCTCATTTTATTACAGAGACGGTGCAAGTGAGAATGACGTCATTATGGCGTCAAAGTGAGAAAATATTGTGAGAACTGCGGTGACAAAAGTTGCAGAAACGAGCTACTGAAATATATAACTCACTCTCACTTTATAACTTTTTTCATAAAGAAAATAATTTTAGAGTGTTCTTCATTCCGATTGGTCGACATTAAAAATAAAATTGAATATTCTGTGAGCAAAAACAAATGAAAAAAAAATTAATGTAAATTCCTGAATTTTGTTGTTCATCGTAACTGCGCTGCAGAAGTACTGAATTTTATTTTTCAAAATCAACCAATCAAAATTGAAAAAAAAAATGTATGTGAAAAAATAATTTTTCAGCCGGAATTTCACTCTACAAATTTTTTATTAAGAAAATAATTTATTTTTGATATGATTTGTTTTTATTTTCGCTCTCAAGCTCCAGGTTGGTATAGATTGTCGGTGCAACGCCGTACCTTTGCGATTATTTGTTCTGAACGTTTCCGCATTTAAATATATAGTTAAAACAAAGGATTTAAAGCTTCGACTGTGATATCCTGCGACGCAAAACATAAAGTTTATCGATGGTTTTCGAAGTACTGCGAAGGAAAAAATTAAAAAACACACAGTAAAAAAACATAAAGTTCAGCAAACAGTACAAAGAGTAAAAAATTACGCTCCGACAAATATTCTAGCTCAAATGTTTTTCTCAAATTTATGCTCTCGGCATATATCAGAAATAAAATGTGAACAAAATCAGTTTTTATCTCACAATTTATAAGCTTGGAATAAAATTAACCTAGAGATAGTTATGCCCGAGCTAAATCATACTTATGTCTCTTGTGAACAAAACGTGGCTTAGTCAATAATTATTATACAACCATTAATAAGAATTGCTTAATTGATGAAGGCAGTTTTTAAGGTGTATTTAAATAAAATAAATATGCGTTTATTTGAAAATGCTTAAAGAATTATGTTACAACGTCTAATAACGTTACTAAAGTTGTTTAAAAAAAATTAATAATAACGTTTATTTCATTTAAGTTTTCTATTAAAGTGACAATTATTCTTTATTTTAATTATAACTACCATAAGTATTTGTATGTACTTAAGTGTATGTCATTTTTAAGTTAAACAATCCATTGCATAATCAATATAATACAAAAAAATTAACTTAATTCTCGATTAAAGTGACGAACTTTTCATTGTTCAACCGCTTTAACCAATTTATGTATGACATTAAGTTAATTCTTAAAAGTCATATAATTTGCAAGATACTGTTGTATAAATTTTGGAAGTTGAAGGGACTTTTATCCCAAAATGTATATTTTGACTACGTTCCTGCGCTGCAGTCCAAATCATAAATTTTATTCCATCGAATTTTTCCAAGTGTATGCATAGTGGAACGATGTAAAAACGGAATTGATTGGAAGAAAGATTTTAAGTGGCGAAACAATGGGAAAACGGTACGATTTAAGTGCGAGTTGCTTCGGCATACAACGAAGTATTGTTGAAATAAGCAACACATACACAAGTAGTTGAAAGCAATAAAAGTATTCTCAAAGTGAATATAATATATATCAAATCAAGCAGTGAATCGTGTCATCAAATTAATGTCTGTGCTCAAGGAAGAATTTCTCGATATAAATGACGATGTGCTGGGCATGGCTTTCAATGAAGATACTTCACAAACACTAGAAAGTCTAGAAGAACAGCAGCCCAGCTGCAATAATTTTATTGATAGCGAGATGTTACTGCCACAACTTTTGGAGTCATTTGAAATGGAATATTTGATGCCCATATTAAAAGGTAGGCATTTCCAAGAAATGAACCAACTAAATATATAATACAAATAAAACTAAATATGAAAATAAACATATAACCTCATACACGATGCTTTCGACATGTGCATTTAATAGTTAAATTTTATGCGTCAAGCGCAGAAGAACGAGATATATAAAATGTAAAACAATCTCATTTCATTTAAAGCAAAAATGTATTCGTTTAGTTGTTATGCTTTGCTCTTGTTTGTTGTTTCATATTCGATTATTCCTTTGGTTTTGTATCGCATTCCGTTCTTGTCCTATTGCATAGATGCGATAGAACATTGTGATATGAAGAAACCAGGGTTGCCACATCCAGAAATTTTCTTTTACCAAAATTACCAAAAAAATTTCACATTTACGAAAAAAATTTCACATCCAAAGCAAAACTTCACATATTTTTATTTTTATAGCATTCTTCTTCTGAAAAGCTCTTTATTTTTGTTGTGACGATATTAATGAAAACAAGCAATCCCAACTAGCACACAAACTTCTGTTAAAATTGCAGCAAGCTTAACAGCAACTCATTATAAAAACTACGTAGTTTCTGAAAGCACACTTATTGACTTTTATAATGGCAAAAACGCGAACTTTTTATTATTTTAAAGAAGCTGCTTGAACTTTTATTAAACTTCGCAAACAACTTCCGTAGGGTTAGTGCATGCTTGTATACAAGCTTTATACAGCTTATATGTATTTCTAATAAACTTCTATATGAACAGGAAACAGGATCCTGCATAAAACTGTTCCAAGTTGAATGAATAAGCTTTACCGAAACTCCAAAATAAGCTACTACAAATTTTTCTGATTTTTTATGATGTATAAATTTCTTTATAAATTTAATTTATATCAGTACATTCGCGAAATTATCGCGCATACGAAATTATCGTATGTGCCATTTTTTCGAAATTTACTTTTTGATGCAAATTTGTTCTACATCCTACAACGCATCACCTTGTAAAATATTGCAGCTGAAATCCCTATAGGTTCTCCAAAAGCACATGCCAATTTTGGTTTTGATAGTGCAAGCTCAAGTACAGAAAAGTAGAAAAACGCTCTCCTGTAAAATTTGGTTTTTGGCACATACGATAATTTCGCGCAAAGGGGTCGATATTACTACAAATTTTTCTTGTTTTTTTATGATATTTAAATTTTTGTATAAATTTAATCTCAATTATATTTCGATATTACTACAAATTTTTCTTGTTTTTTTATGATATTTAAATTTTTGTATAAATTTAATCTCAATTATATTTTTTAAATTAAAAATTTCCAAAAATTGTTTTTATGGATTCATAGGATTCGAACCCGTAACATACCGCAAGCCAGGTTGGAGGGTAATTCATCGACCTATTTCTATTTTTTATACGACGAGGTAAAACTGAATGACTTCATGGTCATCATAGGAAGAGCTTTGGTTTCAATGATATACTTTATAAAACTTATTGGAAATAATAGATTCGAAAAGCAACTGTCCAATTTTCAAATAAATAAAGTATTTGATATTAACGATATATAATGCAGTTTGACATTATAAACTTAATGGAAGTTATAAATTTCTATTCAAGCTCTAACTGATGTAGAAAAGCCTCTTATATGTTTCTATTCCGTATATACGAGGCTGCCGCCTCTTCTAGAAAATCAATTTCTGATAGGTTTTACGATTTTCAAAATAACTCTAACGTTTCCGCACATTTTTTAGTTGCCAATCAACAGTTTAATAAAAAATTTAATACTTTTCTTAAATGAAATTAAAAAAAATTTCGCTTAATAATAATGCGAATGTTGCGAATTGCAGGAAAAGGATAAAGCGGCTTCAACTGCTTGAATTCAAAAGGTTAGGTTAAGTCCAAGCCAGGTTATTTTTCCAAGCCAAAGTTTTTTTCGTAGTAAACAAGTTCAATACATTGAAAAAGGAAGATAATTTAAATACATTCTTTAAAATACCACCAGACATTAAGCTTTACACTTATATTTACCACAAGTCCTTAGTTTTTGGAAAATTTTCATAAAAAAATTGTTGGTTTTCACTGCAAAAGTTTACCAAAATGAAACTTAATTTCACGTTTTCACATCGAAAAAAAAATTTACCAGTTTTGGTAAATTTTTCACATTCTGGCAACGCTGGAAGAAACCGGCATCTGCGAGCAGTGTTTAATATGTACAGTACAATTTTTAGACAGGGTTGCAAAAACTATTGTAATTTGTTGAGACTTAATATGTTACTTTGGCCAAGTTTCTAGATCGGATTTTGGGCGCTAAGTTAAAAACTTAAAATTGGTGTCTGTTAGCCAAAATCTGAAAAACAACTTAAAAAAAATTGGTCGCTTCAGCGCTCTCACAAAATGCAACATATATTTTTAATATGGCGTCCGAAATGCCAAATTGACTAGTTAAATCTTTACAACTTTAGGGCCAGATTTTCAGTGCGGGCTTAAACTCGAGTCAAATTAAACTGAGATTAACTGACCAAAAAGGGATGTTAAAACTCTGTTTAATAAGATATTGTATCATTCGTTTAAGTTGAATTGGCTTAAATTATCATATGATGTGTTTTTTTTGCTTAAACCGAGCTTAAACGTCCCATTTTGGTGAGTTAATCTCGGTTTAATTTGACTAGAGTTTAAATCCGCACTGAAAAACTTGCCCTTTTACTCAAGAACGATCAACTTAGAAAATTTTTAATATCAAAAAATTAATATTGAGGCCACGATCTAAATAAATTTAAGGCCAGGATCTAGTAAATATAATTAATCACATCGAGAATTTTACTATAAGTTTCCAGAAATAAAAGAAGAAAATTAATTAAATCACAGTTTTTAACTTAAAACTAAATTTTTGGTTTAAATAAATGAAATGTTAAAATTTGTATTTGCACCGTCGCGCCAGGTCGGGAAGAAAACCTTCGAACTTTAGTACTATAGTTTTTACAAAAATATTTCGAAGTAGTGTCAACAGCTAAAAAGGTAGCGTGTTACAAACTAGCTATTTTGACATTAAAGAGTAAAGGTGACACGGAAAAAATATATTTTCGACACCCTTGTCCTAAATCAATACCTATTCAAGAAGGTCTTAAGACCAAAAAAAATTTTAAATCAGTAATTTAACCGTATGCTAGCGGGTTTGATTTAAAATAATCAAATTTTTGTCCAAAATCATCGATGTTCGCCATAATCTTTTATAAAGGCGAAATTCTAAGCCAAAATTATGGTGCATATCAAAGGATCCCCGAATATGTGGATAGGAAGTTTATTACCATTGGAAATAATTTTTAAATGCAAAAAGATCAAATGCCAAAAATTACTATAAATCAACTATTTCTTTTTTCAGACAGCTATTTTGTAAAAATTTAGTTTTTGAAAAATTTTGATAGAACGAAAAATTTCTAAAAAATAAATATCAATTATAATTATACCTACAAAAAGTCACTAAAATTAGTTTGCACATAAATAAAAATAAAAGTTGTTTTTATAAATCAAAAGATTACATCAAGTTTACTTTAAAATATCAAAATTTTCGAAACTTGCCTAAAAAATTTTTGAAAATCACCCAAAAACTATGACGAAAATCTTAACACTGCTACACTAAAAAGATATCAATTCAATTACTCTTCATGACCACAACCTTGGCGCTTAAGAGCCTTTTATTAGGCAATCTAGTTTTGGGTAGGTATTTCACTTTGATAAACAGTTACTTAAAAAAAACGATGATTTTTGACGAAAATTTCATTGATTTTCAAATCAAACCATTGACAGACGGTCAAAATAATTTATATAAATCCTTTTGTATGTATGACCTTCTTAAATACAGCTTTCAAAATATGTCTTTCGAAAAAAAGTATTTTTTTATTAAGAAGCTTATAGGGTAGAGTTTATGGACACGGGGTAGAGTATTTTTGAGATTTTTACATATTTTTTGGAAAAGGCTTAGAAGTCTTCGGTTTTAGGAACGATTAAGCTTTAGATCCTTTAGCTTTAGCTTTGAAAATTTTCCATATTTCTAACTGCATCATTACATTTTTTAATTTTTATGGAGTTTTTAAAAGTTATAATCCGTTTATTAATAAGTTTATGGAAATTTCACGAAAAAATTATAAATATGTTACCCAAATTAACAAAAAAATTGCCAAAAACTTCTGGCTTAATGTACATAAGGAAAGTTTTGACATTTCTTTTTTGAAAAAAAAACTACTCAAAGTCTAAGAAAATGCCTGTTATTGACCAACTTATGCTTGAAATTTTGAAAATTTTCTGAAAAACCTGTTTTTTAGTAATAAATTCGACTAGCGCGACCTTTGAACCTTTTTTCAAAAATTTTGTGAAAAATCTCAAAAATACCTTAACCCATCCTAATCCGTCCTGAAGAGGTTTTTCAAATCTTGAGATTCAGAGAATGTGGTTATTTTAACGTGCTGCTTAAAGAGATTCTTACTCAGTTTGTTTATGAACATGAATATAAAATAATCATAAATAATTCGATGACCACGAAAAACAAGTTCCCCGGGTCCACCCTCATTTAAAAGCTTATGTTGAGACGGTTTTGGTGCCATAAAGTTTTTTTTTAAGATGGACCCAAAATCTGCACAAAATTGTCATTTTTGTTCAATTTCATCAGTTTTCAACCCATCGTAAAAAAAATTTGTCGTTGGATAGGTCTCGGAAAGGAAAAACTTCGTTCTAAGAATGTTTTTACCTCTGATTTCATACTTGACTAGTCAATTCAATTTTTCATCATATTTCCTCAGTACTCCCAAAACTCACAAAAAAAAAAACAAAGAGCATAAAATAAGGATAACAATGAAAATCTACTCTGAAATTGATAAGAAAAGATCAGAACAAGAATTTAAGAATTTAATTTAATGGTTTGGATATGTAAGTATGAAGATTAGAATAAGAATAAAACAAGTAAAGAAAGTCTAAAGTCGGTCTAGGCCGACTATGAAATACCCTAAACCTACTTTTCAAAAACAAAAAAATTTATATTGTAAATGGGCGTCTCCATGGGCGGATGACTCCCAATTTTTGAACACAGCTTAGTTTTGGTATAAAATACATACATACCAAATTTAATTTCTCTTTGACAAACACAACCTTATTTATAGGCGTGTTCGTTGGCGGATGACGTCCATTTTTCAAAATCATCTTTGTCTTGTCATAAAAAACATACGTTTCAAATTTTAGCTCTGTAGGTTAAACAGACGCTTATTTATTGCGTTTTCAATTTTTGGGTTGTATGGGAGGTGGGCGTATCCGTGAGCGGATGACGTCCGCCAAAGACGCCAGACGTCCAAAGACATCTTTGTGTTGATATAAACCACATACATACCAACTTTTATTTTTGTAGACTTATTATGAGCTGAGTTATGCAGTTTTAAATTTTTGCGTTGTATGGGAGGTAGGCGTGTCCGTGGGTGCAGATCCTTGGGTGCATGTGACCATGTGTACCAAGTTTCATCCAATTATCTCGACTCCTTCTTCTTATCCTGTGTTTACGGACAACACACAGACGGACGGACGGACGGACGGACATAGATAGCTCGACTCACGTGGTGACGCTGATCAAGAATAAATATACTTTTCTATACCGGACTCGCTTCGTTCTATGCGTTACAAACGTTTGCACAAAGTTAATATACCCTGACCTTTCCGGTTTAGGGTATAAAAATAGTACATGTATTTGGATTAATACAAAAATAAGGACAAGTATTTTGACTTGCATTGGGACAATTAGCGTTCTTCTTGTTTAAAGTTTTCCAGACTCCGGAAAAGATGATAATCTGTTGGTGACAAGTCTGGGGAATATGGAGTTTGAGCCAAAACTTTATACTGCAGTTTTTGCACGGTCAAACGGGATACATGCAATCGTACGATATCGTTAACAAAATTGGTCCATGCCTATCCACCAGAGAAGGCTGTTTTAAACGCAATTTAAATTTAATTTAAACGCGTGGATTTCGTTCAATTTATTGTTTCGCCAGGATATAAAAAAGAACAGTGAATGTCGCCTTCAAAAGTCCACTAAACAGTCGTCACGACCTTTAGAGAGCGCAGTCCCGCTCTTGCCTGGTTGCTGGGAGTTTCTCCGCGATTCAACCACTGTACTCAACGCTTTCTATTATCATAAAGGATCCATTTTTCGTCACATTGACAATTCTATTAAAAAAAGATCCCACCTTATGTCGCACCAGCAAGTGAAGTAGCCTCTTCTCCTAAAGTCTGAGGATTTTGTATCTTTCGGTGACTTATGATTCGGCGACTTATGGTTAGTTTTGAGACATTGAAGGTCTCAGCAAAACATTCTAAAATTGAGGATGTATTCCGCTCAATTCTGATCGCAGTTCGTCGTCTTCAACACCGCTACCATGTTGACCACGTGGTTCTTCATGAAAGCCAAAAGTTCCTTCTCGGAAATTGGCACAGCTGTATTGGCAAAACTGTAAGAGCGAAAAGGATAGATATAGTAAATCGCACAGGTAACAAATTGGGCACAAAAGTAAGGTATTAACTCCTTTTTACAAATACGATACTTATTTTTAATTTGATCAAACACGTCAGTTCACCATGAAAGCATTTTCAAGAATGACAGAAAATATGACATTGGTATGAGACTACACGATACTTTGTTTTAGCCCAAACATAGTCTTAATTTAAAAAACTACGATTTTGCAAAAATTTGTCCATAATCAAACTAAAAAATTTTTATAAATATCGATAAAAGTTATTTATCGATAACTTTTAAGACACTTAAATGTTGGATATATTCTGTTTCCAACAGGGTAAATATAACGTATTCAATAAAATTTAAACTAAATTTTAAAATTTTTTCACAGATGCAGATATCAGCTACCGGAATTTGCGTTACCTATCCGTGGAAGATATCAATGCCGTCATACGTAGTGTAGGAAGAAGAGCTGAGTTCCGGGAGAAGCTCTTTGCCTGGCGACGTGAAATGGTATAACGATATTTTATAAATTTTTGGCTTAAACTAATTATAGTATTTTTGTTTCTCTTTCATAATAAAAAAGTACAAAACCAATGATGTCACCATAGAGGGTGGTAGAAGAAATACACTAACCAGTGATAACCTATCAATGTTAATCAGCAATCTTGTGCAAAAGCAAGCAACAGCAGCAAAAGATCCGCTAACGTTGGAAGCAACAAGTAAAGTGACAAGAGAAGTGTCTGCAGCCGTTGAAAGCGTCACAATTACGCCTGCAGCTCCTGCTGCGTCTAAAGCGCAGCCAGTAGCTCTACAAGGAATGGTTGTTTTTGGCTTAAATAAAGTGTGTAGCAGATTCAAATGTTCTGCAAGGCTTACATTAATTATTGCAATTTTTTTTTTTGGCAGAGCTTGGAAAGTATCATCGATAGTTCGCAGTTGGGTCCTGCGATGAAGGAGTTCTATAAAAAATATGGCTACTTGGAACGCAAACATCGTGATGAATTAATACAGATCATTATCAATTTTATCATGGCCAATGATATAAAATTCCATTCCAGCGATTTTGAGCGTGTTACCAATGAAATAGTCAGCATTTTTCCCAGCGAAGCTGAAGCAAAGGTACATCATTGGTGCTGCTCTAGGAATGCTAAATTAATTTGTCAATATTTTCTACAGGATTACTACTACATTCGTCGCCAAGGCAAACGCAATCAAACGGGCCGCCTTTACTCCAAATATAACAACACCGCCAAGCGTCGTCGCTTTAATAATCCTTCCACAGATGCTGCCTCCAGCTCTTCGTCTTCGGCGTATGCAAGAACGCTCGAGGAAGAAGTCTCTGAAAATCCTGGCATAGATGACAGCTCCTTAAGCGCCATCAAGAACTTTTTGCTTTGTGATGGCGTTGACTGGGACGATGTGCTGCCCATGTGGAAGAAGACCTTTCAGGCGCGACAAAATGATTTAAAGCGCTGTGCCAGCATAAAAGAGTTTCTCTTGCAGTGGCCCAAATATTTGGCGCCCGCGGGTGCTGAACTGGTGAGTGTCTATTGTAAACAGAAAAAAATATGTCATAAATAAAAAACTTATTTCAAATAAAATCTTGCAGTTCACACGTGACTTCAACTGTAAGTTTCCAAATAAATCTGGTCTGTTGCAGCAGAAATGGTCGAAGTTCAAGCAGAAAATTTTCACCTACTACACTATGAACATAAACAATGAGGTCTGCAAGAGTCTGCTAGTCATCTGCGGTTCCAAACCTACAAAAAGTAGCCAACAATTTTCTTCAATTCGTAAAATTTTTTTAACATTTTTTTTGTCTTTCTCAGATGTTGAAGATTATTTGCTGACCACGCTGCTGAATGCTGTTATGCCACCTTCGGCACGCTTCAAGGACTCTTCTGGCACGAACAAGCGTAAAGCCTCTATTGCCGATGCCCTTGAATGGTTTGTGTTGCGTGTACCAAACATTGATCAATTGCCAAAACACAAGAGTGAACTCTCGCAGAAATACTGTACAACGGATACGGAGAATGCTCCGTACATTGTTGCCATTGGCGAGAGCCATTTCGAGATCTCTTGCTTCTATGTGAGCTTCATGGATGCCCTCTATAAGCTGCCCGATTTTCTGACCACCCTCGAAACGTGTTTGAAAATATTTCTAGTGCTTGACATACCGTATCCGGCAACCACCTCGTATACGTGGACCTTTATACAGCGCTACTTTTACGATATCAAATTGCCCGATGAGGTCAAGAGTCCGGCATTGATATCGCTTTTATCGCATATGACACACACCTAGATGCGTAGATATGGGAGGACATGGCAGGAAGTTAGATCTCCATAGATTTATACAGAATATCAGTGAATCCGAAATCAGGTGTTCAGGTACATGAAAAGCCTACCTGGCACCCGGTTGCAGCGCCACTCAATTATTCAATTATGTATCTAAACTATTCAGGGATAAAATTTTATCCTCGTAGTCAATTACGAAACGTCGTAGTCAATTTTTGCCTGTCTTTAGTTAAGTGCATCAAGCTTTTGTGCTCAAATGCAAGATGCAATCCACATAGTCCTAAGTTAGATCGGTTCCAATAATAGAATAAAATATAATGACTGATCAGGAAACGTTACATCAGAATAAAAAATCTTTAATTTAAATTAAATATATAGCTATATTTAGCTTTAAGGTGCCTATAGTTGTAATAATTTATTTATGTTATAGTTTAAAGTACCAAAGTTTAAATTTTTTTGTAACAATTAGATAACAATACAAATTATTAAACTTAAAGTATCATATTAAAGAATAATTTTTCTAGCTACAATTTACCGCTTGATAAAACCGTTCATAAAAATATAAATACAAAATAAAACTTGGCAAGAAACTTTTAAACGCAAAAAGGATACAGTAGCTCATCGACACACTTATAATCCCACATGCGTGGGCTCTTCAAAAAGAAGGATATCAGACGACATCACAATAAATTTAAGATCAGTGGGTTTTGAACTTAAGCGTACATCTTGTAAGGGACCAAAGTTGATGGTTCTTCCAGAGGTGACACCCTTTCAAGAATATCAAGCGTTTGCATCTAGGATGATTTCAAGACGTGGTCTTCCCACACAGAACCAACAGACAAACTGACAATACAAGGAGAGCACAAAATATCCATGAATTGCTCAACTATCCAGAAGTCAAGGCGTTTTGAACATAAGCGTTCATCTTATAAAGGACAGCAGTCGATGTTACGACTGCATTGTCATTTAGAGAAGATTTTCCGAAGTGGTTCCCTTCCAACAAAAACAACGAAGTAGCTTGAATTGCAAGCTAGCCCCGCGAAGTAATAAGTAGTGGTAGTCCCGTGGAGAGAGTTGCTGAAGTATGCAGGAGATGGTTTAGTACGTAGGTGAGTATCCAAAAACTATTTAGCTCTGTGAATCGTTAATGCCAAGAAGCACGACCTACTGGTGGCTATGAATATTCCGCATACTTTTTGGTGCACTCAAAAAAACAAAAATATTCAAGTACAGGTTGGTCCAAATAGGACCTTCCAATGTTAAACCCGAATAAACTTTTTTGTTTTCTAATATAGCTAATTGTGTTTTTTTCTTTGCAGGTTATAATTAACTAACTTATTGGAAATTTATAATAGATACATACAGTACACAACAACGTCTCAAAATTATCCAATTTTTTATTCATGTCAAAGATCAATAGTTATGACGCAGCGAAACTATCATCGAAGCGCATTTCGATTTAAGCAGCTATATCAATATGCAAAACTGTAGATTGCGGCACTCTGAAAATTCAAGGGAAACACACCAACATCAGTTACATCCATCCAGATGCACTCTTTGGTGTGGTGTT
Organism: Tetanocera ferruginea; assembly: GCA_958299015.1. Lineage (NCBI taxonomy): Eukaryota > Metazoa > Arthropoda > Insecta > Diptera > Sciomyzidae > Tetanocera > Tetanocera ferruginea. Next base: position 31,733,194 of record OY282640.1, on the reverse strand, counting down.
ATGGCCGATAAAGTTATCGGTCCATATTTTTTCGAGAATGAGTATGGAATGTCAGCAACGATTTCCGATGCTTCTTACACAACAATGATTGACAAATTTTTGTGGCCAATGGTGGAGCGGCATCTTAATTTGTGGTTGCAACAAGATAGAGCGACTGCGCACACGGCAAGGCAAACTATGAATTTGTTGCGAGAAATTTTAAACGAACGTTTGATTTCAAAACATGCTGATTTTCTTTGGCCACCTTGTTCGCTGATAGGCAGATATTTATTTCTAATTAAGCTAGAGAACATTCCAAATATTTTTCTAGCTTTTTTAAGAATTAAATTAGCATGTATATTAAATCTAAAGCGATTATTAAAGGAAACTCCTAAGTATTTTATAATATTTTTAAGGGGAATGTCTGAACTACACAGATAATTTTAAATTTTTACTCTGTGGTACAGTTGCTCTATGACTTTTGCCAGAAGGATTCCTTATACGAATAGCTTCCGATTTTGATGTATTTATTTTGATTCCTAAGTCTTTATAATATTCAGGATTTTTTTTCTAAATGGTAACGAACCAAAGCGAGAGCCTCATTTGGAGTAGAGCCATGAGCATATGTTAGGGAATCATCAGCGTATAAAATACCGGTAGAATCATTGAAGTCATGGTGAAAATCATAAATAAAGATTCCTGAGGAACACCACTTTCAATTTTACCAAAATCTGAGGAGATTTTATCAATTTTAATAAAAAATTTACGATCATTCAAAAACATCCTTTATAATTTTATAAAAGAAGGATCAAAACCAATTCTTATTAATTTATATATAATATCGATATGATTAGCTTTGTCAAAGGCTTTTTCTATGTCCAGAGAAACTGCCACTGTACATTTTCGTTGGCGGAAATTTAAAATAATATCGTTTTGGAATTTTAATAAAGCATGTACCGTTGAATGTTGCTTTTTGAAACCAAATTGAAAATCAGAAATATATTAAGCATTAACATAATTATCTAATTTATCTTGAACTACTCTATCTCAAGGATCTTACCAAAATTAGAGAATAAAGAAATAGGTCTGAAATTGTTCACTTCAAAGCAATTTACATTTTTTTCAGTAGGTATAATTTTAGCAATTTTCTAAGGATCAGGAAAATAAACATTATTTATACAGTTATTAATAATAATTGTAAGAAAATCGAAAACAATAATAGGCATTTTTTTAATAAGAAAGTTTGAAATGTTATCAGGTCCAGTAGACTTCCTTGTATTAAGATCTTGAACAATATGACTGACATATTTTATCAGTATTTACAAAATGTGAATTATCAGGAGGAGAAAACAAAGTAAAAGACGGATTGAAATTATAAATAGATACAGGATAAGAATTAAGAGTAGTTAGAACTTCAGTTTCTAATTCGAATACATCAGGTCTTCTGTCAGGAACTATTTTTTCGTAAACTTTTTCAAAATGAGATTTTAGAATTTCAGCTTTATCTGAATTTTCAACTTAACAATTATTCTCAAAAACAATTTTGGAGCAAACTTTATCTTTTTTCTTTCTAATTATATTGAATATTTCTTTGTAAGCTTTTAGGCCAGGTTTTATAAGTTTAAGTCTCTTACCAAACTCACGAGCCTTATGAATTTCTACTTGTTGTTTGATTATGGTTTGAAGAAGTGAAATCTGAACAGCAAGAATTTTATATTCATGCGAAGTTCTCTTAAAATTTCAATGATAAATTTTTTTTTAGTTTACTTTTGATTTTGATTTTTAATCTTATATAAATTTTTAATTGAATCCGGCAAAAAGATGTTATTAAAATTTTTATATTGAATTAATTCACTATGTGAGTCTTTTATGGAATTAATAGAGGAGGTTCGAAAATTTATAGTGGGAGTCAATTTCGGAATTTTGTAAGTTTTTATTTTTTGGTGGCAAATTATTTTCGATTGTAGATGTTAAATTATGACGAAAATCATCCCAATTTGTATTTTTGAAACAAATAATTTTGGCTGACATAATTCTAAGGTTATATCTTTTAATAAGTTAATTTCTAAGTAAACAGGATAGTGATCAGAAAAGAAAGAGAGAGAGACTCTTGATACAATTATTTGGATTAATGTTATGTATTAAATTTGTAGAAAATATAAAATAATCAAGATAAGAAGATCCATTTGGAAACGAAGGTGATATGTCACAAATTCTTGAGAACGTAAGAGTAGGATTTTGGAGCCAATTAAAGAAAGTTATACCATTAAAATTATTGACATTATCATTCCAAGACTCATGCTTAGCGTTAAAATTGCCTCCAACTATTAAACCATCATAATTTGAAGCCCGATTGGCAATATAAGCCAAATATTATGAGCAGATTTATACGTATTTTACATTGGTAGGTCTTATTTGAACCACCCTGTATTTGTTTTAGTATTTTAATATATATTAAATTATTGTAAGAAGTTTAGTGTATTTTATAGTCGGGCTAGACCGACTTTAGACTTTCTTTACTTGCTTTCTACGTTGCACCCATACTCATATTTTGCCTTTAATTCAAAATTGAATGAGTCAAAAAAAAAAAAAAATTCCAAATAAACATATTTAACCATAAGGAATATCATAATTATGTTTATCTTTCGCGTTACTCAACTTTTGTTTTTTTTTTTTCGAAATATTTTAAAATCTTTATTAACTTGTTTACCTGCAGGAAGCGCATTATTCGATACCAAAAAACAATGAAAATATTTAATGAAATTTCCAGAACGTTGCGTTCTTCACTGTGCATTCAAGCCATCAGCAACAAACTATGTAAAGTTCTACGCAAAAATGCAACACAACAAAAACAAAACAAAACACAAAAACCTAACTCTGGCAACTACTTGAGCAACAATGTTTTTTAAGAACTTATTTTCATAGATCAACTCATTGGCAGCACCAACTCATGCCGCACCAACTCTTTGGTGCCAGAGAATATTAAGTTAACTGCTTCGCCCGCTGTGACGATGAGACGTCATTCTGACACAGCTTCAAGCAGCAAAATGCATTTTAGCTTTAATGCCCGTCAGTGCAGCTAAATGATCCACGTTAATAAGGAAGAATAACGGGATAACATGGCTAACGATGTGATAAAATGGTGCAGATAAAAGCAACACAGTTTGAATATTTTTTTATATAAATGCGCAACTGAGCGAGCAAAAATAATTACTTAAGTAGCTCTTAGCTGAGCAGTTTGCTAACTTTCTCAATGGCTAAAGTTTAAATAAAAAATTAATTTTTTTTCAGTCTTCAAAAAAATACATACAAATTATAATAATTAAAAACCTAGCAGCAACGGTATGAAAATAAGTAGCTGTTAAATGTTGAATATTTGCTGCTAATATCCTTTAAATCTGTTGATGTTAACGCCGCTTGTGTATTTAATTTTGCCCAGCGCTGCTCTGCTTTTGCAGCTGCACATAACACAAAATTTGCACCCCAAAATTTTAGCATAAATCAACAAAATTGCTCGAGTTTTCGTGATTATTTTGCCAACTTGCACGTAATATATTATTTTTAGACATTTTTCGAGCGAAAATAAGCAACAATAACAAAAAGCAAAAAAAAAAAAAAACAAACTGCAAGCAATAAAAAATCAACAATACAACTAGATTCAACAAATTAAAGGAGAGTCAAAACGGAGGAAAAAAAAAAAAAAAAAAAAACTACCCATAAGTGGGTTATTGTCACAAGTAGAAAGAGGAAGCAATAAATAAATAAATACAAAAAAAAAAAAACACAATACAACAAAAAAAGCCATTGCATATTGTTGGGCGCAAAGTGTGCGCCATTTTTAGTTTTATTGAAAAAGTTTCTCATGCGTCGAGCTGCCAGAACTTTTGTTGTGTGGATAAAATGTTTATTAAAGTTGTTGGCTTTTATTTTATTCCCAACTTGTTTCATAGCAATAAAGCGCTGCTGAGCCTTTTACCTCAGCTCCTCAGATGCTCTCTGCCCACTCAACCCACCACTTCACTGTCAATCGTTATAGTTAGTGTGCCTTTTTTCGTTAAACTGTGAATTGCACTTGAAACAGTTTGAAAAGCACTAGAATAGTAAAGGTTATTCTAATTAAATGTTACTCATACGCCACGTTGAAAGTGTTGCAGAAGTGCAAGTTTGCAAAAATTATTACATTTTTTTTTGCTTTCACTCTATTAGAATAGTATGAATATTTTTTATATTAACGCAGTGCAAGGTTTACTTGTTGGTTTTTGAATATGAAAATATGAAAAAATCCCAAATAAACTGTTCTATTTTTGCATAAAACAAAATTGTTAAGGAAATTGTTTAAAATTAAGCTTTTTTTTAAAGTTTAATTTACTGAAGCTTCCTTCCTGCATAAAAATTTTGATATTTTGGCCAACGCCAAAAAATTATATATTTTTCGAAAAAAAATTTGAAAATTCATGCAAATACTTACATTTTATTAATTACTAATGAAAATTCCAGAGATAGAAAATACTGTTAAGGAGGGACATAACATTCGCGGCAGAGAAAAAAAGATATTTTTTTAAAAATTCATTACTCAGTCAAAAACAAATATTTTTCCAAAATTTATTTTTATTATTGTAGAGAATTGAACAAATTACAAGAAAAAAAAAAAAATTCAAAAAATAAATTTTCACTCCAACATGATTTTATAGAGCTTCAAACTGGTGGCAGAGAAAAAAACGGAGCCTCGTGGTTGCAGCGCTGGGAGTCGCAAAAATTGCCCAATCTGGAAAAAAATGACTTTTTTAAATCTTAACAAAATTGGTTATCGTATGACAGGAGCTTTTTAAAAATTTTTTTTAAGTTTTTGGTGATTTGGTGATTTCACTGTTGATTTTGGTGATTTCAAACTTTCAAACTTTCAAATCAACAGTCGGTTGACTGTTGGTGTATAGAAATATGAAAGTGTGTTTTTTCAAAAAAATATTGACTTTAAAAATTCATAAAAAATCGAAAAAAAATTTAAAAAAAGCTCGTGTCATGCGCTCTCACTAATTCGGCTGTAAGAATATTTACTAAAATACAAAATTATAAAAAAGTCGATTAAAAAAAAACGGTCAATGCCATGTCCCCCCTTAATCGATATAAAATGATTAATTCGATTCGAAAAAAACGAATTTTTCAGTTTATTTTTTTTCGGTTTATTTAACTTTGATCAGTTGAGTAGATTTTGAGACATCCTGCACGCAAATTCGAAAAACGTAGCCTACACTCAGGGAAAAAATGCTTTTATATCAAACAAATCATGGGTTGAAATAACAGATTTCACTGTTAAATACCATCCAACAAATGAAACTTTCAAATCAACAGTCGGTTGACTGTTGGTGTATAGAAATTTGAAAGTGTGTTTTTTCGAAAAAAAATATTGACTTTAAAAATTCATAAAAAATCGAAAAAAAAATTAAAAAAAACTGTCATACGATAGCGAAGCAAATTTAAAAAAATACAAAAAAAAAATTTGTCAAAAAATTAACCCGCTAGTGCCGCAACCAGTACGAAAAACATGGTTTCGAGATAAACGCGTTCAAAGTTTGTGAACAAAGAAAAAAAAAGGCGAAAATTAAAAATGCGTTCTCACTTATCCGTCTGTAAGAATATTTACTAAAATACAAAATTATAAAAAAAGTCGATTAAAAAAACGGCCAATGTCATGTCCCCCCTTAATCGATATAAAATATATCGATATAAAAACGAATTTTTTTGTTTATTTTTTTCGTTTTATTTAACTTTGATCAGTTGAGTAGGTTTTGAGACATCCTGCACGCAAATTCGAAAAACGTAGCCTACACTCAGGGAAAAAATGCTTTTATATCAAACAAATCATGGGTTGAAATAACAGATTTCACTGTTAAATACCATCCAACAAATGAAACTTTCAAATCAACAGCCGGTTGACTGTTGGTGTATAGAAATTTGAAAGTGTGTTTTTTCGAAAAAAATATTGACTAAAAATTCATAAAAAATCCAAAAAAAATTTAAAAAAACTCGAGTCATACGATAGCGAATCAAGTTTAAAAAAATAAATATAAAAAAAAATTTGTCAAAAAATTAACCCGCTAGTGTCGCAACCAGTACGAAAAACATGGTTTCGAGATAAACGCATTCAAAGTTTGTGAACAAAGAAAAAAAGGCGAAAATTAAAAATGCGCTCTCACTTATCCGACTGTAAGAATATTAACTAAAATACAAAATTATAAAAAAAGTCGATTAAAAAAACGGCCAATGTCATGTCCCCCCTTAATCGATATAAAATGATTAATTCGATTCGAAAAAAACGAATTTTTCAGTTTATTTTTTTCGTTTTATTTAACTTTGATCAGTTGAGTAGGTTTTGAGACATCCTGCACGCAAATTCGAAAAACGTAGCCTACACTCAGGGAAAAATGCTTTTATATCAAACAAATCATGGGTTGAAATAACAGATTTCACTGTTAAATACCATCCAACAAATGAAACTTTCAAATCAACAGTCGGTTGACTGACGGTTGAGTCGATTCGAAAAAAACGAATTTTTCGGTTAATTTTTTTCGGTTTATTTAACTTTGATCAGTTGAGTAGATTTTGAGACATCCTGCACGCAAATTCGAAAAACGTAGCCTAGGCGCCATATTTATTTAAAAAAAAAAAAATGTATTTTTCAGTAAATTTTCTTTTAGTTTCAGAAATTTTAAATTGTTTCATAATTTTTTTTTTATTTCGAAAATCTTGCTAAAACTTTTATTTTTTCTTGCTTCTAAGGGACCCGCCTTTACACTTTTTGTATATTTTATTTAGATAATCGAAATTTTAAGTTGCATTGTCAAAATATTGCTTTTTGCTGCTTTATTTGTGTATAAAGCAAACTAAACTTTTTCTTAAAATATATGGAGAGAAAAAAATGGGCTAAAATCAAGCTCAAAGCGTTTGTAACTAAAATCAGCTCAATTGAGCTCAAAAACATATCAAAACAAGCTATCTGCGTTCGCAATTTATGCCAGAAATTGGTCTTGAAAATTTATCTTTGATAAACACGTCAATTGGTGCTTAAAAAGTATAATCTTGGGTTTGTTTGTAAAAAAATTAACTTTGTTGTTGTTGTTTTTGCTCATCAATAAACTTATCAACTGAACGATATAATTCTCAGTTGGTTTTTGTTCCTGTTAGTATAAAAGTGCAGAAAAGTGCAGAAAATAAATTCAAAAATTATATTTTCCTGCCCGAATTCGATCGGATATATCCATGATAGAATAATTTTACCAGGTAGTGTTGACAAATGTTGATTCTCTCAGCTACAAGTAAACGAACTCTTGTCAAAAACAGCTGTTCGTTGTTATATGCGTTGGCTGTGTTGACACATTCAGCTGTGTCAACTGTTGTGACAGCAACACATCGGGGAGCGCTATTATCGGTATTGAAGTTTCAGAAAAATTGTCAAGTTTATGAAATATCAAGCTTTGTATCAAATACGAATTAAAATTTTACCGACAAATTAAAAATTTTCTATTTTTAAATGCATTTTAATGCTCAACTTCATATTTATGTTCATCAAGTTTTGACTTAGCAGTTGGCAACTGTTAGGACGCTGAATGTGACCAGTGAAAATTAATTGTATGCTATGTCCGACAAAAGTCCGTTTCCAACAGAAACTTCAATACTACCTTGGAGTAATTATATCATGAGATATATCTTATTTGGACAATGAAAATATAATTTTTATCATGATTGTTTGTCATGCTTGTTTTTTGTTTGTTTTTTTTTTTTAAATAAAATGTCTTAAATTTTGTATTTGGCAAATTTTGACATAAATTGGACTCAAGTGAGCATATTAGTTTTTTTTTTTCATAAACAATCCAAAAATTGCTTTTATTGGACGCATGTGAGCATATTAATTTTTTGATAAATGATCCAAAAATCACATTTATTACGCTCGAATGGGCGTGTTGAATTTTTGATAAATAATCACGTTATGGCTTGATATCAAGAACATTGTGGCTTAGCTCAGAATCACTGCCAAAATTAATTGATTTGGAATTGTTTTCAGCTCAAATTTCTCTCCGTGTATTTTGTCAAAAAACTGCGATCCTTTCAGTTTGGGTTTTCGTCTGGCAACTCCATTTTTGTATAAAATAAAACAAACTCTCTCTCTTTCTCTCTTTCAATCTAATGAAATCTAATGAAATAAGAACTACAAGAAATAAATAATAACAAACAATGTGATATAAAAAGCTCCGCACAATAGAAAAAAAATTTGTTAATAGTTTTTTTTCCAAACTGAAGCCTAAATCTGAATTGAAAGTCTTGTCTTAAATAAAAAGAAATATTAGCAACCTTAAAAAAAGTAACATTACAAAATTAACCACAACTGCTGAGATTTGCTAAATAGAGGATTTCCTTAAATCTAGTGCTTAAAATCAAAATAATTATGAATATTAACCTTGACATTTCTTAACTTTTTTTTTTTTAATTTCACAGCTTTTGTTCATTAATAAAGAGCAAAATAAGCAAAAGCAGGCAAAAAAAAAAAAAAAATGAAAAAATAAAAGCAAAGCAATTTTCTCCGAGGACATACAACGTGACTTTGTACTGTGACGCCGCCTGCAGAACATTTCGCATAACTTTAGGACTAATTATAATGTTAATATTAATTTTTATGAGCACTGAAGAAGAGAACAAAAACAAAAAAAAAACATATAATTATGAGCATTAAAGTAATAATCCAAATTCATGGTGTTTGGTGGGGGGCATATGAAAAATGTAGTGTGGGTTGGAGAAGAGCTAAAGTGAGTGCGATAGAGAGTGATAGCAAGCACAAAGCATAGCGTTGTTAAAAGTCAAACCAAGCCAAGTGTTCCGGAACTGACTAAGTGATGTGCGTGAGTGTGTGCGTGTGTTGTATTACGCGATTTGATGTCCTGCCACGCAACAAACAACAAACACATTTAAAACAACAATAACAACAATTTAACCAAAGTACCCTTCATTTTTGTTGCCGCTGTTGCTAGTACGATTTTTTTATTATTGCCGCTATAGCTGTTGTTGCTGCCGCTGAGCTATAACTTTATGCTTTTGCTGATGGCCATTTCCGCTGGCAAGGCGGCATCGCTACTGATGGCAGCAGCAACAGCAGCAGCAGCATCATTTATTGTTAATGCGTGCTGGTATGCGCTTCAATGGGTAATTAGGTACATTTGCAAAACCATTTTGTGTGAACCCAACGGAACTTCATCGAGCGCATATTAAAAACAAAACTACAACCCATAAACGTCGAAAATTGTTTAAAATTTTTGTTTTACAAAAGTTTGCGCATGACGAAAATTTTGTATTTTTTTTTTTTAAATTACAGACTTCTAAGGACGAATTCTGTTGGAGAAGGAAACAAAAGAATATATATGTAGAGACGTTTTAAATGTTTAAGTAGATATGAGTAATATTTCAGTTAGTTTTGACGTACGTTTAGCCATTTAATAAAATAAAAAATAAAAAAATTCATAAAAAATCAACATAAATTTTGCTTTAACAAATCATGTGTACTTGTACTTGTTAAAGTGTTCAAATTATATATTTCTCGAACGTAATATTTTGAAACACCGATATACGCTTACATTTTTTTTAGTCTTGTCTTTTCTACCGGAGTCTATAAATGAAAATCTTTGAATATTTTATTTTTTAAACTGCCTTACCACCAACAGCATCATAAAAATTATAAACATGAGTTTATGTAAAAATCATCTTATTTATAGATGAAGACATTTATTTATTAACCACATCATTTATTTAAGCAGCTTATCGATATAATTAAGTTCTCCTGTTATAATTTTACTGTCATCATCAGGTGCTTCAATTGTGTTTTCTTTTATTTTATTTTGTTTTTTTTTTTCATTTTAAGTCCTTGCCTTTCAATAAATTGTTCTACTTCCGGCCATCGGACATCTTTTTGTGTTTTGATATCCTGTGACAACAGACAATTTAAATTAATTTTTAATGACCGCATTATTCAGGCCTGGCATCATATGTTTGCCCTTGCAGAGAAAGGTGTGCGTCGTAAAGTATAAACTTGTTTGCTATTTATACCAAAATTTATTTGTGCAGTTTAAAAAAAAAAAAAAACAAATAAAAAAATATAAATAGTAGGGAGTTGTTTTCGACTTGGCTGAAATTAAAGTATTCCCACAGTGGTGTTGAAGTATATTCGAAGTTACTTGGGATATATTATTTTTGTGATTTTGGGGTGATTTTCATCAAATTTTTCCAAATATCAAACTCAAAGTACGCATTAAATACACGGGCTTACAAATAACGAAAAGTTGTTTGTACTTTGAATGCCACTATCCTTTTCTCATGTAAAATCGGTCGCTAATTCCGAAAAAAAATTTTTTTTTCTGTCACTCCGTTTTCGAGATATTGCCCACTGTAGGGTTTTCAATGAAAAAAAAAGCTGGTTCCACTTAATTGCATATATCTCCAGAACCAATAACAGTAATCAAACAAATGATATATCAAATAAGAGCTAATAAAATTTCTTACAAACAATGCAAACACCATTTTTTGGTCGAGCTGTTAGTTTTGGCGGAATTAGTTTTGGCGGAATTTTTTAATTTTCAGAAAAATTTCCAAAAAAAGACAAAATAGTTGCAAATTTTGTTAAGAAATCAAAATATTTTGTTACTTTTGATATTTTTTACTAAGAGCCTTTATTTTTCCAAAAAAAATAAGCTATTGTTAAAGAAAATCTATTGAGAAATGAAATAGTTGTGTTTAATGGAACGAAAGCACCCAAGTTTTGTTTTTTTTACAAATTTTATTGTCATATAAATAAATTGGGTTATTGTACTATAATTTTTTATTTTTCATTTTTATTGTTCATAGGAATCAAGTCAAGGGTTTGGTAGGCTCACGACTGAGAATGCAACCATCGAAACCGTCACAGCAAAACGTCTGATTTCGACACTTATGGCTATAAGAAAGAGAGCCTACCTGTTTTTATTATGCCATGTGAATACTTATTTTGTGTTTTTTGACAGTTTCGGCGGTCGCGCTCTGAGTCGTGGACCTACCTACCTTTATTGTACCTGCAGCACTTTCGAGATGCATAAAAGCAAAAACATTCATGCATTATACTAAAAAACGTGGCAAACAAAGGGACGCACAATTTGTAACGAAAGGAAAAAATAAGATATACTTCAAAATAAAATGAGTAAAAGACTGCGAGAATTCCAGTGTAAAAACTACCCAGATATTTTCTGCTACGTGTGCGGTGAATTTACTTTCGAAAAGAAACGAGTCAATTTTACGAATTTACTCCAAATATCATATGTACATTATTTTGGTATTGCGGCTGAGAACATTGGTGAATCATGGATGCCAAGTATTTTGTGTCAATCGTGCAAATTAATATTGTCTGAATGGAGCTCGGGTAAAAAACGATACATGAAATTCGATGTTCCGATGATCTGGAGACAACCGTTTTGCCACCTAAACGATTGCTATTTTTGTCTGGCCAAAGTGACTGGTGTTGGAAAACACAAACGAGTGATATACGCCACTGTCCCGAATGTTTCATTGTCAGTATCTCATTCTGACGATGTTCCATATCCTACTTGTCCCGATTCAACACGTGAAAACAATCGAAAATCCGTAGATTCAATGGAGTCGGAAGGAACCACAGGTGGTAGTACTATTACAACTGAAAACACAACTCACCTTTTATCGCAAGCGCAGCTGAATGATTGGATAAGAGATTTGGAACTGTCAAAGGAAAAATCGAAATTGCATGGTTCTCGTTTGCAACAATTCAACTTTTTGAGACCCGATGTTAAGGTGACATACTACAGAAATCGTGAAAAAACCGTTTGCTATACACGTTACTAAGAATGTTAATATCTGCTATTGCGTAGACATTCCTGGCTTATTTAATACCTTTGGTCAGCCGTACAACGCCCAAAGAGTGGCGTTTTTTTATTGATGGCAGCAAAGTGAGCTTGAAGGCGGTATTACTTCATATAGGAAACAAAAAGCCATCAATTCCGATCGCACATGCAGTCAACACAAAGGAAACGTACGAAACAATGGCGAAGCTATTGACATGTATTAAATATGAACAACACAACTGGAAAATATGTTCTGATCTCAAAGTCGTTGGTATGCTTTGTGGTTTACAGAGTGGCTACACAAAGTACTGCTGTTTTCTATGCAAGTGGGATAGTTGAGCACGTGAACACCACTATTACAATAAGGACTGGCCAGAAAGAATTGAGTCGAAAGTTGGAGAGAGCAACGTCAAAAACGTTCCACTCGTCAAAAAGGAAAACATAATTCTCCCACCGTTGCACATCAAACTTGGACTTATGAAAAACACCCCTACGGACAAAGCAGGGTCAATTGCCCTAAAGTAACCGGTCCTGTGACAGTTTTTATTTAACCTTTCACAGGACAGGTTCGATATTACTCAGAACGGGACCAATAGTTTTTAAATGTGTTTTGCTCTATTAATCTTATCGTTACCAAAAGCTCAGTGGAAGTGCGCTAGACTGTCACGCGGTGGACGTGGGTTCGAACCCTGGCTGTGTTTAATAATACAATTTAATAATTTAAATTCTAATTCTATTTCATTAACTGCTTAATCAAAAATAAACTTCAAAATAAATTTGATTAACATCTTGAAAATTTAATTTTTTATTTAAAAACCAAAAAAAAAATAAAAAAAAATTTTGTGATTTTGCCGGGGATTGAACCCAGGTCAGTCGAGTACTAAGCAGGAACGCTAACAAGCTCGACTAAACATGAATTTCCAAAACGTGGATTCAATTTCATTAACAACTTGCGCATAATTGTACCGTGTTCTATAAATAGACTGGCTACTAATTAGGTCCGAAGGTATCTATGAGGTGTCAATTGACACCTGCCGATATATTTTTGAACCGGTTCTAGGATTGGTCCAAAGGTATCTAGCCGGTGTCAATTTACCCCTGTCAATGACAACGCCATGTAAAAGGGACCGGTTGGTTTCATATGTTGGTGGTAGAATTGGGACCGGTCACTATCACTTTGGAACCTTTCACGTGATAGGTTCTGAACCAGTTCTTTTGTCCATAGGGACTGTCAAGGCGTTAGACAAAGAAAGCGAAGAATCTCGGTGACGAGAGCGACGAACATGGGGAAAGATTCCACCAACAGATAAAAGTAATTGAGAATCGGTACCAAGGATTTTGGGACAAAGGAATGATGGGCGACTATTGTTGGTTTCTCATCAGAGAAACCGATCCCGAGTTAAATAAACGACAAAACAAGAATTCTAATCATTTTTAATTTCTGAATGATAAATAAAAATCATTTACAATGTAAATAACAATATAAATGATTTAAGGGAACAATAAAAATGATTAATAATAATTATATACAATTTAAATAATGTAAATTATTAATAAAAATGAAGAATATATTATTTTATTACAACAACCTTTAGTTCTCATTTTTTTTTTTATGGCAATAAAATAAGTCCAAATGCATAAATTGATAATCACACAATTTGGGTGCTTTCGTTCCATTAAACACAACTTTTTCATTTCTCAATAGATTTTCTTCAACAATAGCTTATTTTTTTTGGAAAAATAAAGGCTCTTAGTAAAAAATATCAAAAGTAACAAAATATTTTGAGTTCTTAACGAAATTTGCAACTATTTTGTCTTTTTTTGGAAATTTTTCTGAAAAATAAAAAAAATCCCCGAAATTTGAATTTATTCCGCCAAAACTAACTACTCGACCAAAAAATGGTGTCTGCATTGTTTGTAAGAAATTTTATTAGCTTGTATTTGATATATCATTTGTTTGATTACTGTTGTTGGTTCTGGAGATATATGCAATTAAGTGGAACCAACTTTTTTTTCGTTGAAAACCCTACAGTGGGCAATATCTCGAAAACGGAATGACAGAAAAAAAAAATAATTTTTTTTTCGGAATTAGCTACCGATTTTACATGAGAAAAGGATAGTGGCATTCAAAGTACATATTGGCTGTAAACCAGTGTAATTATTGAATTCTAATTCAATACAAATTTTTCCAGCTACCAGCTTATCTTCTTATATATTAATACGTGAACATTAAAGTTTGTCGTACGCTTTTTTGGTATTAATTAAAACTCAAAACTCAAAATAAATGAAACTTATATCATTCGAAAGGTTATGTTGCCCAGATGTGCAGAATGTATATATAAATGATATATCTGATAGAAGTGGTTCCCAACCTTCTAAGAGAGAAATTAAATTTTTGAGAAAAAACCTGCTATTTGATTGATATGAAATTTGATTGGGAGAGAGTTCTTGAGTTGGTCGAGTTTGAATTTTTTTTTAAAAGTAGCAATTTCTTAAAAAAATGTAGTTTTATGCATACGTCAATTATAAAATTAGTAAAAAAATGTGTTTTAAATTAAAAAATTTGACTTTCCATTTGAATATCTTGGTCGGATTTTAACGGTTTTTCAATTTTTCTAATTTTTTCTTAAAGTTTGTTAAATTTTCTTTCAAATGTGATAAAAACTACAGAAAAGTTCTAACCAAAAGTATTTTTAATGAATTTTCTTAATATTGTCGTTAGTTATTTAGCGTGTGTTTCGACCAAATGCCAAGAGAGAGAAAAAAACTGTCTCAAATTGAATGTTCTAAATTCTGAAGCAAATATCTCCGCCATCTATGAATAGATTTTATTTATTTCTTTTTTGTATTTAAGTCTTATTAAAAAAAAAATAAACAAATTGGCCATTTCAGCCCTTGAAAGGACTTTGACCGAGCTTCTTATTATCGATTGTGTTGTGTGTGTTATTAAATTTTTGCACACAATTGACCGAGAACTGGACCTACATGTTTTATGCCGACTCCGAACGGCTCATGTTCTCAAAAAGCTTTACATGGCATTATTTACTCTCTGAGGTTTGCCATTGTCTGCAGAGAGGTGGTGACCGATCAGAAAAATTTTTTATTGAAAAAACTTTTCGCCACGGCTGGGGATCGAACCCGGGCTCTGAGCATGCTAAGCCACACACTTGACCTGCATGCCACGGTCACCATTTAAGTCTTATCAGTTAACTTAAAAAAACTTTTGCAAATAATACCGTTTTTTGTTTGTTTATATTTAAATTATTCCTTTTTAAAAAAAAGACTATAAAATTTGATTTATTCTTAAAATATGGGGTAAAAATAATTTTTGTTGTAAAAAAACAAAAACTCAAAATTGCATTTTTGATTTTCTTTCAAAGTCTGTACCAAATTTTAGGTGAATTTATTTTGTCTTGACACTAAATTAATAAACTGTCCGTGCCATCAAAAAATCAAGGCTACCTATACCCTATGATTTCTTTGACAAAATTAAGTTTTTTAAAAAATAATTATATAAAATATAAAAAAAATATAAAATATAATAATATAAAAAAATAATTTTTTGAAGAAAATAGCTTTATACCTCTAATCAATTAAGAGTTATAGCCTTGAACTTTTTTTAATCATCTCGCATACAATTATAAATAGGCAATCAATAAATTGGTCGAATTTCGACCACAGGCAATACTAGTATTTATAACTGAGTTTAGTTCATAACATTCATAAAAACTCTACAGCTTAAAAATTTAAGTCAACTTTTACAGCTCATTGCAAATTCTGAGTATTTCTGATAACATTGTGATGAGTTAAATCTATTTTCATCAACGTTTTTATAAATTTATATTTCAAAATAAATGAACAATCTTCTCTGCTACACTCAAATGGTCAATTTTGTAGATAGTTCAGATTTTTTTGTTCAATCTTTTTAGATTGAATAATAGAATTGCTTGCAAACACACACAAACACTCTCATGTACTCATATATATATGTATGAGAACTCGCAAACATTCATCATTGGGATTTATAGATGATTTCAGTTTATCCCTTCATTACATTCCTCGCATAGTCATACAAATAAACACACTGACATGTATACATGCATATATATTTATATGTTCATGCATACTTTATGCATACATGCAAGTGTATGTATGCCAAAGCGAGATTATTAAATGTCCTGTTGTTGGCACAAGCAAAGGAAAAAGGCTAATATTTTGAAAACAAAAAATATTGAAAATATTCATAGGTTTTATGAATAAGTGCTTTAAGCTCTATGATTTGCAAATGTAAATGCGAAAATTGTTAGTACTACATAGCGGTTTTGATGGTTTTAAAAAATTATTAATAATTTTTTTTTTTTTGTTTCGACATTGAATTCGAAAAAAACTCGTGAGTTCGCATTTCATTCTGCAATTCTACTCATGAACACAAGCAAGTACAACAGATAAAAAACGAACTATACTTAATGAGCTCAAAAAGTTGGTAGTATGCAGAATATGTACTTTGTTTGCAACTGAAGTGGGTTGGCTGTTTTTTTTATTCTGCTCGTCGTACGCACTTGGTTCATTGTGGGTGGCATTAGCCACTCATCTCGATGCCTTATGCACCAAATTGTGGTTCCAATTCACATATTTTTCATCGAGTTGAGTGCTTTATTCAAGCACAACTGAACGTTGAGTAGGTTTTGGACGTCCCTTGTTGATGCAGTTTTATGACGTTTCACTTTATCTTACCAAGAACCCGGCAATAGTTAGACGAAAAGAATTTTGTGTCGTTAATTTTATGCCAAATTCAGATCAAAACAGTAAAAAAATATTTCGAAATAAATTTCTATTTTATTTTCTTTAGAAAAGTGTAGTTTTTTTGTAAAGTTTAAGTTTTAAAACTGATATTCATTTCAACGCAACCATTTTTAAGAATCCTAAGAATCATTCTGATTTGAAACATGACATTCGGAAATAAGCATTTTTTCTTAAGAAACACTAAAAAAGGTGTATTTCAGATTTGATGCAAGCAACAAGTTAAATTTTTGAAGCTTTTCAAAGCTGTGGATTTTGATATATTTGACTTTAATTGTTAAAACATGCATAAGCTTTAAGCTATAATAATATAGAATGATTTTGATGCAGTCATTTTGCTGCACTTCGAAAGGATCCCGAAGGCACACAGCAGAAACCACAGCAGCAGCAACAGTAACAACTACAACAACAGTTATTGTTATAATGCAATTATAACAATTTATGAATCTGTCACAGCAACAACATAAACAACAACAACAACAACAATGGCAACAACAATGACAACAACACCGACAGCTATGACAAGAATAACAGCCATACAGCAGCAGCAGCAACAACAACGTGATTTCCCGTTGGGTTAATTGTTTTTGAGAGCAACCAAGCAATGCCAAGAATATGAGCAGCAACAGCACCCAAGGAGGTTGAAGTTGAAGTTGATGTTGAAGCTGAACAATCCTACAACCGTGGGATGTTGTAGACATGAGAAATATTCTATGCTTGCAGCCCATGAAATACGCTTGCAATGCACATTAATTTCAATTGTTGGTATCGAATTAATATCCTGTAATTAGGACATAATTCACGACTAGTTGATGTGCTTTCGTAAATGTGAGGCCACTTAAGAATAACAAATGATAATCGTATGGAATGCCTTGCAGCGCGCCATAATACGACAGCAATGCGGGCAGTAGCTTAGTCTGTGGGTGTATGCTTATGTCCTGCAGCTGCAGCTGTCTATTGATGTTCTATTTAAGTTTTGACCACTGGCTATGTTGCAGCCATTCAATTATTTGCCAGTCACTTCTTGCTGGCTGGCACTTTGCAATTAAAGCCATAGCCAAAACCTAAGAAACACACAAATTAAAAAACTTTACTTTAAAATAAAACAATCACAACATATTTCGAATTATAAAAGTTACTTAATTTAGTCCTGGCAACTTTAACTGCCTTATATCTATATCTAAATGCGTCTAAGCCAACCGACCACATGCCAATCACTACCCAGCTAATTGAATTGAAAATGCAACAAAACTTTATTTCATGCACATACATATGTATATTTGCTGTAAATATAGTTGTGTTTGTATCTTATGACCAGAACTTTTGTTGCCTGTCCTTGCATTGAGTGCTTTTTATTTGGCTTGACCATGCAAGGCTACACTCATAATTATAAAACTTTACCACAACTCATGTGGTCAGTTTTTGTATGATAAATTTTAGTGGAGAAAGGAGTGGTATATCAGTGTTTGGTCGGTTTTATTTTAAGCTTAATTTTGACAATATCTAGTCAAAAAACTTGGAGAAAAACTAACTTAATTTCTGTTTGTTTCTGGTGAATTCAAACATATTATCAAATTTTTTTGATTTGTTATTGTTTTCAAAACACGAATTTATTCATTTATACAATGAGTGAGAAGTAATTTGCTTCATGAACATTGTATAAAATTTTTAAAAAATATTATTGCAGTGGCTATCAATTTCGTAAAGAAAATATCTTACAATGAACATTTGAGAGCAATTTTTTAAACAATCCTTTGACTAAGAATGGATTCCGTTTTAAAACTCATGGCTATTAGTCGAGATTTTAGTTTGGTTTGTAAAGAAAAGATGATATCCAGACACTACTGTATGTCTAAATGTAAACTACACTATTTAAACTACTGTAAATTTATGTACTCATGACATAGTTTTCTGCACACAAAAATTTTACATTTTTCTTGTATTGAGTACATGTTGAAATCTACATGTTGTACATGTTGAAATCTGTATTGAGTAAATAATGCTTTTAAGAGGTGCTTTAGTCTGTAAGGAAACCTAAGTTTAACCAATTTAGGCCTAACATAACCCTCTGAACCGCATCGGAACAGAGGGCCCCACCGAACCTAAACCCGCCCTGCAACTATGAACCACACCTGGACAAATACCCGGTCATACCATGAACCGCCCCTGCTCATTAACACGCAGCTGTGCGACCCGCAACCAAACAATAACAAAACATACAGCAAGCGAGTGGCATGATCACAGCAGCAAAACAACAAAACAACATAGCGAAGTCGCATGAAGAAAAAACCAGTAAAACATACAAACAACATGCATTCTGTGCACCCACAAGTAATAAACACGTAGCTGTGCGACCCGCAATCAGACAATAACAAAAGAAACAGCAAGCCAATGTATGATCACAGCAGCAAAACATACATTTTAGGCACCCACAAGTGGCAATAACAAAATACATAGGGGTCAATGAACAGCGACATGATAACAATAACAAGCAGAGCAAAAGGTTGCCGCTAGTTCTAGGCATGCGAGATTCAAGGTCGAGATCGGGTGTAACGTTTGCGACACAAACAAGGTCCCGTTATCCTTTTTGGCGATAAGAGGAGTCAGCGAACCGATAGATAGGGTCTCTTTTGAAGTGAATAAGCAAGCAGCGCACATCGGTGAGTCGTGATTGAATAAAAACTTTTTAACAAAAAAAAAAACCTACTTCAAAATCACTACAAAGTAAAAAATAATTTTAAATTACTTTTACTATTTATTTCTTGGTCAAATTTGTATTTTTATCATAAATATATTAATTTTTTATGATAATAAAAGCTTCTAGTCAGCGCTAATCATTGACGTAAAATCATGATTTTTTCGCCATCCCTGCTCTATTTAAGACTTTTTTATTTGTAAATATCCTGCTTGGGTGACGCTGTATTAATTTGTAATCTTAATTTTTCTTAAATCTTAATTAAAATGCTATATGTGTGTTGCAGCTGCACAAAAAATCTGATTATATTAGCGCCGACTTCGAAGCTCTTATTATCATAAAAAAATTAATATATTTATGATAAAAATACAAATTTGACCAAGAAATAAATAGTAAAAGTAATTTAAAATTATTTTTTACTTTCTAGTGATTTTGAAGTAGGTTTTTTTTTTTGTTAAAAAGTTTTTATTTCTTTCTTTTTAGAGAAAATGATGTATATTAAAAAAGTGTAAAAATTAATTAAACACCAATTATGTATGCTTATAATATGGAAAATGCTTTTCTGTCGTTTCTTATTCTGTTCTTTGTCAGTATCTTTATCAGTACCTACTCTTGTATTTTTAATCTGTACCCCAATGTCAATATTAACTGAAAAATAGTGTGTTTGTAATATTGACACGCCTCTTTGTCGAGAATATCACACTCTTTGTCATAGTGTTTTCAATAGTTCTACCCATTCTAACAATGAATTTTATCACCCTTAAGTCAATATTATACAGTTTTTTTACACACTACCGCACCCCTTAGTCGAATAACGCCCAAATCCTCGGTAGTATTTTGTAATAATTGTGCCTACGTCTGTACTTTTTCAGTTAGTAGCGTCAGTATTCGATTTAGTGTTTTCTAATATTGCCACACCCTTTTGTCGAATGACGCCCACTTTATTGAAATTACTTGTTATAAGTGTGCCTACCTCTGTACTAAGTATCAGTACTCTAGTGTCAATATTATTCGAGATACAATGTGTTTTATATATTGCCACACCTCTTTATCAAACAACGCCAACTATATTGAAATTAATTTTTTATAATTGTGCCTACCTCTGTAGTCAACTTTAGTACTCTAGTGTCAATATTATTCGATACACAGTGTGTTTCATATATTGCCACACCCCTTTACCAAACAACGCCCACTTTATTGAAATAAATTGTTTTATAACTGGCCTACCCCTGTAGTTTACTTTAGTACTCTAGTGTCAATATTTACTGAGATACAGTGTTTTTCTTATAGTGACACGCCCCTTTATCGAATACCGCCCACATTACTGGCAGTTATTTGTTATATTTGTACCTACCTTTGCACTAAATTTTATTATCGTAGTGTCAAAAGTAATTTCAAAAGTGTCAAAAGTTTTTTTTTTATATTGCCACTCCCCTTCTCGAATAACGCCCATTTTTTTTTTACAAAAATTTGTAGTCAGTTTTCTTACCGTTGTTATAAATTTCTGTACCCTAGTATCAATATTATTTCAGACACAGTAATTCACTTATATTGCCACACCCTTTTGTCGAATAACGCCCACTTTTTACAGTTATTTTCAATAATTGTGCCTACCTCTGTACTTAATTTCAGTACTCTAGTGTTAATTTTCGTCGAGATACAGAGTTTTACCAATACTGCCACACCCTTTTTTAGAATTACGCCCACTTAAGTGATCGTAATTTTTAATATGTGTACCTGCCCTTGTAATTTTACTGTGAATTTTATTACCCTAGTGTCAATATTTACTGAGATACAGTGTTTTTCTTATAGAGACACGCCCCTTTTCCGAATACCGTCCCCTTGAATAGACGGGCACCTCCGCGTTGATAATCTCTATATGTTGACAAAAAATTACGGCAATCGGGCAAGTTATTTAGGAGTAATCGATGTACATACATTAAAAAAAACAAAAAAAAAAACAGAGAAACCAACTAACTTGAGAACCTCCTCCTTTTTGAAGTCGGTTTAAAAGTGACCAAGAACAAGGAGTGAACGAGTGATAGTGAACAAGTGAACAAGGACAAGTGACAGTGAACAAGTGAATAATGACAATAGTGAACAGTGTTTTCTTGTTGGCCCGAGTGATTTCATATCGGACGGCCTAACGTGAATCCGAATATACAACGGACAGTGAACAAGTAACCAAGTACGTCAGTGAGCAAGGACAACAGGGAACAGTGTTTTCTTGTCGGCCCGAGTGGTTTCATATCGGACGGCCGGCCATAAACATTCTAGTGGCATCACGAAAGCTGTCTTTTTCTGTCGAACCGAGTGGTTTTATACCGGACGGTCTGCTCTAAAAGCATCCTAGTGAGTCCATTTTGTTCAAAAACAAGCTTGACGACATCCACGTCTAAATTGTGCATCTGACCCGAGTGGTTTCATACCGGACGGCCCAACGTAGTTTCAAGTACACCGAGGTCAGGCGAACGGACTACGAATTAAACGGATCCTGCTGCGAAGGACATCGAGGGAAATCGAGAAGCAGCAGAACATATCAAAGAATAAAATATGAATTTTGTGAAAGAAACATAATAAATAGACTCGAATCGTGAATAAAAATTAACTAAGTTGTTACTTTTTTAATATACGCGGGAAAAAATATTTTTGTACGAACCCCGGCTATCCGGCGAGCTAACCCCGGCTAGAAAGTTCGTTATAAGACTATAAAGAATTCTATGTACTCAACACATAAATATTTGTCGTGAATTCATGGATGTATGTGGGGGGTACATTCACACTTTACCCATCACAAACTGTTGTTAACAATTTTATAAAATGAGTACAGTTCTGATGTACGTATTACATACTTAAGTAGATTATTGACCTATTACATAGAGTCATGTAGAATATTTGTGATGAGTACAGTGTGCTAGAACAATTTTCATGTACTCAGTACATACAGAATTTTCTCATAACATACATTGATGTACTGAGTACAAACATTATTTGCTCATTATATATTCTAAATACATAATTTTATGTAATGAGCACATACATAATGTATTCATTATATATAATTTATTCATAATATAATGTATTGAAATACATCCAGTTCATGTCTTCGCCTAAATCACCTTCTCAGCAAATGCAATGAATAATTTAATAAAGAAATGTCTAGATTTCACAAAATAACACTGGTTTACAAATAACGAAAAGTTGTTTGTACTTTGAATGCCACTATTCTTTTCTCATGTAAAATCGGTCGCTGATTCAGAAAAAATTTTTTTTTTTTTTCTGTCACTCCGTTTTCGAGATATTGCCCACTGTAGGGTTTTCAACGAAAAAAAAAGTTGGTTCCATTTAAATGCATATATCTCCTGAACCAACAACAGTAATCAAACAAATGATATATCAAATAAAAGCTAATAAAATTTCTTACAAACAATGTAAACATCATTTTTTGGTCAAGCTGTTAGTTTTGGCGGAATTAATTCAAATATCGGGGATTTTTTTTATTTTTCAGAAAAATTTCCAAAAAAAGACAAAATAGTTGCAAATTTCGTTAAGAAATCAAAATATTTTGTTACTTTTGATATTTTTTACAAAGAGCCTTTATTTTTCCAAAAAAAATAAGCTATTGTTGAAGAAAATCTTTTGAGAAATGAAAAAGTTGTGTCCAATGGAACGAAAGCACCCAAGTTATGTTTTTTTTACAAATTGTATTATCATATAAATGGGAGACAAAAGGGGGCGATCTTCACATGGCAACGTGTCTGACTGCCTCAACTTGGCGAGGCCAGCATTATCCATGTCGAAATCGTCTCAAGTCGACTCAAAACCTCCGCGTGGTGTCTCCTGGAAACGTCAAAAACTATCGCCCGATAAACTTTGGCGGCCAATTTGAGCGGCGATGTCTCCTCTAGACAATAAACTTGAGGGGTCTCTTCAAGACCTTAAAAATGGAATGTGCGTAGGGTTTGGGTCCCAACCACATTATAACTTCCCAATGAAAACAAAATCAGCCTCGGATATGAACCCCCACTACGTTGACGACCACCGCAAACGAAAAACGGATAATGATTTACGGATATGCACCTGGAATGTCCGGACCCTTTATAGGGAAGGTGCCACTGTCCAACTGGCGGAAGCCCTCGAAAAAATTAAGGCTGACATCACCGCCATCCAGGAGATGCGATGGAAAGGACAAGGCTGCTCTAAGAGAGCAGACTGCGATATCTACTACAGCTGCCATGCGGAGAAGCGCGAATTTGGATGCGGATTCGTCGTAAGTCGGAAACTACGCCATCTTGTTTCCCGGTTCACACCTGTGAACGAAAGGCTGGCGACAATCCGCATCAAGGCGAAATTCTTCCACATCAGCCTTATTTGCGCACATGCCCCGACGGAGGAAAAGGACGATGCTGTCAAGGACACCTTCTACGCAAGCCTAGAGGACGTGTATGATCGCTGCCCGGCCCACGACGTAAAAATAGTTCTCGGCGATTTTAATGCGAAGGTCGGAAAAGAAGGCATCTTTGGCTCCACTGTCGGTCAGTTCAGTCTCCACGAGACCACTTCGAATAACGGTCTAAGACTGATCGACTTCGCCGCGGCGCGAAACATGGTAGTTAGTAGCACCAGATTCCAACACCTCGATATCCAAAAGGCAACCTGGCTGTCCCCGGATCAAAAAACGCGAAACCAAATTGATCATGTTGTGATCGACGGAAGGCACGCTTCAAGTGTACTGGATGTGCGCACATTTCGGGGGGTCAATATTGACTCCGACCATTATCTTGTTGCAGCCAAGATCCGCATGCGATTGTGCAATGCGAAGAATGTACGCACAGGTGTGCAACGAAAGCTTGATGTCGATAAGCTGCTATCACAACGGACCGCCGAGGCCTACTCCGCTCAACTCTCGGTTAAGCTCAACCAACCTTACTCTTGCCTCGACGACGCTGGCGGACTTTGGGCGCATATATCCCACTCCATGCGCACTGCTGCTGAAGAAGTCATTGGTTTTCGGCGCCCGCAACCTCGCAACCAATGGTATGACCAGGAGTGTCGCGACGCGACAGCAGCAAAATACGCCGCATATAAAAAGACTCTGCAGTCAGCTGCAACGCGAGCCATGCACGAAAACTATCGCGATAAGAGGAAGGAAGAGAGATGCCTTTTCAGACGTAAAAAAAGAGAGCAGGAAAAGCGTGAGCGAGAAAAAATTGAGGTGTACCAGGGCAGGAAGGATGCTCGAAAATTCTACCAGCAGGTTAAGCGTCTAACCCAAGGTTTCAAGCCCGGAGCATCCACTTGTAGAGATGAGAATGGTGATCTGGTAACAGATACGCAGTGCGCATTGAGATTATGGAGACAGCATTTTTCCAATTTGCTTGCAGGCGACGATACCAACAATTCCGCCCTTGGAGAATGCAGTCTGACACCACCAATCGACGATGATGGAGTGGAAATTCCACCACCTAGCCATGACGAGGTTAAAGTTGCTATCCAGCGACTCAAAAACAACAAAGCCGCAGGTGCTGACGGCCTGGCTGCTGAATTGTTTAAAACCGGCGGCGGTGAATTGATAAGGTGCATGCATGAACTCATCAGCAAAATATGGCTAGCGGAAAGCATGCCCGACGATTGGAATCTCAGTGTGCTTTGTCCTATACTTAAGAAAGGAGACCCGACAATCTGCGCCAACTACAGAGGTATCAGTCTTATATCCATCGCATATAAGGTTCTTTCGAGCGTATTGTGTGAAAGATTGAAGCCGCATACCAAAACACTGATTGGACCTTATCAGTGTGGCTTTCGTCCTGGCAAGTCCACCATAGACCAGATTTTTACACTACGCCAAATCCTGGAAAAAACCCACGAAAACCAAATCGACACCCATCATCTCTTTGTTGATTACAAAGCTGCGTTCGATAGCCCGATTCGGGATTGCCTGTACGCAACAATGTCTGAGTTCGGTATACCTGCAAAGTTGATTAGGCTCTGCAAGATGACGTTGAGCAATACATGCAGCTCCGTCAAGGTAGGAAATGACCTCTCCGAAACCTTTAATACCGAACGAGGTTTCAGACAAGGCGACCCGCTATCATGCGATCTCTTCAATTTCATCATGGAGGGGATCCTACGAAAGGCAGGTGTACATCGAAATGGCACCATTTTCTACAAAGGTGTCCAGCTCCTTGCGTATGCTGACGATATCGATATTATCGGCAGAACCAAGAGAGATGTAACCGCTGCTTTCGCCGCTATCGAAAAGGAATCAGCCAAAGTGGGTTTGACGGTGAACGAGGGCAAAACAAAGTATATGCTGTCTGCAAATAGGGAAGTGCGGCGTCTAGGCTCCCATTTTACAGCAGGCAAATATAACTTTGAAGTTGTCAAGGAGTTTACTTACCTTGGCACCGCCGTAAACAGCAACAACAATGTCAGCCTGGAGATAAAGCGAAGAACAACAATTGCTAATAGGTGCTACTACGGGCTAAGTAAGCAATTAGGTTCCAGAGCCCTCTCTCGGTCGACAAAACTAACACTCTACAAGACGCTCATCATACCTGTGCTTCTCTATTTCGCTGAAGCATGGGTGGTATCGCAAGCAGATGCAGCCGCTCTTGGGGTGTTCGAGAGGAAAGTTCTTCGCAAAATCTTTGGTCCTGTTCGAGTTGGCGACGACTATCGCATTCGAATGAACCACGAACTGTACGAGCTCTACGACGACATTGACATAGTCCAGCGTATAACAATTCAGCGACTACGTTGGCTGGGTCATGTCTTTCGTATGGATGAAGAAGCTCCAGCGAAAAAGGTGTTTGAGGCGAAAGCCGAGGGTCGACGACGAAGAGGAAGGCCATGCCTCCGATGGATTGACCAGGCCGAGGAAGCCCTTACCGCGCTTGGTGAAAGAGATTGTTGACGGCGCGCGCGAAGCAGAGACGCCTGGCGAGACCTGATGAAGTCGGCCGTAACCCGTCAACGGGTTGTCATGGCCACCTAAGTAAGTAAGTATTATCATATAAATAAATTGGGTTATTGTACTATAATTTTTTATTTTTCATTTTTATTGTTCATAGGAATCAAGTCAAGGGTTTGGTAGGCTCACGACTGAGAATGCAACCGTCGAAACCGTCACAGCAAAACGTCTGATTTCGACACTTATGGCTATAAGAAAGAGAGCCTACCTGTTTTTATTATGCCATGTGAATACTTATTTTGTGTTTTTTTGACAGTTTCGGCGGTCGCGCTCTGAGTCGTGGACCTACCTACCTTTATTGTACCTGCAGCACTTTCGAGATACATAAAAGCAAAAAAAATTCATGCAAATTTTTTTCGGAATCAGCGACCGATTTTACATGAGAAAAGAATAGTGGCATTCAAAGAACAAACAACTTTTCGTTATTTGTAAACCAGTGTAAACAACAAGATTTTCCAATGCTTTCGGAGGCTCCGTCAACGAGTACTATGCAAATGCAATCTAGCATTCAAAAAGTGACAAAGTTGAGAAGACATTCGAAAGCAACTAAAACACCAACTGAACGCGATGTAAACAGGAACCTAGAATAACTGCTATTTTGCAATTTTCAATTAAAGAAGACATAATGAAAAAATTATCGAAAGACTTTTTCAAATATACCATGTTACAAATGTCCTCAGCCTCACGAATATAAAGTGCCTTCATAATTTTCAACTGATTCTTTAAAAGTTAAAAGTTGTTTTTTGCCTTGTATTTTTTGGAGGAAAAATAAAAGTTACTTTTGGCTTTTATTTTATTGGTCAAAAATAGCAGTTATTTTGTGACTTATTTTTTCGGTCAAAAATATCATTCAATTTGTGTTCTTTTAAAGGCCGCTTGACAGATTGAACTGTTGACACCATGTGTAAAATGTCTCACTGATGAGATAAAATAATGGTATCAATAGTTTTTTAGTCGGTACAATGATTTGAACAAATATAAATTAACTGATATTTTTGACCAAAAAAATAAACGGCAGAAAATAACTGTTATTTTTGACCAATCAAAAAGAAGTCAAAAGTAATTGTTATTTTTGCCCAAAAAAAAATCAGGCACAGTTAATATGTGACGATATTAACTGTGCCTTATACTGTGTTTTCGATAAAAACCATAACCGGTACGGTCCCTGGATGTAAATATTGAATCCTCAGATTATTATTCCACTTCGTATTAATTAAATTTCTTTTCAGATATTTTCTCTCTCTATTTCAAGCTGAAATCTCTCCTATTTCTTACTGTTTAAGAAGTTTTACTTCTGCCACGTGTACGTTAATACACGCGAGTTTTTTTTTGTATTTTCTTTTTTTCTATGTGTTTTAAAATTTGACATTTGAATTTTTTTGATAAAAAATTACAAAATTCCTAAGATTGGGCATATTTACTTTTGTTTTTTACTATCAATCTATAACTGGCATGCATTGGACACAAATGAGCATGTTTTTGTTTTATAAACAATCCAAAATGACGTAAATTGGGTACAAGTGAGCATATTAATTTTTTAATAAATGATATGCACAAATGCACGTACATTATGCACAAATGGGCAAGTTAATTTTTTGATAAACAATCAATTTACGGCTTGATATCAAGAATATTATGGCTTAGCTCAGAATCACTCCCAAAATTAATTGGTTTTGGACTGTTTTCAGCTTAAATTTCTCTCCGTGTAAGAATATTTCGATACTTTGGAGCCCGTGCTATAGCTGGAAAATTGATAGTTCTTAATTATCTTTCTAGTAATTTATTTTTGCATCACATACTCTTAATTTTTGCTGTAAGATCTTAATCAATGATGTATATAAACCAGGCATGCACGTTAACGTTAATTTGAACGGTAACCGAAATATTTTTTTTGTTTCGTTGAAACAAAAAAAAAATAACGTTAATTCGAAAAACGAAATATATTTATTTCGTTTCGGAGAAAACGATATAAAATGTTTTCGTTTTTTTCCCAATCAACCGTTGAAAATAACGTTAATTTCAACAAAAAAATTTCGTTTTTTTTGTATCACAAGAAATTTTTTTAGCATAGGAGAAAAGTATAAAAAATTTTTCGTTTTTCAACGAAACGAAATTTGATTTGATAAATTTTTAAAGTTATTTAATAAACGAAATAATTTTGATAATTTATTTTTCGGCCTCAACGAAACGAAAAAATTTTGTTGATTTCAAGTTTTAAAGTTTTTTTTTTTATTTATGATGTTATTCAATGAGGTATTCAAACATATATGAAACTTTTTGAGTGTATATTGAGATAAATAATGTACTAAAAATTATTTTAAGCATTAATATCACAAAAACCTTATGTTTTCTTAAAAATGATAGATACTAAAATAGTTGAAGCTTTCGTGCAGCTGACTTTTTAAACTCTTGCACGAGTTCTTCATTCAGAATTTCATCCAAAAAAACATTTGCCCTCACATTCTAATGTGGTTAGGTTACTTTTGCGAGCAAGTCCCTTCTATATGGAGTTAAAATACGGCTAAGAAAACTAAAACTTGCTTCATACCGTGTTGAACTACATCCAAACGTGGCCACAGCTGCAAACAGTAAATATGAATTTCGAAAAGCACTTATTTGCTTGTATAATTCAGAAAAATAGTCTTCTTTTTTATGTCATTTTGTTCAACATATTTTTGTACACATGCTAATTCTTCCTTTGTCAGTACTGCGATGTTAAATTATTTGTTTACATACTCTATCTTTTTTATGCCAAAATCATTTATATTATCTATTGCTCCAATAAGCTCATTATTACAAAGAAATCGTTTTCAAACTCGCTGAAAACTAAATCTATTATGGAAAAGCATGATAGAATAATTTTACCAGGTAGTGTTGACAAATGTTGATTCTCTCAGCTACAAGTAAACAAACTCTTGTCAAAAACAGCTGTTCGTTGTTATATTCGTTGGCCACATTCAGCTCTGTCAACTGTTGTGACAGCAACACATCGGGGAGCGCTATTATCGGTATTGAAGTTTCAGAAAAATTGTCAAGTTTATTAAATATCAAGCTTTGTAAAAAATACGAATGGAAATTTTACCGACAAATTAAAAATTTTCTATTTTTAAATGCATTTTAATGCGCAACTTCATATTTATGTGCATCAAGTTTTGACTTAGCAGTTGGCAACTGTTGGGTACGCTGAATGTGACCAGTGAAAATTAATTGTATGCTATGACGGATTGTGAGCGCTCTCTTTCTTGTTATATTTTTTGACAAAAGTCCGTTTCCAACAGAAACGTCAATACTACCTTGGAGTAATTATATCATGATGGAAAAGTAATTTAAGTGACATATTTGTCGTATCCTCAGTGTAAATGCCAGAGCTTTCTGTTAAAATGAAGTTGTCAAGGTTGCGATTGGGTTTCCTTTTTCTTTTTGGACTCTCCCTTGAATTGATAGTACCTTCTTCATCTAGTAACCGCTTAGAGTTTTGTAATATAGTTTCGAATACTGCATCCGAACGGCAATCTTGAAGATACTTTAAAACCGGTTCGATTCTAGTAGAATTTTCAAGAATGAACATAAAATTATTTTAAATTTTGGTGTTTTCATTGTCGAATACAGTCCACGGCATTCTACTATTTCGTTCCCGTCCAAAACACGTGTCGACATGACAAATTTAGAGTATCTTACATTTGTTGAAAATTGTTGTTGACATACAGTGGCTCACAGCTTATTTCGTGCAGACGATGTGTTAAACTTTGAAATGCTATAACTTGGTAACTAGTACTGGTAATGAAAAAATTTAAACGACATTTGTTTGCTAGTAATTATACATTTAAATATAAACTTTCATTTCTTTATATAAAAGTCTACTAAAAAGATAATAAACAAAAAACTGAAAAAGCAGCAGAATTCAACGCCACAGCTTATTTCGTGCACACTGTTTTTACATGTAAGCTTTTGAACGTGATGCCGTTATTTTCTTTTTCTCGTTCGCTGTTTTTATCTTGACTGATGTCCTGATTCTTCTGATCGGAGTTAACAGTTGTTTTTAGTCTGGACTTAAAACCTTAAGTGCACTAATTGATTTGTTTTAAAAATGGGCCGTCGCACAACAATATAACAGCACGAAATAGTTTTATTTCACTTTAAAAAAGAAAAAATCCAACCGCAAATAGCTGAAATAGTAAAATTGAGACCCTCTACAGTGCAGTACATCATCCAGCGCTTTTTGCAAGAAAATCGTGTGGCTGATAAGGCCAGAAATGCTCCAAATAAAATATGTACAGAAGCGGACGAGCGACTTATTCTGCGAAAAATCGTAGAAAATCTGAGGCTTTAGGGTCCCAAATTGGCCAAGGAGGTTGAGAAGGAGTTGGGCAAGAAATGCTGTGCCGAAACAATTCGTCATCTGCTGCGGGCCAACGAGTTTAATGGTCGAGTTACACGCAACAAATCTTATATTAAAAAAAAAAAATCAGCTATGTCGACTGAACTTCGTCAAATAACACGTTTTATATTCTAGGACATTCTGGAATGACGTCATTTTCTCGGACGAGTTTAAGTTCAATATTTTTGGCTCCCAAGGAATGCAATATGTATGGCGTAAGGCTTATACCGAGCTGAACAATAACCATCTCAAGCCTACAGTAAAACATGGTGGCGGCAGCGTAATTGTTTGGGCCTGTATGGCTGCATCGGGCGTTGGAAAATTATTTTTTTTTGGAGGCATTATGGACAAGACAATGTACCTAGATTTTATAAAAGAAAATTTGCTTCAAAGTATCGACACCTTGGGCGTACGAGAGACATTTCGGTTCTACCAGGACAACGACCCAAAACATAAATCGAGAATCGTCCAGTCATGGTTGATTTGGAATTGCCCGCATCTTATGAATCCGCCTGCACAGTCACCCGACTTAAATGTAATAGAAATTTTGTGGGCAATTTTGGAGAGTGGCGTTCGCAAGCGGAATATTTCCAATAAAAATTAAGTAAAAAATGCATTGATGGAGGAATGGCAACAAATACCCCCCAGATATTACAAAAAATTAATAGAGTAAATGGATAGCCAGTAAATGGATTAAAGATTTAATTTAACAAAATGGCGGCCACACAAAATATTAAAAAAGACAAACATATTACATTTTCTTAAGATTCAGTGGAGTGCACGAAATAAGCTGTGGCGTTGAATTTTGCCGCTTTTTCAGTTTTTTGTTTATTATTTTTTTAGTAGACCATTATATAAAGAAATGCAAGTTTATATATAAATATATAATTACTAGCAAACAAATGTCGTTTAAATTTTTTCATTACCAGTACTAGTTACCAAGTTATAGCATTTCAAAGTTTAACACATCGTCTGCACGAAATAAGCTGTGAGCCACTGTACGTGTATTTGAAATTATGCTGATAATAAATATTTTTTAGCTGATTCAGTTCGGCTATGGGGGAAAATGACATTGCTAGGGAGGAATTTCCCCCCTTGCCCGCCCCTGGCTACAGGCCTGGTCTCTGGTACACACAAAAAAGGTGTTGGTTTCGTGAAATATTTTTGATGTAAAAAATAATACCATATATATAAAAAAAAACATAAAAACCATCTTAAATCATGATCTGAAAAATTTGTAAATTAAAAAACATATGCAATATTTGTTAATTCCCCAGCCAGACTTTATAAATTTTAATGAGAAGCCATCCCACTAAGGCGTTCAGAACTCTTTATACCCTAAACCTGAAAGGTCAGGGTATATTAACTTTGTGCAAACGTTTGTAACGCATAGAACGAAGCGAGTTTATATTCTTGATCAGCGTCACCACGTGAGTCGAGCTATCCATATCCGTCCGTCCGTCTGTTCGTCTCTGTGCTGTCCGTATACACAGGATAAGAAAAAGGAGTTGAGATAATTGAATGAAACTCGGTATACATGGTCACATGAACCCAAGAATCTGCACTATTGAATATTTTTGGAATCCGCCCACAGACACGCCTACCTCTCATACAACGCAATAATTGAAAACTGTATAAATAAGCTACAGTTTAACCAACAAAGATAAAATATGGTACGTATGTATTTTATATCAAAACAAAGATGTTGTCGAAAAATGGGCGTCGCCCGACTACACACACGCCCACCTCCCATACAACCCAACAATTTAAAACTCAATAAAATAACCTACAGAGATAAAATTTGGTATGTATGTTTTTTATACCAAAACTTAGACGCATTCAGAAATTGGGCGTAATACGTCAACGAACACGCCCACCTCCCATGCAACCCACAATTGCGAAAATACTATAAATTCATTAACATATGAACTACAGGAATAAAACTTGAAATTTTTATAAATTTTGTAAATTTTTCATCAAAATTGAAATATGGGTTTAATAAAAAATATGGGCTTCATCCGCTCACAGATACGCCCATTTTCAATACTTTTATTGTATTTTGAAAAGTAGGTTTAGGGTATTTCATAGTCGGGCTAGACCGACTTTAGACTTTTTTTACTTGTTTATTCTATAAATATTTGAAGCGGCAACATCGTATTGTATAAACAAGGCAACTACAGCAATTTTAGATACTTCAACAGAAGCTGTATTTTTAAAGTTCGATTTAAGTCGAAGCCTGAAGTTTTTCACATATTTTTTTATAACAAATTTTATATATATATTTTTTTTTTTTTGTTGCAAAAGGTGTCACTTTTTATCAAATTCTGATGGCAACTTTTGATGTGTGTGCTTAAGTCCTTAATTTGCAAGAACAGAAAAAAAAGATATAAAAAAAAACAACACAAAAATAACATATTTCTTTTCAATATGTTTTCAAGCAGCTGCTTTGTTCTACAGCTTATATATTAACGTTGTTCTTTAACTGAACACGCAGAACCAAATTAGAAACGAATCCTTACAAATATCCTTTTGGCTACGTGAGACATGATAGGCGTCACTCGACGGCTGACCAGCTGGCAGATGTTATTTGCCAAACAAACTACGCTGCTGCTGCTGCTTTGCCTGCTGCACATGCTGTTGGTATTCATGTTGTTGTTGTTTTTGTTGTTGTTGTTGGTGTTATTCGAATATTGCTGTTGCTACTTAATTCATTATTACAAATAAACCAACCTCGACTTAATTTTAGGCCTCGAACGCGTTTTGCAATCTTTTTGATGGCCAACATAATCAACTTAAGCATCTGCTGAAGCGACGCATCGCATGCAACCAAAACCACGTGATGCGAATAATCAGCCAAATTGAACAACTGATGTGTAGAGGAGTGGAAGCGAAAAAAAAACACCTGCCACAACAAACAAGCGCGCTGGCTGCTTGCAGCCTATAGCGCTATACATTTACGTGTAGACAACATTGTTGTCATTTTAAACACTTTATAAAAATAATTAAAACACATTTATTATGTATGCATACTATCGTTAAAATTGTGGCATTTTTAACATTATGACTAGTCCTTGCACTAGTAGATGCACAAAGTATCTACAGAGTTGTAGGCAATTAAAATAGCATCCACAAAGCTGGATAGTGTATATTTTTTGTAAATTTATTTTGCAACAAGTTTAAAAATGTGCAAGTCCTTGACATGACCTTTCTTTTTTAAGCCTTGTTCTAAATGTATCCAATAGATACAAAAACTCATTACAATATCGGTTATGCAAGTCAATTGATAAACTGATGGATGCAATGGCAAACTGAGCAAAGATTATAACTCTGTGTGTGTGTGTGTGTGACCTTGTAACTCATGCACATGAGTAGCTTTGAGTTCTACATCATTCTCTACAGCATTATATCATCATAAGACATGTCCTGATTGAGTGCATTGTTAGGCTTATGCAAAAAAGTGTACCTTTTTGGGAACGCTGCAGTTTTTTTTTGGCCAGGTTTTAGTTTAGCAGATTCTTAGTTTTGCTTTAATTTAAATTTAAAAATTTTTTTTTTGTAAATTTGTCCTTTTTATGCGCACATGATTTATGTTACATTTTAATCAGCTCAGCTCAGAAGTAACACGCAACAACAAAAAAATGCTGCTGTTAAATGCATTGCTAGCTTTTTTAATTAGTCGCACTTGAGTAGCTTTCCAAGAAGAATTTTTAATTATGTCCACCATAAAAGCGTCTGTGTATGTGTGTTTGAAAGTGCTTCTCTGAGCTCTCTTTTCGCAGCCAAATGCGCTGCTCTGAGTACACCACGTGCATGACTTAATAATAATAATCCTTGCCATGTTCTAGCTGTGGCTGCTGTGCTTTGCTGTGCCATTAAAGCCACAACAACAAAAACAACAACATCAGCCGAAAAAAAATTCCCAGAGAATCCCACCAAATGTTGTTGTCTGTTCGTCAGTCTGTCAGAGTATCTGTCTGCCTTTGCCGCCTGGCTATCAATTTCAATGGCCAATTTAAGTTAACGTTTTCACATGTGAACCGAAACCGTTAACGTGGCTCATATTATGAACATACTATGTAAATTAGCCCCCATTGCAGGTGGTCTACGGTCTGTGGTCATAATTAGGTTCACAAAGGTGCCCACTCAAGTGCATGTATGTGTGTGTATGTGTGTAAGTGTTTGCGCGTCTGTTGTTGGTGGCGTCAGTTGGTTTGGGCGAAAGTGTGCCTTTGTGCGTTTATGGCGCATCATATATGTATGTGTGTGTGTGTGTGTGTTATAGTGCCAGGCATCAAATGTCATCTGATGCCAAAAGGATACAGTTACCAAAAGTAACTGAGAGCAAGCTTTATACAGAGCCAGCCGTTTAAAAAAGAAAAACCACAAACATAAAAACAAAATACATACAAACCAACGTAGTTGGTTACCTTGCAAAATAATAATAATAATAATAACGGTGGGAAAAAATGCAATTGAAGTCAATTTTAGGCCAAGTCAATATTAAACAATTTGTTTGAATAACCTTTCTTATTTTGAGAAGTTGTTCACATTTCTTAAAAATTTTTTAAATTTTTATCTTTATCTTGTTTTTTCGATATTGTTCTGCAACATTCTTAAATCTGCTCTTATCAACTGTTGTTATGCTTTTGTTCGATTTGATATTTTAAAGTTTTTCTCTATCTTTAACCTTCAGTCAACTGCAAGATTTGTTTTATTTTTTTTTCCTGTTGCCATCAGCTTTTAAGTCTTCGAAACTTTCAGTTTTTGTTTGGCAACAAAAAGTTTTGGTTTCAGCGTTAAGTTCACATTTTGATTCTTCGTTAGTTTTCGGGTTGCATGAATGCAGTTTTATTCTAGAAAAGATTTAATAAAAGAAAACAAAATTTTACTTTTGTGCATTTTTGTGATAAATTTAAGCATGTTTTTACTGTTTTGAGCTTTTTTTTATGTGCACTCTCATGTATACGATATCAGAATTCTTGTTTTAAAATATAAGATTAAATTGTCGACTTCAAGTAGATGTTTGTTAAAATTTAATAAATTAGACCTTGAATCACGGCATGGAAATCATTGAATGGTTGCCATACAAACTGTCAATTTAAAAAAATTTGAAGTGGAAGGAATCCTTTTAACCCTCATAGCCCCGAACATTTTTTTTACAAAACACATTTAATTGTTCTTTTAAAGAAAAACATTGTCTCGCTATAGTTTTTCCCGATTAGGGGAAACTTTTAAAATAACCATGACTGTAAAGCTACTTTAAAAATTTGGTTTTAGGTTTAACACTACATAAGAGCGGTTCAAAAATTTATGGGCAAAGTTATGGGTTTTTTTCTTCATTGGGTACATGTTCTGAAAGTTTGACCCAAAAAAAAAAAAAATACCTTAAGACTAACAACATATTTGACCTATAGATAAATCATGTTATTCAAAAATTTATAGAGAAATACTTAGTTCTTGTAGTATTTTTAAGATAAATCGTGTTATTCAAAAATTTATAGAGAAATACTTAGTTCTTGTAGTATTTTTAAATATTTTGCATGTTATGGTCATAAAGATCTACAAAATGTTATAATTCTAAAAAGCTGAAGATTTGAAAAATAATACAAAATTACAAACATGAAGTCCCTCGAACAAAATAAGAAAAAAAAAAATCATAAGGAAAAACTACAATGTTTGCCAAGAGTCAAATTGCATTCTCAAACCTCCTCCATATTTATAAAAAAAAAAAATAAAAAAACATAAAAAAGCTTAGATATATACATAAATGATTTTCCATCCAAATATATATCATGCATGTTTCGGTTTGTGCCACTGTTGCCAGATTGAGGTAAATTTCCCTAAATGAGGTAATTTTTGACTCATTTTTTGGGCAGAGGTAAAAAAGGTAATCTTTGACTAAAAGCGGTAAATTTTTGCAATATAATTATTTTTTAGATTTCCAAATATTTTAAGTTTTTTTGCACTTTTGTTACCTGCCTGAACGTACTCACAATCAGTCCTTTAATATTGGGAGCCCCCATTTGTACCAACAAATAACAAATGCAGGATTGTTTTCATTTTTGATTTACTGCAATTTTAACTTAAAAACTAAGGAAATTGTTGAAACACACCAAGACATAAGAAGTAATCAAATGTTTTGAAATTTCATTGAATATTGCTTAAAAGAATATCGGTTATAGAGAGCCATGACCAGATCTTGCAAAAAAATTTAATGGAAAGGTAGATAAAATAAGTCCTTTACACATCGTGAATTGGAAAAGTTGTTGGCAATAGGAAGAAACGAATTGTTCAAGGAATTGGAAGTAGTGAAGTGAGTAATAATGCCTGTTAATCATTTAAAATTTTGTAATCTTATTTAGAAAAAGGTAAATTTTCTTAGAAAGTGGTAATTTTTTTCCCAAATAGAGGTAAATTTCAGTTCGGCTCTCTGGCAACACTGGTTTGTACACCAGAGACCTGCATCAAGTCGCTTTTCCGCTATTCAGAGTGCATTCATCAAAACTAAGTAGTCATATTCATTCAAGCCTCAACGCACGCCACTCTGATTCAATCCACTCACGCCAAAGAGAGATTGTGGACAATCAATACTCATGACCATGGCTGCCAACTCATTTTTTGGTTTTCCCCGCAGAAGTTTTCAAAACTCCTCTATTTTTCAAGAAATTCCCCATAAAAAATGGTTATTAATTCATTTATATGCTTTTTTAATTGAACACATACGTACACCGAGAAAAATACTTAAGTAAAGCTAACAAAAATCCTGTTAGTTTAACCAAGGGTTTCGACTGATTGGTGCCTGCTTGAACAAAAGCCAACTTTTTTAATTTTACTGCTGATTTTTCTTTCGGTGTAATATTAATTAAGGAAATATGTTAAAATTTATACATTTATTTTTAAATTGTAAGAAGGAAAACTCATGAATAATTAAAAATTTTAATTTTGAAGCTACAATATGGCAATGGACCGACGCTTAAAGTATGCTTAGTCGAGTAAGAAGATTTATGATGTTGAAATGTTAATAATTGTATCATATTTTATTTTTTAAGGTCATTAACCGAACATTTATTAAAATTAAAAAAAAATTTTATTAAAAAATCTACGAAACTCATAGGTTTTTCCGAAAAACTTCGTTCTGCGAATGGAGCTGTCAATTGTGTCAAGAAAAATAAAATCAACTTATTTATGTATGTCTAATCAATTTACATAAAGCAACAACATTTTAACTTTTATTTTTACAAATTTACTGATTGAAATTATGTTGTAAAGATTGTATTTTTTATTTTGATTTTATAAGAAAATTTAATGAAAAATCTATATCAGAATAAATATTAAATTCCCCGCAAATAATCATTAAAACTTAGATGAATTATAATATACCCCGAAAATATGAGCCCATTTTCCGATTCACCGATCCACTTGAAATTCCCCGCAAATCGGGAAATTCCCCAACAGTTAGCATCCCTGCTCATGACTCTAAGTGAAAGAGAGTCAAGTTGGCTTCGTCTATGAGTATTATGAATACTCTTCCTCAATTAACGCAATGACTCGTCGATACTCATAAAATATTCAAACATTTTGCGGAAAGTTAAATCACTTGAGCACTGGTATCGCGGCATAATTTCACGGAAGCATTTGGCATGTTCCCTCTTGTTGTTATTATTTAGTGTGTGGTATATGTCTTAAAAACTTACCTTAATTTTATCATTGAAAATAAATTTATGAGTATGAATGAGAGTATGTATAAGCAAATCATGAATATACTGGCGAGTATACTCGAATCTGAATCACTCATTGCAGGTCTCTGTTGTACACTCCATTATTCGAAATAGTTGATGTTCAAAATGGCCTTTAAATGATTTTCGCAATATCTTGAGGTCAATTTTTTTTTGTGTATTAAGGTATTTTTGTTCTCATAAGAGGTCAAATTTTCAGGAAATTAATGCGCACCGCAGTATTTACACATTTTTGAAATGTGAACAGGTCTAGTAGGCAACGGCCAGCACATTAAAATTGATTGCAACAACAGGATAAAAATAACGCTTTCACTATTAAACACAGTCACGCATACAAATAAATTAATAATTATACTGAATAAATATGTGTTCTACGATTAAAATGCAACATGCAAACCATCACAAAACGGCACAGAAAGAAAAAAAGTGTTAACTTATAATGAGAATTCTTATTTCAATAAGTCGCTTCATTTAAAATTTTAGCATTGAGTTGAATAAAATATGAATGAATTAAAAAAATTAATTTTATTTTTCTTTAATTGGAAAATTTTTAATTAAAAAAAATACTGCCCTGAGGTTAGAACTATGAATGACTAGAGTTATCAGATGGTCTTTTTATTATTAAGAAACACAGCATTTATCTAGGTGTCCTACTTTTTCATCTTCCCTAGAACAAATGTCCTCCTTTTGGTCTTCCGCTCAAAGACCATCAAAGGTCATATCAAAGTTTTGATCTATTGATCTTAAATATAGAAAATTGATAAAAGAAAAAAAATGAAGTAATAAAAACAATCCAGGTGCGGAGAACTTTTAAATTCGATTGTTCTTAACTATCGTTCTCTTTGCATAAAATTTTGCTCACAAATTCTTACAAGAGAATGAGAACGCTCTGCTAGATCCGTTTTATTTATCAATGTTAAATTTTTTAACTTCGTTATTTTTTACACAACAAGAAAAATAACATACATTCGTTTATAATTCGACGTCTGCTGAAAAATTTTCTTTTGAAAATTCACTCACGAATCAAAAAAAAAAACGAACGAACGAGAAGATTGTATTTTAATCAATTGCGAATGAATTCTTACGCATAAGAATGATAAGAATGTCATATACGAGTTAACAGTACAGAATTGACTTAAATTGAGTCCAAAATTTTTAACCGTGTAGTGTACTTTAATACTTTGTATCACTGAAACTGTTTAAATAAAAAAGTTTAACATATACACACGGAAAATTTTTTAACCTCAAAGTATGCACAGAATATTTATTTAATACTTATCAGTGACGATTTTGTGGTTTTTACAATAGTACGCTCTTATATGATAAATGGTTCTTAGGCATGAAACACGGAGAAAAATCACAGCTTTTATTGTATTTGGAGTTAAACAAAATATGTTTGTGGATGGATTTACAAATCCAAAGTTTTCTTTAAAACTTACAATACTTAGTTCAGACTGAAAGAAAGTATGTTTATGAAATTAAAATTGAGGCAGAATCAACAGAAAAAGTTGATTGAAAATGTCGAATGTTTAGTTGTAAGCACGGTTGCCACTTTGGTCCAATTGGCCCAAAAATGGTCCCTTTTATGAAAAAGTTTACGTATATCACTAAATCAAATGTTCAATGTTTCTTTGGGCCAATAAAAATATATACACTTAAATCAACAATTTTCTAATGGAATGAAAAATTTAGTTTGGAACTAAGATTTGAGAAGTGGAAATTTAAAAAATCTCGTTTTCTTATGAATAATTTTCGA
Organism: Tetanocera ferruginea; assembly: GCA_958299015.1. NCBI lineage: Eukaryota > Metazoa > Arthropoda > Insecta > Diptera > Sciomyzidae > Tetanocera > Tetanocera ferruginea. The sequence goes on along the minus strand of OY282640.1, from coordinate 31,692,992 downwards.
AATATTATCAAAACATGTGTTCCAAACAAAATTTTTTTGTAAAAATTTCATAGTTGCTCAATCTGTGTTTGAAAGCTGATGGATTAAGGTATTTTTGAGATTCTTTGCAAATTTTTTGAAAAATCAGATTTGGATTTGGTCGCGCTAATCGAATTTTTACTAAAAATTACTTTTTTCGGAAAATTTTCAAATTTCAAACATTAGTTGGTTAATTTTCTTATAAGCCTTTGAGTAATTTTTTCAAAAAGCAAATCTCAAAACTTGGCTTTAATGAGCATAATTCATCAGTTTTAGTTATTTTTTGTTTTGGTGATTAGGGTAATATATTTTAAATTTTTTCGTAAAATTTCCATACATTTTTTAAAATTCAATTCAATTTGAAAAAATTAATATTAATTTTACTCTTGTCGTTCCAAAGTTAAAATGGTTTAATGCTTTGTAAACGTTCGTTGAATCGTTAAATCGTTGAGAAAATTAAAAATATGTAACCTATATGATCAAAAAAATTCTAATTTATGTACATTAAAGTAAAATTTGGAAATATTTTTTCGAAAAAATTGCTCAAAGACTGCGCAATTCTCACAAAATACATATTTAAATTTTGTCGTTTACTTTTTTTAAATCTAAATTTTTAAATTTGTGAATATTTCGAAAGTTAACTAGGACAAAATTTAAAAATAAATTTTAATGATTAAAAAACGAGTTATAAACCCAAAAATGGTTTGAAAGATCTTAAATTTAAACTCAAATTTTCGACCGTGCACTCAAAGACCGAAAAAATTGGTCTTATATTCTTCGTTTTGGTTCTTTTTGTGATGAATTTTCGGTTTCGAATAAAAATTCAAAGTGGCAACCGTGGTTTTAAGTAACTTTTTCTATATTTATTGTTTGGATTAAGCAAAAATTTATTCAGATACAAACGAACTATGTTTGAAAATATAGTTCTTAATAAATCTTATTCGGATCCAAACATATTTTAATTAAAATTACAAGAGCAACAAGAGAGCAGTCTACACGACATTTGTTTGCATTAAAAAATTAAATATTTACAACATATATCATAAGATAAATCAGACAAAACAGAAAAATTTCAGTCCACAAAAAAATTTGTTTGCATCTGAACAATAAATGTTTAAAATTTTAAGTTATTTCGAGTTCAAGAGAGGCTCATAGCTCTCTTAGCTTGAGTGATCGTCAAGAGCAGCGCAGTGCGCGGAAAGTTATGCATTGCATACAATAGCAAAAGGACAGAGGTAAGGATTAAAGGAGTTATTAATATGCGGTCATATTTTTCATTAAACAAAAGCAACTTTCCATCTCATGGCTAGTCAGTGACGAATCTAGAAGTTATTTATTTCGAGCTAAAAATGCTGGCTGTACTCGATATTTAATAATACTCAACACTTAAGGCGTTAGGCCACTCTATAACTTTCAAAATATCAATAAATTTTTTTAAATGGTTCCTTATGAGCTCAAAAATGATGTCTCAAAAGATGATGTCCGGTATAAATTTCTAAGCACTTGATTTTTGAACTTTAGTATAAGACCGCCCGGTCGGCACTTGAAGCCTGCATGAATATATTCGCTGAATGAATTTATACTGTTTCACTGCTGTAAGAGTACGTTGCAAGCGAATAAATGAGTGCATTCAGCATAAAATTTACTACGCAGCTGCTCCACAACTTTCCAGCGCAATGGTATGTAGCATAAACCACTCACTAAAACGTACTCAAAAACTTCAAACGCGTTTATCTCAAAACTGCATTTTGTAAGTTTGACGAAAACACAACTCAGACAATTTTCAACCGATTCACTTGAAACTTGGAATATATTATGTTTGGAAATACATAAGATTGTTTTTTTAATCTAATGATTTTTTTGGCAAATTTTTCACTTTCCACTTTAAAAGTGTGCCATTTGGCCGAAAATGAATACATAAAAAATATTCTACGTACTTCTATAGCCAATATTTTATATACTAAAAAAAAATTCATTGGATTTTTGTAACTCAAAAATTACAGGAGTTATTTGTTCGAACGTGCACCCCTCAAAAAACCAAGATATCGTCCTAAAAACGCTGCCATTTTGTAATTTACTGATATGTCACTCATATCTGCAATAAACATACATTTTGGAATCTTGATTTATTGCATAGTATTTCTGAAAAACAAATTCAAACTTTGCATATTTTTCAGGCGTTCACAGTGGCCTAACGCCTTAATTTATAAATGTTTTTAACCAAATTTATTTTTTTGTAAGTTTTTGTGATCTCCTCAAAATAATGTATGTTTCAGTGTTATGTTCTGTTTTTTTTTAATAAAAAGGTATGTGTTTTCAATATTTTACTATTAAAAAAAAAAAAACAAAATAAGTATGCATTGCTTTCATTGAATTTTTTAAGGTAATAAATTCGTGAAAACATTTCAAGCTTAGACTCTTTGAAGTCCTAGAACCTTTAACAATCATCTGATGGATGCTTCAAAATACAAAAGTAGCAGAAAATGTATTGACTAGAAATTTTGAAATATATTGTACTAAAAAATAGTTAGATATTCATGCAACAGTGGGATTTTTGTGTTATTAAATGTGCTCTTCTCTTCAAATAAGGGTATCTATCTCCATTTTCGTGAGAAGACGTCAAATATCGGGATAACCTTTTAAATTATTTAATCATGCATTCGAAGAACGAAGTTTTTTCGGAAAAACCTATGAGTTTTGTAGATTTTTTAATAAAAGTTTTTTTTTTGATTTTAATAAATGTTCGGTTAATGACCTTAAAAAATAAAATATGATACAATTATTAACATTTCAACGTCATAAATCTTCTTACTCGACTAAGCATACTTTAAGCATCGGTCCATTGCCATATTGTAGCTTTAAAATTAAAATTTTTAATTATTCATGTGTTTTCCTTCTTACAATTTAAAAATAAATGTATAAATTTGAACATATGTCCTTAAGTATTATTACACCGAAAGAAAAAACAGTAGTCAAATTAAAAAAGTTGGCTTTTGTTCAAGCAGGCACCAAACTGTCGAAGTCCTTGGGTAAACTAACAGGATTTTTGTTAGCTTTACTCAAGTATTTTTCTCGGTGTACGTATGTGTTCAATTAAAAAAGCATATAAATGAATTAATAACCGTTTTTTATGTGGAATTTCTTGAAAAATAGGGGAGTTTTTAAAACTTCTGCGGGGAAAACCAAAAAATGAGTTGGCAGCCCTGGTCATGAGTATTGATTGTCCACAATCTATCTTTGGCGTGAGTGGATTGAATCAGAGTGGCGTGCGTTGAGGCTTGAATGAATATGAGTACTTAGTTTTGATGAATGCACTCTGAATAGCGAAAAAGCGACTCGCTGCAGGTCTCTAGTGTACAAACCGAAACATACATGATATATATATGGATGGAAAATCATTTATATACTCTTTTTTAAGTTTTTTTTTTTTTTATTTTTTAAAAATATGGAGGAGGTTTGAGAATTCAATTTGAAATTTTTTTCTTATTTTGTTCCAGCGACTTTATGTTTGTAATTTTGTATTATTTTTCAAATCTTCAGCTTTTTAGTAGTATAACAAATTGTAGAACTTTAAGACTATAACATGCAAAATATTTAAAAATACTCCAAGAACTAAGTATTTCTCTATAAATTTTTGAATAACATTATTTTTCTAGAGGTCAAATTATAAGTTGTCTTTAGGTATTTTTATTTTTTTTTTGCGGTCAAACTTTCAGAACATGGACCCAACGAAGAAAACAACCCATAATTTTCCCCTATGAATTTTTGAACCGCTCTTATGTAGTGTCTTATATGTTAAACCTAAAATCAAAATTTTAAATTAGCTTTACAGTCATGGTTATTTTAAAAGTTTTTATACAAAAAATTTATTTTTTAAAATGTCTTTAAAGCAAAAAATTTTTTTAAGTGAAACTTCTTTGGCGGTGAGTGAAATTTCAAGGTATCTTATTCGTGACGCTACGCTAACGTTTTCAATTCATATGAAAATTTTCAAAAAATGATAGCCGCTAGCCAATAATTGAACCGTGACCATCGTTGCTTAAGAGTCGGAATCTATACTTTTACGCCACGTAGGTACATGATAAACAGTCAAACAAAATGTAATTAAGACTGAACGCCTGACATTCTGTCCGTAACATTAATTTTCATCCGAAAAGTATGCAAGGAAAATTTATTTCTTTAAGCTACAAACGAAAATATTTAGGCATAGAGATACATTCAGCGGGAAAAAATTCTACTGCCTGTTCGCCGCATTGGTTCGTTGGTTGTGATCAAAAACTTGATAGATGATTGACAATGTGCAAAAAACAGTTAATTCAATTATAATAATAGAAGCAGAAAGTGTTAAAAGTGCAATATTTAAGACTGCCGAGAATAGTTTTTGCCAGCCAAAAAACGTCTCAAAGCCAAGAAAAATATCTAAAACAGAAGCAGAACGCGTTCGTGAATATTAAGAGCGAATTAGAGCTCTTAAGAATGCAGTCGCAGCTGGGTCTGCAACTAATGATGAAGGTTAGGTGATTGCAACATCGGCTGAGTTCCAAATGCATTTTTACAAAGCAGCAGTGTATTTTGGTGAATCTACAAAGAACCAATCCGCAGAAAAACACACTGATGCTTTGTAAAAATGTATTTTTGAACTCAGCCATGATCAAAACAAAACAAAATTTTATAGCCAACCAAGTTAATACACTCAACAATCAATGTTCGCTGCCTTACAAGGCCCTCACTCAACATAGCAATTATTATGATCAGGAAGAAAAACAAAATAATCAACAAGATTTGCCTCTGCTTTCGGAGACTGCAGCAACGAGTACTATGCAAATGCAATTTAGCATTCAAAAAGTGACAAAGTTGAGAAGACATTCGAAAGCAACTTAAACACCAACTGAACTAAAACAAGTACCGAAAATAACTGTTATTTTACAATTTTAAAATGAAAAACATTGTTGAAAGACTTTTTCAAATATACCATTATGTTACAAATGTCCTCAGCCTTACGAATATTAAGTACCTTTTAAATTTAAGACTGATTCTTTAAAAGTTAAAATTTAAGTGTTATTTTTTGCCTTGTACTTTTTTTTTAGGAAAAATAAAGTTTACTTTTGACTTTTATTTTGATCGGTCAAAAAAAAAGCAGTTATTTTGTGACTTTAATTCTTTCGGTCAAAAATATCAAGCAATTTGTGTTTTTTTAATGGCCGCTTGACGGATTGAACTGTTGACACCATGTATAAAATATCTCACCGATGAGATGAAAATAATGGTATCAACATTTTTTTAGTCGGTAAAATGACTTCAACAAATATAAACTACCTGATATTTTTGACCGATAAAATAAACGGCAGAAAATAACTGTTATTTTGGACCGATAAAATAAAAGTCAAAAGTAACTGTTATTTTTGCCCAAAAAACTATAAGGCTCAAAATAACTTTTATTTTTGTCGGAAAAAAAACAAAGAGATAAAAGTTAATATGTGACACTTTCGATAAAAACCATAGCCGATACGGCCCCTGGATGCAAATATTGAATCAACAGATTATTATTCCATTTCGTATTGATTGAATTTCTTTTCAGATACTTTCTCTCTCTATCTTACACTGAAATCTCTCTTATTTCTTACTGTTAAAGAAGTTTCACTTCTGCCACGTGTACGTTGCTACGGGCGAGTTTTTTTTTTATGAATCTAATTTTGACTAAACTAAATATTTTCAAAAATCAACTTCTTACTTATTCATTTTTGTTCCAATTTTTTTTTTATTTATTTTACTTTTTATAAAGCTTTTAATAATCGTTTTTTCAATACATCGATTTTTTTAAAAGAAAAATATTGTAACAAATATGCTCTAAAAAATCTTAAAAATAATAGAATTTAGACGGTTTTTTCTTTAAGTGTACAACTTCATTTCTGTTTTTGTCTTTTTTTGCGCAGCTGTCACCTGCTGCTGCTGTTGCTGCCGCTGCTGTAGAGGGCAAGCAGCGAGCGCCATTGAGAAAAAATTAATACAATCTGATTAGCGCGCTTTAATTACAACGCAGTGGACGCAGCGAGCATGCTGCGACAGCGTTGCCATCTTATTTGCATATATGTAGATTTTGTATGTATATATTTAGCAAATTTTTGCCTTTTTTTTTTGGCATTAATTTTTTTCGCATGTGCTGCGAAGCGTGTTGAACACCTTTTGACCCGCAGCCAAGACAGACAGACACCCAAACTTATATCGTATAAACAGACAAACAGAGAGAAAGAACAGAATGATTGGCAAATAAAGCGGGTCGCGACAATATGTTTTGCGCCAAAGGATCGCCATTGAGTGGGTTCTGTTTGTTGTTGTTGTTGTAGCCGAGCTGCTTCCGGGAATGACCTTTAATTTGCCAAACAGCATTTGTTGCATAATTTTTTTTTAATGATGGTCATCATATTGCGAGTTTTGCATTTTTTCTTCATCTCCTTTGCAATCTCCCTCTACCACTAATTTAACGCTTTCATTTAAATTTCACACAAATTAAACGTTTTTAATGCAAAACTTATTAAGTTGTTTAAATTTAATTGCAATATTGTGTGCTGTGGCCCCTCTCTCTCTTCCTAGTTTAGTTATAAATGCCGTCTCGTGTTCGTTAACTCGTTACTCAAAGTGACCATAATCGTATTTAAATTTACTATTTTTTCATTTGAATGCATCGCGATTGCATTAATTGATTTTATCAATTTGAAAAGTGAAACAAAAAAAAAAATACTCTTTTAAATATTTGTACATATTTTGTTGTTGCTTTTATCTTTTAAGGCTAACAAAAAACCATTAGCTTTAATGTAACTGCACTTTTATATTTCGGTTGAATGAACTGATTTTTACCAGATGAGCGCTCTATCAACATTAACTGATTAAAATTGTAAAATTTTTTTTTGTTATTTATGCGTTAAAATTTATACAAAGTGAGTGAATTTTTTTATTAAAAAGCATATTAAGTACAAAATTCAATCAGTGTGTGCTGTTGTTGTCCTTGACGTAATAGTAAAAGTGATTATTTTTTCGTAAATCAGGCAATAATGGTGTGACAAAGTGTGTTTGCAGGGAAGAGTAATAAAATTTAGAATAAATTTGCATAACCTTTTGACTCTCACACCTTTTACCCACCAACAAGAAATGTGATTTATTTGAACTGCCTGAGAGATTACTGTTTGCCAGAATAATATGTTATGTTTTATTGTCATATTTAACAAAATCGTCCAACCAATCGTTTACATTCTCATGAAATTGTTGGAAAATTAATTACAATATCAATTAAATCTGCTGAATGTAAATAAGTCTAAATAATTAAATTAATATGCCTTTCAATATATTTTGTAGTGTTTATTTGGAATGCATCAATTAAATTCTATTAAAAAATAAACAAACAAACAATAAAAACAGATATATGAATGTATGAATGAATTAAACCAATTTTAATTGAAATTATTTAGGTTTTGTCATTGATTTGAAACAAAACCACAAAACAACAACTAAATAGTTAGCAACAGGGGCGCATTTATCGCATAGTGGTTATGCTAAATAGCTGTACATTTTGCCAACAGTTTTGTTATCCTTTAGGTTAAACAATAGTTTATATCTTTGGAATCCGATTTCACTAATTGACTGTCAAATAAACAAACAAATTGGCCATTTCAGCCCTTGAAAGGACTTTGACCAAGCTTCTTATGATCAATTGACTGTCACAAACATATAAAATAACGTATAAAATATTATACATAAGGCTCACAAAAGTAGTTTTGACTACCAGTAATTCGTTCATTAATTTGACCTTAAGCAGATTTGAACAGATGCCATTATCCACTATCTATTTCATTATGTTCTAAATTTAGAAGTGAATAATACTGAAATTTGCTATAAACTGCAATAAAAAAAAAAAACAAAATAATAAACTAAAATGTCTGACATTGTTGATTTTCGAAATATAAGCGGATTTGTTTATTATTTAATTTCATTTCTAAATTACAAAGCTTCATTAGAGCCTGCATTCATTCTGCCGCCTTGGGCATTACGCCTAAGCGTTGATGCGAGCCAAAATAGAGCGAAAAAAAATTTCTATTAACATAATAAAAACAACATTAATTAAAATTGTAATAAAATAATTTCTTTACAAACAAACATTTGTGGTTTGTTATATAAATTTCAACAAGCGTGCTGAAATAATTTAATAACATTAACGCATTACCTGAGCAGTTTATGCAGCTGCGATGTGGTAACACCTCATTCCAACAATTTTAAAAAACTAACTATACCATCTGAGATAAAAGAAAAACTTCATTAAAGGTCAGTTTGCAACTTTAATTGATTTTTCAACAAGTTTCTCTGCCATGCAATCTATGAGTGGGATCTCCGCCATCTGAAAAGTGTGAAAAAGGTCATAAGAAGTCTGGGTCCTCATATTGGTCAGCGATAAAATTGAAAAAAAAAATTATCAGTCTTTTTTTTCTATAATACAACCCTATCTATAATACAAAGTAAAATTAATAAAAGATGTAAGAAAACTCCATAGTTGGTCTTGCCCGATTATTTAAAATTTAAATATATAAAAGAATTATATATTTACTACTACCTTTTAATACCCGACGCAGCTCGATTCTTGTGGTGCTTTTTATATGTTGCTTATTGTTGCTTATGAGATATGATACGTTTAAATAGTTGACATTTTTAGCATATTTTTCTTTAAAAGTTTCTGGAAAAATTTACTTTTTTGGTTAATAATTTTAAAACTTTGATTTTCATTAATTTTTATTCTGTTCAAATATTAACTTTTGCCCTATTCTCCTTGAATACTTGAAATCGCATTAAAAAACATTGAAACGTAGATGATTTAAATTTAAAAAAAAATTCGTTGACATCATAAAAAATTTTTGTAACAATCGACAACTGTGCCACCTATCGGTTCGAAAACTATCTTTGAAGCTCAAACCACCCTCATACATTCACAAAGTTTCTTTTAAATCGGATGTGTGGTTTCGGATATTAGCGAAAACCAACATAGTGCCATGTGATTTGTATATATAATCATAAAATATGCAAAGAAAGTCTAAAGTCGGTCTTTGCCGACTATAAAATACCCTAGTAAATATGAACTATGAAATACCCTAACATTTATATATTTATTAAAAAACTAAAACAAATAAACGTAACTTACTATAAAAAATCCATGTATTATTTGTACCTATAGAAGTAATACAGGTTTAACTAATGTGGTTTGTATGATATGTGGGCGTGTTGGTGCGCAGATGATGTCCATTTTTTTGTGCACACCGCAGTTTTGATATTAAATGTTCCCACACAAAGTTTCATCTATCAAATATGAACATTAAATAGTGTTTTTAATATTGTGGGTTGTATGGGAGGTGGACGTGTTCATGAGCGGATGACGCTCATTTTGTGAACAGATCTTACTTTTGATACAATAATCTCACATACCTAGTTTCTATACGAAGATTCATCAAAGTAAAAGTCAAATATGAACCTTTTAATATTGTGGGTTGTATGGGATGTGGGCATGTTCATGGGCGGATCACATCCATTTTATACTTTTTTATACCGGATACGCTTCGTTCTAGGTATAACCAACGTTTGGTTAAATGTATAAAAAAACCCTCTGAATCATAACAAAATGCTCCCAATTTTTCACGCAATTATTCTAAAATTTTGTGCTTTTCTATGTTCAAAAATCCAAAACAATTTGGCCATTTCAGCCCTTGAAAGGACATTATTAAAGCTTCTTATGAGCTATTCTGCTGTACGTTTTATAAAATTTTGTACACAATGGATCAAAAACTGTATCTACTTGTTTTATACCGACTGCGAACGGCTAAACAGCATGTTTTCAAGAAGCTTTTCATGGAATTTATAATTCTCTGGGGTACATCATTATCTGCAGAGGGGGAATCAAGGCACTTCGACGCCAAAGCTACACACAGTTTGTGCCTCAACAGCCACGTTTTTATATTTAACCATTTATACCCAAATTTTTGACATTTTTTGGCATCGTCAAAGATACTAAGGTCCTGATCCAATTCAGATTCGTTGCAACACCTTAAATATTAAAGGTCAATGCCATGCAAATAATTTGCCATGCAAGAATTATCAAAGTTATGTTATTGCAATTTGGTAGTTATACCTTTGTGGTCACGTTTTTATATTTAATCGTTTAAACTCAAATTTTTTACATTTTTTCGCATCGCCAAACATATTAAGGTCCTCATCCAATTCAGATTCATCCAACATCTTAAATATGTAAGGAAAATAATTTGCCTTGCAAGAATTTTCAAAGATATGTAAATAGCATTCTTGATTAAGAAATATTTTATTAGACAAATTTCATTTTCAATAAAAACGTGCAAGGTTCTTAAATTTCCAAAACATTGACTTCATAAAAACTTTCGTACCTAAAATAGACAAACATTTTTTAGTACTTATTTTATTTTCTGTTGAAATAGAAAAAAAAAATCAAACAAAAATGAAAGTGCTGACTTTGATAGTGAATAACTCGGTCATTTTAAAAAGAATTCCATTCATTTATTTTTTGTTTGTAATTTTGACTAATTGTCCGTTCAATTATTTTTCCATTTTTTTCATTTTTGTTTTCCTTCTAATTTTTATAATTTTTCAAAAAAAAAACCTTAACGAATTTCTTTATTTCGCAAAAAACTTTGATAAAAATAATTGCTATTCATAAAATATTTAAAACCAAAAATGGCATTTTTAATGTTTTTTTATATGGTATGCATAAATATAGGGTTTCTTTAAAATTTCTATCTCAAAAATTTAAAAACGGTTTATACGATCGAAAAATCAAGCCATAAAAAAAACCTTTTATTAAAATCAAGCCATTTAAGGTTTTTTGTTTGTTCATTTTTATTGATTTTGTATTTTTGTAATTTTGTATGCATTAAAATTAATGGTGTAGTGAAAGAATCATAACAATTTCTCATTTCGTTTCTGAGTTAAAATCCCAAATACCTCTTTAAACACTCCCACAGCAATATCAGCGCCACCAACTGGGTCAAACTTTAGATACAAACCATCTACAGACGCAGCCGCATGTACTCACCAAATTATATTCAAAGCGGTTTAGCCGTTTAGGAGGAGTTCAATGACAAAGCCATGTACAGAAGAATTTTATATATAAAGATAGTGGGTTGTAAGGAAGTTTGCGGTGACTGTAGGTTGAAGACGCCTATATTTTGTACACATATAAGGCTGAATTTAACATACGGAATAGACCGTATCTTATTTGTATAAGAGATTTTTAACTTCGGTTAAGCTTTGGTACCTGTCGTACAAAAATTGAACTCATATCCCGAGTGTTGCGTCTTAATGGGCGCAACTGCAAATCCTTAGTCTTAACTTGACTAAGGAATAGTTGTTTAAATAATTATTCAAAAGTTAACCAGGCACTTTAACCTGTTCAACTAAGGATAATTATTTTTGTTTTTTTTTTTTGCTTTGGTTAACCAGGCACTTGAACCTGTTCAACCCAGAGGAATAAAAAGAACCGCTTCAAAGGTGTTGACTTTTAATATTCATTTATTGTTACTATTTAGATTCCTTTTATACAAAATTTGTTCAAATTTTACATAGAAAAAGAATATATAAAACTAATATGTAATATGTATATATGTTGAATTTAGCATATGATTAAGCATAACAACAAAATGCACACACAACAAAAACGGCCAAGCTGCCCTTGAAATAATTGTTCAGCACATTGCACTACAAAATTCTATTCATATTAAAACATAGCCAAACTGGCCTTGACTTTGTCCAGAACATTGCACTGAGACTCATGTGTCGTTTTTTTGCAGGCTCAGCTTTTTTGGTAGTTACTGGAATGCTTTGTTGTTTTGTGTTTTGCTGTTATGCTTGTATATTTGTATGACTACAACTACTTATTAATAACTTAATTTATTTGTATTGTTCGGAACTGAACATTCTCCGCCCCGTTGAACCATGGGTTCAACAGCTGAAATTTAAACTTCAATCGTAAAATCCGAATCTCTTTTATGGCTTGTATCAGGTGCGATGACATGAATTCTTGGCGTGGGTTGTGGTGGTAAGCAATTGATGCTGTGAGATCTCCTGATGCGTTTCCAAACAAAGAATGAAATAATGCAACCAACCAAGAAGAGACATAAATAACTTATTGAGTAGTGATGAATGTCATGTGGTCGAATTTCGTTAGGAAGATTCAATTGTAGCTTAGATAATTCACTTTGGATAGCGGATAGTTGTTCTTGATGGGAGTTGTAACGAAGGGAAATGTTGACTGCTGGAGGTTCTGTTGACGAGAACACCAAATCAGATGTCTGAACGGTTGGGATATATGATCTGTGATTGGTTGATTTTAATGTCTTGTGGCCTTGAATGGTTATCAGTGGCTGTTTAATGACGCAGTTTTCATTCATAGATAGAAGTCCTGAGTCTTGAATGGTGAATTGCGTTAGAACTGCTTCACAAACTGCATTTACCACGACTTCGCTCCTGACAGAATATATCCATGTGTTAGGATTGTGTAGTTGAAGCCAATGGGGGCCGGCTTCCGCATGTTCGATGGAGCATGACGTGTTTGTTTCAATGTGATTAAGCAAGTTTAACTCACATATTGCTATGTTGGATCCTCGTTTATAAAGTGGGTGAATTTGTTGACAAAGATAGTGCTCACTTTCGGTTGACGTGCATATCCTTGAATCAGCTTCCTTTAATGGATAGTATTGATCACGATGCAGATTTACAATCAAAAATGAGAAGGGAGACTGGATTTTGACAAATTCATTGTTTAGATGCCACGGCACAGGAGTAAGTTGTAGTAACTCGAAATCTTCAGTTGATACTAGTGGAAGTTTCAATTTAAAAATTACGTAGTTTGAAGTGACTCGTCCTTCGATTGACATCAAGTTATATAGTTGTATCAATTCTTCGGTAGGTAACCTTAGATGGCTGGGAAGGCTGGCCTTTATGTGGAGTAGCTCTTCTTGTAGCTGTTGAGGTGAGATTAGTTCGGGACTTAATTTACCATGATGTGTGTCTATTAAAATGCTTAGAAGAGAATCTTGCACGCGTTGGAAGTATATTAGTTCCAACGTTGTTTGAAGAGCTAGTTCAGCAACTGATTGAGCGATGCCTTGTTTGTTTACTTCTTGTTGCACGTTCTCAAATCGGAATTCCAGGGTTTTCAATGTCTTTTCGACCTTTACAAATTCTTCTTCAATACTTTGTTGGTTCCTTTTCATGATGTTTATTGTGCTGTCCAGAAATGAGGTTTGGTTGTGGATTTTATTTTCAAGATAATTTTCATTTTGATATATTTTGTCAATGGTACTGGCGACATCTTCTGCATACTGAGAATCTAGAACTCCGAATAAAGAGTTAGCAATGTTGCCGATGATGTTGAATGCACCTCTTTTCGCTCGATGTCCATTGTGTATTTTCAGGAGTTCATTCTTCAGTGTTATTTCATCCATTAAACGCTTAATTAACATAACTATTACTGAACAGTGTTTGGACGTTTGCAAGATTGTGCAGGATTTTTGTAATATTTGTGGATAACCATTCATTAATTCCAAATTCTTCCAGTATGTTTGCATATTAATGTAGGTTATTAGGTTCCATTCACTGGAGATTATTCCAACCGACCCTAATTTTTCGAAATAAATACCCGGATTAGACACAAATGGCTGAACCTCTATTGGCGCAGGGGAAGCGTATGGTATGAATAAGCAAGCCATCAAGATAGTTACAAATGCTGAACTTGTGTTCATTCGTGTTCGTTTTGATTGGTGAGAAGAGTTGGTATGATCTGAGTGTTTAATCTTCCTTTCATTTGTTTTGGAGCTGTCTTCTTTGCGCTTGCTACCTTCATCGTTTTGATCTGATGGAATGAGTCTGTCTTCTTGTTCAAAATTCTTTATTGGTAGTGGTGCAAGCCTATGTATCGGACGTTTTAAAGTTCCTGCTGCTGTTTGAATGTCAGCCACTCTAACATTGTTGTCGGGACCTGTGTATGTCCTTACAATCCTGCCTAGCGGCCATTGGAGTGGTGGTACGTTATCCTCTTGTATTATAACCATTAAACCTGGATTGACGTTGTTCATTTGTTGTTTCCATTTGCTTTTATATTGCAGTTCCTGAAGGTAATCTCGCGACCAACGCCTCCAAAATTCATGTTTCAGATGGGATACTAACTTCCATCTTGTTAGTAGCGACGCGTTGTTTGGCGTGGCATATGTGTCTACGGATGTTGTCAGTGGTTCGCCGATCAAAAAATGCCCTGGTGTTAAGGCAGTAAGATCCTTGGGATCGGATGACATTGGAGTGAGTGGTCTTGAGTTGAGTATAGCTTCAATCTCAACCACCACTGTTTCTAGCTCTTCATAGGTTAGCGACACTGTAGACACACTCCTTATTAACAAATGCTTGGCTGATTTGACTGCAGCCTCCCAGAGCCCGCCAAAATGTGGAGCCCGAGGTGGAATGAATTTGAAATCTATTCCTTTATCACTGCATAACCTTACTATTGATTCATTGGCTTTCTGGGAGTGGATTGCTTCATTAAGCTCATGGAGTTGGTTTCGAGCTCCAACAAAATTTGTAGCGTTGTCGCAGTAGAGGGTTTTACAATGTCCTCTACGGCTGATGAAACGTTTCAATGCGCCAATGAACGCATTCGTTGTTAAATCGCTTACCAATTCGAGGTGGACTGCTTTCGTAACGAAGCAGTATGTTTTAATATGTAAGGATTTGCAGTTGCGCCCATTAAGACGCAACATTCTGGTGACCCCGACGTGATCTGCAACACTTCTTAGGCAGATTCAACATATCATTCTGGTGGTTCAGTTTCATCAGCATTTATCATGGAAGATTTTTCATCATTGGTTGCCTTGCAAAAGTTGGCGGGCAATGAAATTCAGCAAATTGTGAAGAATTTCAAAAAGGATTCTCCAGATCGAAAGACGACATCAATCTATTTTGAAGAGCGACTGCAGCGTCTAAATAAAGTGTGGGATCAATTTGAAGAAAACGACACGAAGATTCGTACGATAAAGGATCTATCATTAGATCATGAATACTTTAAAACAGACTACTATAACAACATTTTGACTGTGGCCAATAAGTACAAACAGATTTTTACAACCGAGATACAAAACCTGGAATCGAAGTCATCACCCCAATTGGAACCACCTACAAAGGCAACCCCAAGAGACATACGAGAATTTACAAAAGATGCATCCTCGGTTGCACCAACAACTCAGCAGGATCAGTCGTCATCAATTTCTCCAGTCCAAGTTAGTTTTGAGGCCATGTGTAGGAGACAAAAGGCGATGATGTCATCACTGGAACGTCTACTAGCGGGCAATTCAATACAAGAGGCTCCTTCACAGTGTCTGATCGTGTTAAGCAAGCTGTGGAGCCAAGTTGAAGAAATTCACTATAAATTATGGGAACTGTTCGAGGACCCGGCAGCAAAAGGATATGACATACTGGCATACTCAGAACTCGAAGCCAGAGTCATACACCGACAAGAATTGTTAACAAAACATAAGAATATCAATGATGAATTCCAGGCAACAAATCACCAATTGGTGCATCTACCAAAAATGTCAGTACCGAAGTTTGACGGAAACTACTTGAAATGGCAAACTTTCGCAGACATATTCACGCGAATGATACATCAGCAACAAATTCCAAAAATCCAGAAAATGTGGTACCTCAAAACCAATGTATTCGGGGAGGCTGAACGTGCGATTGGTCATCTCAAATTGACAGAAGATAATTACGACATCGCATGGGAAGCTCTACAAGATCGTTTTAGCAATAAGAGAATGCTTACATCAGCTATAATACAACGGCTGATATCCCTTCCAAACCTCACATCAGAAGCCAAGACTATTCGAAACTTTCATGACACCATTCATGAAAGCTTAGCCGCACTCAAGAATCTTGGAGTCGAGACAGATAGCTGGGATCCTCTGCTGTTGCACATTTTAATAAAGAAATTTGATCACCAAACCCATATGCTCTACGAGCAATCACTTCAAGACCCCAGAAAGCTTCAAGAAATAAGCACCTTTCTCAAATTCTTAAAGAATCGGTTCCAAGCATTAGAAGCCATAGGATGTAATATCAAAAGAGTGGTAACATCGACAGCAGTATCCAATCACAACAGTTGCAAGGTTTGTAAGCAAGGTGGCCATCCTCTTTACTATTGCCAACAGTTTCTCAAGATGTCCGCCGTAGAACGACTGAAATGGATACAGAAACAAAACCTGTGCGTCAATTGTTTCAAAGAAAATCACACAGCCAAGACATGTAAATCACGTCGGGGTCACCAGAATGTTGCGTCTTAATGGGCGCAACTGCAAATCCTTAGTCTTAACTTGACTAAGGAATAGTTGTTTAAATAATTATTCAAAAGTTAACCAGGCACTTTAACCTGTTCAACTAAGGATAATTATTTTTGTTTTTTTTTTTGCTTTGGTTAACCAGGCACTTGAACCTGTTCAACCCAGAGGAATAAAAAGAACCGCTTCAAAGGTGTTGACTTTTAATATTCATTTATTGTTACTATTTAGATTCCTTTTATACAAAATTTGTTCCAATTTTACATAGAAAAAGAATATATAAAACTAATATGTAATATGTATATATGTTGAATTTAGCATATGATTAAGCATAACAACAAAATGCACACACAACAAAAACGGCCAAGCTGCCCTTGAAATAATTGTTCAGCACATTGCACTACAAAATTCTATTCATATTAAAACATAGCCAAACTGGCCTTGACTTTGTCCAGAACATTGCACTGAGACTCATGTGTCGTTTTTTTGCAGGCTCAGCTTTTTTGGTAGTTACTGGAATGCTTTGTTGTTTTGTGTTTTGCTGTTATGCTTGTATATTTGTATGACTACAACTACTTATTAATAACTTAATTTATTTGTATTGTTCGGAACTGAACACCGAGAGCATAACGCGATGAACTTTGATGATCTAGATCACGGGTGGGTGTTCGAATAAGAGGTGTTATTTTAATATTCAAAGAAAAATGCAATTTTTTTGAAACAAATGATCGGATGTTTATTTCATAATAATGAGGAAGGTATGCCGTTAATAATGAAAAACAACATCAGCCAAATGGCCACCACGACCACGTTTACAGGAGCATATCCTTTTCATGAAATTTTCCTTAACAAAATCGCAAAGTGGCTGCCCTCGATAGACTCACGAATTCCATCTTTCAGGTCTTGAATCGACGCTGGGCTGTTGGCGTAGACCTTATCTTTCACGTGGCCCCAAAGGAAAAAGTCGCAAGGTGTTACATCACAAGATCTCGGTGGCCAATTGTGATCACCCCTTCGAGAGATAACACGGTCCGGAAACTTTTCCCGTAAAAGATCAATGCTTTCGTTGGTTGTATAGCACGTAACGCCGACTTATTGAAAGTAATCGTTGCACATAGGGGTATTTGGCTCGAAAAACCGCTCATTAATCAATTTCTCAAAATGTAAAGTTGAGAAGTAAAATTATTTTCTAGCTTTTGTTAATACTCATTAAATAAGTTACCATTTGTTTTTTTAATTTTAATGCACACACTTCGTCGCAGCATCAGTTGAAAGTCATCGATCGAAAGCTTGCATTGTTATTGAGTTAATTTGAGTGAAAAAGATCACACCTAAACAAATATTTTTTTTTTGTTATTAATATTGTGAAATAAGTTTTTTGCTATGGAAGATTTTGCTGCAGGTATGTACTTTAAAATACAACTTTTTTTATGGATATTGAAGCTTTATTTATATAGATATATAATTTGTTATGAAGGTATGAAAATGGGAAATTTTTTTTAAATTTTTTTTTTTTAGTATGAACCTTTTGTTATATTATTTGGTGTTATTGGGTAACATTTTTGGTATAGGCTAATGAAGAAAGATGTCATGCAAAAACCGAAAAAAAATGCTGCCCGAAACCGCCCCCCTCCCCCAGATTTCATTGTCCCTGATAGGTGTCTAGTTTGATGAAAGAGAAAATTTGAAATGAAAGAGAAAAGGGATAGGACATTGATTTTTTGTTTTTATAATTTTGTATTTTAGTAAATATTTTTAAAATTCTAAGAAAAAAATTTCATGGAAAAATTTTTACGAACTTAAAAGTTACAGCCGGATTAGTGAGCGCGCATTTTTATTTTTCCTTGCATTTTTCTTTGTTCACAATTTTGAACGCGTTTATCTCGAAACCCTGTTTTTCGTACTGGTTGCGGCACTAGCGGGTTCATTTTTTGACGATTTTTTTTTGTTTTTATTTTTTTAAACTTGATTCGCTTTCGTATGACACGAGCTTTTTTTTAAATTTTTTTTCGATTTTTTATGAATTTTAAAGTCAATATTTTTTTCGAAAAACACACTTTCAAATTTGGAACATCACCAAAAAGTGAAAAAAATTTAAAAAAAGTAATTTTTTTCCAGATCGGACAATTTTTGCGACTCCCAGCGCTGCAACCGCGAGGCCCCGTTTTTTGCTCTGCCGCCAGTTTGGAGCTCTACAAAATCATGTTGGAGTGAAAAATATATTTTTTTGAATATTTTTTTTTGTATTTTTTTTTTATTATTGTAGAGAATTGACTACAATAATAAAAAAAAAATTTGGAAAATGTTTGTTTTTGACTGAGTTATGAATTTTTCAAAAAAAGGTCTGTTTTCTCTGCCGCGAATGTTATGTCCCTCCTTAAGAAACTTAATTTACACCTTTATTTGGTCGAAACAAGCTTTATAGCCCTTTTCAAGTTATTTTAGACAAATATCATTTACTTAGGACAAAAAAATATTTTTGAGCGGTTTTTCGAGCCAAATACCCTTATGTGCGTTGTCCAGATAAGAGATGGGCGCGTCAGTAATTTTTACTCACGATCACGCATGCTTACGATGTAATTTCTTCTAATCACGCATGCTCACTATCAAAAATATTTCTTTGGATCACGATCACGATGTGATTTCTTCTAATCTAGCACGCTCACGATCAAAAATAATTTTTTGGATCACGATCACGCACGATCACGATGTCATATTAAACTCACGAGTTCTCACGAATTCGTTTTATAGGCAGAAGAATACACATAAGCTTTTATTAAAAGTGTACTAAGTGTATTAAGAGTACCTCTGGTAAAACCAGCATACAGGAAGGAGCAGAAGCAACAGAGAAGTAGAGATACAGCACTATAAAAAGAAAATTGATAAAATTTCTCAGTTTATTATTTGTATTTAAAATTACCAAAATTGCTTCAACGTTTCGCAAAATAAGTTTAGAGAGAGAAGTAAGTTGTTGTCGCTTCTTAAGAAGTGGTCAGTGTAAGAAAACATCATTACGAAATTTGGCAAAGGTTTGAAAAATTTTGGAACACAAGTGGTGAAACGAATAAATTTAAGTCACGCACACTCACGCACAATCACGCACACTCACGCACACTCACGCACAATAAAAATTTAATCACGCATGATCACGAATTTTTCGTGATTTTTTTATTGGTTCGCTCACGATCACGATGTGATTCGTTCAATATTAATTACCTTTTTTTTGTTTATTTATCATATGCCCATTAGGCACTATGGTAGCGCTTTCGACTCTTATGAGATGCTCAGTTGAGAAAGTTCGGGTTCAATTCCCGCTTGCGCCAATAATTTTTTTTTTAAATTTTCATATTAATTGAAAATGTCAGCGAAGCGTCAAGAAGTTTCACTTCATAAATTGTGTTGAGTTTTTTCTAATTCTGTATATAAAGCGTTTCTTTTCGGTGTGGCTCAAAAACTATGTATCGGATAGAGGTATTCACTAAAAGAATATTGTGTAAAAATTATGGTTTCTTAAAAAGGTAATATTTTTGAATATGAAAAATATATTTTTTATGCAAAGTTTTAAGGAATCAATGAAAAATCAAAGTGATTTAAGAAAATTTAAATCTTTGAAAAAAACTCATTGCGGTAGATACAAAATGAAATCTAACATATACAAATGCGTAAAAATACTGAGTAAGATGCCAAACTCAGAAAGATTCCCGGAAACATGCAAAGAAATTCAAAAACTTCAAAGAAAGTTCAGCGAAAAATTCCTGATAAATGCAAGATAATTTTAATGCCGAAAACAAGCTTGCTGGTTTAATTAAATAATATTTTTGCTGTTTTGAATTCTTGAAAGAGTGGTTCAATAAAATTAAAAAAAAAAAAATATGCAGATATTTTTAAATAATGTTAAATAAGTTGATTATGTAAAGCGGAAATTTTTGAAAATATTCACTCTCATCTGGCTGTATTGATCAACTCTAAACAATACGCAGACATGCATGTGCTACACACAACATCATAATTTAGAAATACAAATATGTATATGTATGCGCGCACCTGCACTCATTTTACATGCGGCTGATTTTTTTTTTTTGTTTTTTTGTTTTTAGCCCTTTTCTGGCAGCCCTTTCATTCAACAAAAATAATCAATTCCGTGGCTGGTTTGGTTTTTTGGTTGCGTCAAAACAAGGGCCGGCGCACGTTCTATGCATACAGCATGTGGTGATAAGGGAGTTCCGCTTGGCTGCTGCTGCCACAGTGACTGTTGCTGCAACGGAAATGCCAGCTAGCAGCTTTTGTCTGTGTTTGTGTGGGTAAGTCGGTTGGTATTTGTTTAATTTTCTACGCGCCAGTGTTTGTTTATCTTATTGAATTTTTGATATTGTTGTTGTTTTTGTTGTTGTTGTTGCTATTGCTCTTCACCATTGTTGATTCAATATGATTTATTTTGAATAAAACCCACGTTCGCAGCATTTATTTTTTGTTTATTTTGTTGATCATCGGTAGATGAATGGATGGATGGCTGTGGGTGGCTGGCTGGGTTGTTGCGCTTTAAGTATGTAAAGAATTTTAAACAGGCAAAAGTGCGTGAGTCTCTTCACTGCTTTGCGCTGTGTTTTGGTTGGCAAAAAATGAGTGATTGCCTGAGTGAGCGTTAAAAAAATATACAAACATAGATGAAACAAACAGAACTGATGCAGAGACTGTTAGACATAGTGACAGTTAGACAATGCTTGTTGTTGTTGTTGTTGTTGTTATTGTGCTTATACTGTCAACAGCAAAAATAATAGAAACTCCGAAATAACAATAACAAAAACAAGCATGACAGACAAACAGATAGACAGACAGACAGACAGACAGACAGACAGACAGACAGACAGACAAACAGATAGACAGACAAACAGACAGACAGACAGACGGACAGACAGACAGAATGTGTGCTATATTATATTTTTATTGATGTTGGCATAAAATGTGCAACTTTGCGTAAGAATAAATAACAAACAACAACAGTGGGGCAAAAATACGTTACACAGTGGTTCTACACTTCAGTTCTATGTTTTTTGTTTTTTTTTTTTGTTTTTTGCACATTTGCTGTAAGCGCTGGCTTGGAAAATTAAATTATTAACCAAACCCACGAAAAATTGCTACGTTCAGCTAGGCATGACCAGACATTCTGCACTGCCATTAATTTGCCTCTTACTGGCCAATATTCCGTGCATTCGACCATCCATTCATTCATCCAGCCGTCCATCCATCTGAACGCCTTGTCGAACAGACGAACCCTCTGTCGTTACTTAACGGTTCGCTTGTTTTTCTTATCAGTTCGTGTTGCGGAGGTTAACTAAGAATTGCTGAGTTTTTAAGTTTTTGTTTTTATTTCTATTTTCGTTTGCTTAAGTATTCCTTGCTGAATGTCCTTTTGCCAACATGCCATACTCACACACACACATACACACACTCTCATGCGTTCGTCTGTGCCTAACGAAGTGTAAGTTGCGTGCTGCAACAACCAGCTAGCTACAGCATATATAATCATAAGCGCAACCAAAGGGGGGTTTCGAGGTTTAAACCCTCTCCCCCCAAAAATTATTTTAGTACCAAGCAAAATAGAATTTAATCAAAGTGAGGTACATGAAAAGCAATCACATGTTCTATGAAATGAGTGAAAACCCCAAATGTATATTTCAAATCGATTCTGGTTGATGCATAATCTACTAACTTAGTCATATTTTATTCTTCAAACTGCACATTAAGCCGGGTTGATTTTATATGGAGAAAAAAACCGGAGCCGGACTTCTACTCAAAAGTAAGAGGTACTCTTAAAAACTATAAAATATATTTTTAAACACTATAAAAAATTTATTTTTCTTGGTATTCAAACGCATTTAAGATTATTGGAAAAGTATTGAGCTCTTAATTTTTTTGGTGTATGGTATGGTGTTGTTTAATCAAAACTGAATACTATGAAAAATATGAAAAGTAAGTGTTTTAAAAAAAATATATATTCGAAAATCATGAATTTTGCACTGGAGAGCTATCTGGCGAACTTATCACTAAAAACTGGTTACCGGAAATCGATTTTGCGTACCTAAAAACCCAGAAATACCCACTAATATATATATATACCCACCAAGTTTTGCCAAAATCGAACAGTAATTATTGCAATTAAATAATAATTGAGCTGAAGGAAGCTTTTGAATATCGATTTCTCACATTTTATATAATTTTGGCACTAAATTTTGGTTAAACCGAAGAAATAAGAGCTCAATAATTTTCCAATAAATTCAAATTCATGTGAATATCATGAAAAATACATATTGTACAGGTATTTAAAACAACCTCTTTTCGAAAATGACGAAATATGGATTTCTTTGGAGTCTCAAAAGAGTTGGTAAACACAAAAAAATTAAAAAATTTGTTTAGTTAATATATGTGTACCATAAAAATCTTTCATTTTTTTGCTTATCTTTGGTATGCATTCTGAAAAAAAACAAAAGTTGATACAAAAAAATACGTTTTCTCACATCGATAACACAAACTCTACAGAATTAAGTTTATAGTGAAGTCATGTGATTCATTACAAAACTTAATAAATAATAATAATTCAATCACTTCCGAAACTCGAGAAAAAAATTCATAATTTCTAATTTTCCATCGTATTTAGCAAAATCCGTTTCATAAAAATTTCTTTAAATTGTTAAACATTATCCGATATTAAGGAATTATGGCTTATTAAGTAAAAAGATGTAGGTTTGATTTTTCTTCTTACCGCCCGTCCAATAAACAAATGCTGACTTAAATCGAAATAATATATTTTTAACGATAGGTCTTTACTACACTTTTTAACGATATGTCTTTTGTACACTTTTCCAAAATCGGATAATATATGCGCAATTTTGAGGGATTTTCATGAAACTGATTTTGAAAATCCAATGGAAGATTAAGGCAATATAAATCGATATTAGAGGTAGAGGCTCAAACGATTTCTTCAAATTCAGACTCTATTTTTTCATCCCAAGGTGTCAGAAATTTAGCGTTTTGTACTATCGGAATTGAGCATAATTAGTACTCACTAAAGGACGAATTTTAAAGCTAGTGCCAGACAGAAAAATTTTCACTGCACTCAGTAAAAAGTTTCTTGGAATAATATAAAAAGCCATAATATTTAGAGAAAAAACTTATAGAGTTTGCTCCAGAGAATGCTTTTCTCTAAATGTAATACTAAAAACTCCCTAAAAATGATAAAAAGCTTCCATAAAAAAGATAAATATATAAAAATATGTCGTTTTAAGAGAATAAGGCCCGTTAACTGATCTCAATTTTAAACAAAGTTTACCTTAAACAAAGTTTAAAATTCCTTAACCTCAGTTTAAATTTTAACGCCGTTACCTCATCTCAAAAAATCTAAGTTTAACTTAGTGAGGCAAGTTTAAATTTAAACACAGAAATTCTAGGTTTAAAAAATTAAACTTAGATTTTGTCAAAAATTCTCTGAGAACATTGGAAATATTCTCAATCCTAAACAAAATTAAAAAAATCATACTTCAAAAAAATCAAAACAATAAACAAAAAACAAACATATTTTAAGTTTTGAAAAAAAATATTCCAATGAAACTGACATAATGCAAATTATTTTATCAAAAATTTTTGAAATATTTTGATGTTCTACGTCAAAGTTGTAGAATTTTTACTACAGTGCCGCTCAAATATGTTTTTTAATCTCAGTTTAAATTTTTAAACAGAGTTTAAGAAAACTGCCGATAAAAATGAGATAAGTTACGAAAATCATTTTAACTGAGTTTAAAATTTAAACTCTGTTTACGAAATCTGAGATTAAGGAATTTAAACTTCGGAGATCAGTCAACGGGCCTAAGACTTTTTCATTTTTGAGAAAAGATTTAATTTTATTGAAGAAAATACTTGGCATAGTGAATTTTTTATGAAAATATAGGAAAAATTTTTAATTTTGCATAAATTTTTCCCTTTATATGAGAATTTTCTCTGCGAGAAAAAATACTTATCATTATGAGAGACATTGAAATATTTCCATTTCCCACAAGTGAAGAAATATTTCTTTGGAATTGTGAAAATTTATTCTAATTGAAGAAAATTTTATTTGATAAAGAAAAAAATTGCTATTATCGAAAATAATACCTGAAATTTGAACACTTACCGCTACAACACAGCCGCTGTAATTACTTAAAATCGTTTTGATATATAAGTTCTACATTTAATAAAACCACCCCCCCCAAAAAAAAATTCCTGGTTGCGCCCCTGTATATAATTAAACGTTTTTCTCCCTCAGCCACGCCTGCCAGCAGCACCCAGCAGTATTCATCTGTGCGCCCATTACATGCTGGTCATTTGATCGCTTGACCGTTGACAACGTTCTCATTCACTCAGTCTTCGCTCATTCATTAAGTTTTGTGCTGAATTTTTTAAACGCTCAAGTAATGAATAGCTAGGTTGGTTCCTTGGCTTAATTGGCAGCATCGAGTGGTGGCGCTGCTGCTGGTTAATTTCACTTCTAGCAACTCTTTTTTTTCCGTCATGCTCTTCATCAAATGGGGTTGACTTGTTTTTGCAAAAAGACAATAAAAAAAAAACACACCAAATTATTCAATCTTCCTTTTGTGTTTGACCCGGCATATTGAACTTTATGCTGCGCTCCAAACGGTTAATTAAAATTATATAAAAAAAAACTTGACAAAACGGCAGATATTAACGCAAATAATGTTATAAACAATTAATGATATGCTGCGGGTGAAATGGTCTTAAAGTCTATGATGGCTTTAAGGTGGTCCATAGTTATTACATTGTTCCATAGTATTTAATTCCTTAATGTTGGCTTTAAATGAAATTTAAAACATTTTCGCATTTTTTTTTACAAATTTTCATTACTTAAATATTTAATATTTAAAATTCATTAGCAAATGTATGGCATGGCTGGTAAAAGGAATTAAGTTGCTTTTTTATTTACTGCTTATTCTCTTTATTATTGAATTCATTTTTATATAATTTCTTAAACGTTCGTTATTAAAATTTCATGCAAACTGCCTTAGGTTGAAAATTTATCCCAGCAATTAAGGCTTTAAATATTTTACTCTCATTTAATTTTCTAAGGATTTCATTTAAGCTGTAATACTGTTTTTTTTTGTTGTTTTTTATTTTTTTTCTGTCTTGTTTTGATTGCCTTTAGCTGTTATTTATGAATAAATATGAATATTAAATTTTTAATTTTTAAATTTATACAAATTTATAAAACACTCAACTGCAGACAAACAAATGATCTCTAGGAGGATAAAAGCTGTTAAAATTGAGAAATGTTGGACCCAGTCTTGTTTTTTTTTATATATTTCAGTTTAAATACCTTTTTTGGAACTGGCTCTCTTGATTCTTTAAATTTTGAACTCAGAGTTTGCAAAATACGTTTTTTTTTATTGTATTTCATTTACTAGAAGAAGGATTGTTGTTGTTTGGGAATGGTTTGCATTCTGAAAATTTTTAAAATTTAATAAATCAACTAATATATATTGAGCATAAATTTTCCTTAATGCAGCAAAATATCAAGCATTGCCGAAATGTAGAAAAAAAAAAACAAAAACAATTTGATGTTTTGTTTGAAAATATTTTCTTTATAAAAGAAAATGAAAAATTTTGATTTCTGAAAATATGCTTTAAATTTCGTTGAATTAATGACATAAATATACTAAAATAATATGCCTGAAATGTGCTGCAGATGTTCTGGTTAGACAAACATTTATGGAGAACTGTTACCAAGAACTACAAGATGCAAAAATAAAATGCTCAATTCAAGCATTAATTTTTGACGTAGAATTACGTCTTACAGCGCGATTTGTATGTGGTCGTTTTAACAGATTTTTTCAAGGTCATGAAACTTTTTTGACGAATACTTTAGGGTATACCTGCAGCCTTTAATACTCATCGTTCAAAGATAATATATATGCAAAAATATCAGATATATCCTGCGCTGAATGAATATCTTATTTTGAATTTTGTCACTATTATATTAAAATCACAAAATAGTTAAGTATAAGAAGAAATAGTCAAGTGTTTATATTTATATGAAAATCTATCATCAGCTGTTTAACGAGTTAGATCATATTTTATTTTATGCTTTTCCCCAATAGATGGCGAAAACTTAAATGTTTGTTTTTAATGCAATTTTAAGCTCATTTTATCATGCTTACTTTTAAATTTTTCTTTTTTTTGGTCTCGATAAAAAGTACAAAATTGAGTGTTATTCATTTATTTGTTAATTTTCGAAAGATCTATAACAAATACGTGCAAAATGAACAAAACCATCGGACCAAAAAGACAAAGTAGAAGAGGTTACAACTTAAATGGAATTCTACGTCTACACTTACGATACTATCGAAACTGTTTCTTTTTTTTTAAATAATCTTCAAATGATGATTTCTAATATACTAATTTTCACAATTTTTCACAACAAATCTGTAAAACAATATGTCTTAAAACAATTCTTGAAAATATGCTTTTTTTTACCGTAAAACCTTACCCCCTCCTTAATGGCGCTGCACAGTGTATTTCATCCCATACAAAATTGGTACAAAAATAAAAGGAGTGATCTGATGATTAAGCTAATTAAGCAAAATTGCAAAAATGGTTAAAATCGGTTAGTTCCTAAGGGTACCTTCCTTGGACATATATTAATTATACCCTAAACCTGAAAGGTCAGGGTATATTAACTTTATGCAAACGTTTGTAACGCATAGAACGAAGCGAGTCCGGTATAGAAAAGTATATATATTCTTGATCAGCGTCACCACATGAGTCGAACTATCCATGTCCGTCCGTCCATCCGTCCGTCCGTCCGTCCGTCCGTCTGTCCGTCTGTGTGTTGTCCGTATACACAGGATAAGAAGAAGGAGTTGAGATAATTGGATGAAACTTGGTACTCATGGTCACATGAACCCAAGAATCTGCAATATTGAATATTTTTGGAATCCGCCCACGGACACGCCTACCTCCCGTACAACGCGAAAATTGAAAACTGCATAACTCAGCTTATAATTAGCCTACAACAATAAAATTTGGTATGTATGTGTTTTATATTAACACAATTAACATAAAATGTCTTTGAAAAATGGACGTCATCCGCTTACGAACACGCCCACCTCCCATACAACCCAAAAATTGAAAACGCAATAAATAAGCCTCTGTTCAACGTACAGAGCTAAAATTTGGCACATGTGTTTGTTATGACAAAACAAGGACGGTTTTGAAAAATGGACATCATCCGCACACGGACACGCCTACCTCCCATACAACGCGAAAATTGAAAACTGCATAACTCAGCTCATAATTAGCCTACAACAATAAAATTTGATATGTATGTGTTTTATATCAACACAAAGATGTCTTTGAAAAATGGACGTCATCCGCTTACGGACACGCCCACCTCCCATACAACCTAAAAATTTAAAACGCAATAAATAAGCCTCTGTTTAACCTACAGAGCTATAATTTGGCACATATGTTTTTTTGTAACAAAACAAAGATGGTTTTGAAAAGTGGACATCATCCGCTTACGGACACGCCCACCTCCCATACAACCCAAAAATTGAAAACGCAATAAATAAACCTCTGTTTAACCTACAGAGCTAAAATTTGGCACGTATGTTTTTTATGACAAGACAAAGATGGTTTTGAAAAATGGACGTCATCCGCCGACGGACACGCCTTTTTCCCATACAACCCAAAAAGTTTTAAACTCAATAAATCTGTGTCGACAAGGAATAACAGCTAAACTCATTTTAAAAATATCAGGAGAGCACTTTTAAAATTCAAATTACTCTCTTATACGAGGGTACCCTGTCTTTTGCTGTTTAGATTTGATGGCTTCAAACATTTAATTTTCAAGGTACAATCATAAAAATTTGCGTACTAGTGTATTTCGTAGCGAAAAGACGCAATCAAAGTAATAACCTCACTTTGTCCTAACTCGACTTTAGCGGTTATTCCTTGTCGACACAGAAATAAGGTTATGTTTGTCATAGAGAAATTAAATTTGGTATGCATGTATTTTATACCAAAACTAAGGTGTGTTCAAAAATTGGAAGTAATCCGTCCATGAACACGCCCACTTCCCATAGCAAAAGCACAATAAAGGCATTAACTGTGAGCTACAGGAATAAAACTTGGTATGTGTAAATTTTTCATCAATATTTAAATGTATATAAAATATAGTCTTCATCCGCCCTTGGAGACGCCCATTTACAATAAAAATGTTTTGTTTTTGAAAAGTAGGTTTAGGGTATTTCATAGTCGGCCTAGACCGACTTTAGACTTTCTTTACTTGTTTTTACATTATTTTGTATGCGAGTGCATTCAAAAGTTGGCCGATCTTAACAAAATTTGGTCAAAAGGCTAAGCAAGAACAGGAATAGTTGTGCACTGAAAACAATAGAAATTTATAAGTAGGTGCTAAGGGGTACCTCCTTTGGACCTTTAATAAATTTTTACATGATTTTGTCTGGGAGGTACCTACAAAAGTAACCCGATCTTATCAAAACTCAGTGAAAATGCTAGACAAATCTTTATATATAAAAGGCAAGCGTCCTGCTCCGTGCTCTATATCGTAAAACATGTTCAGCCTGGACCATGACCAGTTATAAAAAATTAATTTGAAATGTTTGTACTTACTAAACCTTTTGCTCTATATCGTAAAACCTGTTCAGCCTGGACCAGAACCTGTTGTAAAATTATCTATTTGAAATCTTTGTACGTACTGTACTTTTTAAAACCTATTCATCCTGGACCAGAACCTGTTGTAAAATTATCTATTTGAAATCTTTGTACGTACTGTACTTTTTATAACCTGTTCAGTCGGGACCAGCACCTATTCTTAAATTATGTATTGGAAATCTTTGTACTTGAAGACTATCGTCATTTTCCTTAACTACTAAACATCAAACATCATGTCTTGCTATTACAGTACTTTTTAATTAACAGAACCAGAACCTATTCGGTCTGCATAAACTGAACAGCAATTACTACATTCAGTGACGTTGGTGTCAATTGGAATTGCTAGAATTAAATCACAATGGTCTTGATCGGTCTTCTGATCCAAGTTTTAGCGATTGGCTACTCAAGTTAGGAAATGGAGATGAAGACATCATAGAAATTCCCGATCATTTTGTTTGTAAAGGTTCGCTTATTAACCCTTTCAATGGCTTGCCTAGATTAATCGTGGACAATTTTTTTGAGCTTATATTCCCATAATTTTAGCAATAAAAAAATTAAAAAACATCCCTCTGATTTTTACATGAGCTGCTTTGCTTTTGGCAGGCTGTCTTATATAATGGACAAAACCATGATAACGTTGTATTATAATATTTTAGTTCAACTAAAACAATCGGAGACAAATGCAAATGCGTTATTTATGCAATTGTTATTATATAAAAAATATTATACTTTGCACACCAATCACAATAATCACTTCTTTTTTGCAAAATTTATTAACACGCGATATAAAAAAATTGAAGGCTACTGTTGGGCATAAAATCGAAATTCTAACTAAGTTAAACGTTATATATCTCCCTAAAATTATTTTTGTCATGTTAGCACAACTTCATTTCATAGTACCAACCTATTTGATTTTAGAAAAGACGTTGGAAAATTAAAAAAATTTTTTTCCAAAGTGTCCAATATAATGGACAACTCCATTAAATATATTTCTGGCGATACTTTGAGTCCGAATAACATCAACCGTTATTCCAAAATTGCTATCCTGTGCACAAAAAATTCCGATGTGAACGAAGTCAACGAGCAAGTTCTAAATATTTTAGTTGGTGACACAGTGAGAGATCTGAGCACGGATTAAATTGAAGACAGTGATGATAACGATAAACAAAATTACCCTGCCGAGATTTGAATTAATTTTATCCTTCAGGAATGCCATTGCATAAGTTAAACCTCAAAATTGGAAGTATTATAATACTTCTTCGAAATTTCAATACCAAAAGAGATATCTGTAATGGAAGGTGGTTAGTTTTGAAAAACCTAAAAACTTAATTAATCATCGCACAGGTATTGACAGGCGCACTGGTGGACATGAAATAGTTTTCATACCTACAATTGATTTGGCCCCGACAAACACAGATTTGCCTTTCACTTTCCGGAGGCGACAATTTCCAATTAAACTGACATTTTCAATGACCATAAATAAATTGCAAGGTTAAATATTGCAAAAATTAGGAGTTTTTCTAAAAGAACTGGTATTTAGTCATGGGCAGTTTGAGTGGGCTGATGATGTAAAACTAAGCATTATAGATGGCAAGGGACAAGGTTAAAAATTCTAAGAATTTTTTTACTAGAAATGTTGTATATAAAGAAGTTTTATCAAAATAATTTAATAAATATGTTTTCAAATAAAAACCTTTGTATATAAAAAAAAAAAAAAAAAAAAAAAAACAAATTGGCCATTTCAGCCCTTGAAAGGACTTTGACCGAGCTTCTTATGATCAATTGTGTTGTGTGTGTTATTAAATGTTTGCACACAATTGACCGAGAACTGGACCTACATGTTTTATGCCGACTCCGAACGGCTCATGTTCTCAAGAAGCTTTACATGGCATTATTTACTCTCTGAGGTTTGCCATTGTCTGCTAAGAGGTGGTGACCGATCAGAAAAATTTTCTATTGAAAAAACTTTTCGCCGCGGCTGGGGATCGAACCCGGGCTCCAAGCATGCTAAGCCACACACTTAACCTGCATGCCACGGTCACCACACCTTTGTATATAAATCCAATAAATTTTTGTCGCATTTCGTACTCTAAATGGTTCCTTCCCGTCGAAGGACGGGCTTTTACACTAGTAAAGTAATAGATGTTAAATGAAATTAATAGAAATTGGCAAGACCTTAAGGGTATCACTCTTGGACCTATATTATGTGTTTTTTAAAAATCCAAATTTAGACACAGTTTGTGTTATTTACAATAGAAAAATAAAAATGGTAACTTATTTTGATCACGCATATCCCTTATGACTTTCATCACTACTAACTTCTTCGTGAGATTCAATAAAAAATTAAAGAATCTTTGTTTTGTAAAATTCCCTTTTGAACTTTGCTAAATTTTGATAATTTTTTTATAAAAAGGCGCAGATAACATTTTCGAAATTAAGAGTTAATACTTCAAATCAAATTACGAAAAAGTTTCGCTAAAATCAAAAAATCTTTTTTTTTTTTTAAATTTAAATTTAAATTTTTTCGTAAGAAATCACTTTTTTAAATTTGCAAATTTTTTTTGTTAATAATAAACTGCAAATAATATTTAAAGTACAAGAAAATTACAGAAAATTTTCGCTTAAATCTATTAATCTTGTTTTTTTTTGTACTTCGGCAAATCCAGTGTCACTCACGTTTCAATCATAGCTGTAAACATACATTTTTCTCCATTATATATAAAAGCTTTTAATATAAAATTATATGGGTACTCTTAGCTCACAATTATAAGTTCACGCAAAAATGTTTATATATATTTACACATTTCGTAAAAACTATCTTTAAATGGTGTGTCACTCACGTTTCCGAACGATTTGAATTTTTCGAGTTCTTCTAACAAATTGCTTAATATCAGCGAATTGTTTGAGTTAATATAAAGAATAAAGTAATTTTCCGTAACAAAATTGAGTAGAAATTTTTCTTATGGGCATTTCCAAACTGGCGTTATGTACGTTTTGTACGAAAAAATTAAAAAAAAGGAATGAAGAAGTCTAAGTTTTAAAAACTTTTTTTTTTTATATTTGCTTTGTAATTAAGTTGCTCTATATTAAGTAAAAAAAATTATAACAATCGAATGTAAGAATTAAAAGATATAAGCAAAAATATGCACTGGCGTGACGTTACAAAAAACAGAAGTGGTTTTCGACTTAGATTACAAAATTTGCAAAACTCTGCGAATTGGGCAAGACTTTTTATACAAAACTTTATTTGGAAGAATTTAAAATTATATGAGTTTATTTTGCTGGTTATCAAGTAAAAAAATCTTTTCTCGTTTTTTTTTATTAGGCTAAGTCATCTGGGGTGACGTTACTGGCGCACAGTGTGAAATTTTCGCATTCTAGCGGAACTTAATTCCAAATCTTACTGATCTGCACCCACTGTTACCTAATTTGACAGGAAATATAATTTTTTTGTTATAGCAATGCAAATTTTCAGTTTTTTATTTCCTTATAAAATGATGATATAAGAGAATAAAGAATATACCAAAAATTTCCTTTCTTCCCAAAAATTTTAGCATTTTAAATATTTTTTAATGATTAAAGTATTCTTTGCTTACAGCACACATTGTATTTTTCATGTTTTTTACTTGCATTGTTTAATATTAAAATTATTAATGTATATTAAATAAACTTTAATCGTTATCTGATAAGATTTTTCTCAAATACAGAAATTAAAAAAAATATATCCGGAGGGGCAAAAAGAAGCACGAGATTACCTATGGTTCTGGTTTTAAAATACTCAAAAAAACAGGAAATGAAAAAAAGAGCTTGTCTACACGTGTCTACAATTTTAAAACTCTGTCCAAAGTGCAAACATGCTTATATTTTTTTTTTTTTTAACCTGAGAAGGAAACAAGCGAAAAAGTATAAAAAAATGAAAAAAAAATATAATCTACTTATTAACGCGCAAAGTGTAAATATTTTAGATTCTTAATACTTATAACCTTTTTTCACAATTGCAATGGATTAGAAACAAGATTATTCCATAATTGATACAAGAAATAAAAAAAAATCCGTATCTGATTTTTGAAAATATCTGAAAATATTGCAAATACATAGCAATATTATGCAAAAACAAACGGTTTGGATTATTAAGAGCTGAAAAAAACAATTTTTTCCAGGGAAGACCAACATAATTTTTATAATTAAGTTCCGCTAGAATCCGTATATTTCACACTGTGTGGCGTTACGTTACTCAAATTTCCATCCGAACATTTTAAGTTAAAATTAGTTTAAAAAAATATTTGGCGTAAGTAAAACATAAAGTTTAGCTATTATCTACACGCAAAGAAATTTTTCGTTTACCGCAACTGAAAAATTCACCAACTATACTTCGTTTGCGAAATTTATTTGCCGCAAACGAATATTCAGTTGTCATCAACTTAAAAATATTCTTGCTTGCAACGAAAAAACATCGAACTTAATGAAATTTTATCATTGTTTTAGAAGCTCAAGTTTAGCCGAGTGTGCTGGCGGTCGAGTCTAGAAACTCGATGGACCTGGGTTCAATCCCCAACAGGAACATCAAATATTTTTTTTTTTTAATCAATGTTTTTTTTAAGTAAAACTTATTTTGACGGTTCCTTTTGACCAAGCAGTTAATGAAACAGAATTAGAATTTCAATAATTAAATTAACATTTTTGATACTTACACAGCCAAGAATCGAACCCACGTCTCCCGCGTGCCAGTCTAGCATGCTTCCATTGTGCTATTGTGAGATATTGTCTAGAATGAATTTTTTATTTACTTAAGCTGTAACACATTCTTGTTTTTTTCGTTTATGGCAAATATTTAACATTTGTCATCAACGAAAGCGAGCTGTGTAGCAGTTGTGTGACTGCGCTTGTGATTCACAGTTGTGTGTCTGTTTCTTCACACTCTTAAAATACTTCCTTTTCGTTGATGGCAAATATTAAACGCTTTTCATCACCGAAATGAAAAAGCAACTTTTTTTGTCAGTTGAGAACTACTCGCTTATAACAAATGAATTTCTTTTCATGCAAACGAAGTTTTCAGTTGGAAAAAATAAATTTTTCGGTTGCTGCAATTTAAAAATCACTTCCGTTTATGACAAACAAAATTAATTTCTTGCAACTAAATAACGTGTTTCCCGCAACTAACCATTATTATGCCAACTTTTCAAACGTTTACAAAAAATGATTTGAAACACGACAAACGAAGTTCGTTTGCAGCAAACTGGCGATAAACGTTTTTTTTCTCTGCGTGTAATATAAACAAGTAAAGAAAGTCTAAAGTTGGTCTAGGCCGACTATGAAATACCCTAAACCCACTTTTCAAAAACAAAAATTTATTATTGAAAATGTGTGTGTCCGTGAGCGGATGAAGCCTATATTTTATATGCAATTAAATGTTGATGAAAAATATACATATACCAATTTTTATTCTTGTAGCTCACAGTTAATGCATTTATTATGCTTTCGCTTTGGGAGGTGGACGTGTTCGTGGACGGATTACTCCCAATTTTTGAACACACCTTAGTTTTGGTATAAATTACATACATACAAGATTTAATTTCTCTATGACAAACATAACCTTATTTATTGAGTTTAAAACTTTTTGGGTTGTATGGGAGGAAGGCGTGTCCGTGGGCGGATGACGTCCATTTTTGAAAACCATCTTTGTCTTGTCATAAAAAACATACGTGCCAAATTTTAACTCTGTAGGTTAAACAGAGGCTTATTTATTGCGTTTTCAATTTTTGGGTTATATGGGAGGTGGATGTGCCCGTGAGCGGATGACGTCCATTGTTCGAAGACATCTTTGTGTTGATACAAAACACATACACACCAAATTTTATTGTTGTAGGTAAGTTATGAGCTTACTAATGCAGTTTTCAATTTTTGCGTTGTATGGAAGGTAGGCGTGTTCGTGGGCGGATCCAAAAAATATTCAATAGTGCAGATTCTTGGGTCCATGTAAACATGTGTACCAAGTTTCATCCAATTATCTCAACTCCTTCTTCTTATCCTGTGTATACGGACAACACACAGACGGACAGACGGACGGACGGACGGAGGGACGGACATGGATAGCTCGACTCACGTGGTGACGCTGATCAAGAATATATACTTTTCTATACCGGACTAGCTTCGTTCTATGCGTTACAAACGTTTGCACAAAGTTAATATACCCTGACCTTTCAGGTTTAGGGTATAAAAATCAAATGTTTGTCTGTTTGTCTGTTTGTCTGTTTGTCTGTTTGTCTGTCTGTCTGTCTGTCTGTCTGTCTGTCTGTCTGTCTGTCTGTCTGTCTGTCTGTCTGTCTGTCTGTTCCGTATAGGTTCGTGCACCGTTTATCCGATTAAGCTGAAACTTGGACACCGAATACCTTTCATAGAGAAAAAGATTATTGGGGTATAAAAAAGTGGGCGGAAATATGTTGGCGTGGCACTTTATAATAACTTCTAAACAACTGGACTGATTTCAATGAAATTTGGTATGAAGGTTTACTTGCTCCCAAAATAAAACTTAAGCCATAAAAAATTTCAAAGACTTCCACAGTAGTTCGTTGTTAAGACTCAACAACTCTCAAATGACTTGACCGATTTTACTTAAATTTGGTACGTGAAATAACTTGACCCTGCAACGGAATTGAGGCTACTTAAATTTCAAAAACTTCCGTAGGAGGGGGCTTTATTCAATCAACTGTCAACTAATGTCTGGCTCTTTCACGTCAAAACGGATGAACCGATTTTGATGAAACTTGGTAAACAATTGTATCTGTTACTGAAATAGATCCTATGATTCTAAAAGTTCTTTCGACAAAAATCAAGGAATCAAGGCAAACGAAGTCAAGAACCAAAGACTTATGAATAAAGAGAAGTTTAACGAATACGAGCAGAAGCAATATAAATATGAACGAAAATCAAACGAACAGTATCGACCAAAACCGAAGTTGAACAAAGGCAACCCAAAAATTGAATCGATCCCAAAAGGATTTTTTAAAATTAGAATTTTGTTTTTGAGATAAAAATCCATATTCAATGCATGCTAAGAAAAGCTTCTCGCGTTTTTTTTTTTTTGGAATGACTCCTTCAAACTGCGTGGCCATTGTCCTCGTTGAAGATGTAATTTTTTTTTTTAAATATGACTGGCAGGTACTGTTTTACGGAAATTAGACTACAAACTTTTGACGGAGGGAAGGGGAAAAAACCCAAAAAAGGATAACTTAAAAAATTAGCAGTTTTAAGAATCGTACTTTTTCTGTGCTCAAGGCACAACCCCGAGTAACACCGGGTAGCATCCGCTAGTATATTATATTTTTTTTAACTCCTACCCCGTCGACCATGAGAAGTTGAAAGAAAATTCCACTAAAATACCTGCAACCAAATTCAGTAACGAAATCAGGCCAACTTCGAGCAATGTGGCGTGACGTTACTCACTTTTCAAATTTAGTATAAAATTAGCGGTATTTTCTTTTTAACGATTTTTTTATAAAATTTACTTAACTTTATTAAAATTTATTAAAATGCAAAATTGCACGCACTTTTGAACGTCAGTGTAGCAAAAATAGCACTAAATGCTTTTTTGTCTGGCGTGACGTTACCTCAGAATATCATTAAAAGCAAATCAAAATTTTTAGCGTTAATTGATATTTGTTTGCTCTTTTGCATTTATTTTGCGTTTAGTTATTGTTGTAGCAAAAGTTTTGCATAAGAGTTCAATTGCACAATTACTCTTAGAAATCGATATTGTAAAGCGAAAATGCTCATAGAAATAAACAAAACTGACCAAAACATTAACTTTAACTTGGTAGCCCGATATCTTGTCAACGCAACATGGGAAAAATGTGAACTCTTTAATTAAATTAATTTTGAATATTTCTCTTTAATAATACAAGTAAAAAAAAAAATGTTGGTTGACTTTTAATTTTTTGGTCACGGTAGACTTTCTGCGGAAATGCCCATGTACTGATTTTGTCACTCACGTTTCACGTTGGTGTTACTCACGTT
The DNA here is from genome assembly GCA_958299015.1 of Tetanocera ferruginea. Classification (NCBI taxonomy): domain Eukaryota; kingdom Metazoa; phylum Arthropoda; class Insecta; order Diptera; family Sciomyzidae; genus Tetanocera; species Tetanocera ferruginea. The sequence goes on along the minus strand of OY282640.1, from coordinate 31,655,859 downwards.
TCAAAACAATTTTAATTGTCTATTTTTTGCATTGTGGTTAATCTGGTGAACTTTATTAAGAATTTTTTGTAAAAAAAAATTGTTCTTAATATTAAGGAAATTTTTATACAAAAAAAAAAAAAAAAATTTGTATGGAAAGGCTTATGTAAAGCATAATATAGTTAAACAAATAATTCATAATATAAAAACAAGACAAAAACTCTTTCAGATATATATCATTTTAACAAAATCTTAGCTTTACAGAAAACCACGTCATGTAGTTTTTACAAAAAAGTACGGAAGAAACAAAATAACTACGTAAAGTATAATCCGATCGAAAACAAAATTATACAGTAATAGTTTTTTATAGTTCCTCTGTCGAATATGAAATAACAAATGCCGCGATAGAAATTTCAATCAGGTCTTTGAAGCATTTTTTGTCATACGACACGCAGTAGTGAAAGGGATGACGAGCACGCCTATTAATCAACTTTAATTTAGACGTGAACAGGTGATGACCGTGGCATTTAGGTTAAGTGTGTGGCTTAGCATGCTCGGAGCCTGAGTTCGATCCCCAGTCGCGGCGAAAAGTTTTTTCAATAAAAAAATTTTTCTGATCGGTCACCACCTCTTTGCAGACAATGACAAACCTCAGAGAGTAAATAATGCCATGTAAAGCTTCTTGAGAACATGAACTTTAGTCGTTCGGAGTCGGCATAAAACATGTAGGTCTAGTTCTCGGTTAATTGTGTGCAAACATTTAATAACACACCCAACACAATTGATCATAAGAAGCTCGGTCAAAGTCCTTTCAAGGGCTGAAATGGCCAATTTGTTTTTTTTTTATTTTTGTGAACAAAATTGAACGAAAACTCCAATTGACCAACCAGTCGATCAAAGTAAGACTAAAATAAATTCCTGAATATCAGATTTCAGATCTCTGTTTTTAAGAAAATTTTAAGTTAATATTTTATCAACAGGGTTATCTGAAAAAATCAGAGCCAAAATTGTAAACTCCAGCAAATTTTCTTTAAATTAGCACTAACACAGTTAAAAACCGCACTAGTTAGTTCATTATCATTTAATTAAACTGTGTCCTTGTGGGATTTTTAAAACTATAAATATTCCACATGAGTCTAAAAATATGCAATACATCCATCAATCAATCAACTAATGAATCAAGAGCACATTAAAAAATTAACTCCAGCGTATGTGTGCAAGTTACAAGCAGCATGAGAGTGTGTGTGAAATTATTATGAAATTGCAACGTGCAACATAAAGTGGAAAATATATTTTTGCCTGGCAAATACACAATTGCCAGAACTTTCAGTAGCTGAAATAAAGTCGTGAACAACGGCGTGTTGAAGCTTAAGCTGAGTGTGTTCAGGCAGTGCAATATGAGAGTGTGGGTGTGAGTGTGAGTGTTGGTGTGTGTCTGTTATGTGTTGGCTGTAAATTTTATATAACATTAAACAGTCAACCAAGTGCAACAGTAGGACATGAATAGCAACTTTCAACTCCATGATCGCCCGACTGCTGCACACTCCTGCTCTGACCTGCTGCAGCAACTACAACAGCGTCAACATGTCACGGTTTTGAAAACGTGGCGCGCATTTTATTTATTTTTCCGCTTGTGTGACAGTGCAAACAATTTGGGCCAGTCGAATATCCTGTGAGTGCATGCATGTGTGGGCGACGATGTCTAGCGTCTGTGTGTGTGTGTGTGTGTGTGTGTGTTTGGCCAGTGTGTTTGTCACTTTGTTGACACTGATTATGTTGCTGTTGATAATTTGCGGTTGCAGCACTGAAAACTTTATCATTGTTACAGCAGCAGCAGCAGCTGTAGCCAAGGCATTGCATACTTTATGGCGACTGTCGCAAATAGGTGGGTGCACTTTGTGGATAAAAGGCTGGCTGCAGCAGAAGTGATGAGCTAGCTAGTGTTTGTTGTGCGAGGCAACATTGTGCGCATGAAAAATGGCATTAATGCGAAAAGTTCACTTTGCGGTCTTACACTGAACACAAAATATATCAATTTCAGAGAAAAAAAAACAAAAAAATATTAAAATATTTATTATTTTCATATTTGTTGTAAGTTGTGGTGACAACATGGCAACCACAAAATGTTAATAACTGATATTATAGCAAACTGCCAAATAGCACAAGAACAACAGGTGAAACACATAAAGTGCCGAAATACGCACACACACTAACACACCAATACAAGCACTCATTTAACTTTTGTATTGAAACTTGTAGCTTCATAAATAATATCCTGTGGATAGAAAATCAACAGAAACAACAATAACAGCAACAACAATTACAAAAAAAAAAAAAACATAACTAAAAATAAGCTACAAGCAGTGATTTATTTGCAAATAACTTTGCACAGCTTTTGTGACAGTTTTTCATAAACGTCAAACATTAATCACTACAGGATGCACAGGATTTGCAGGATAATGACAAAAAACACAGCGAGTCGACAAAATATCAACAATTGCTGCCGAAAAGCAAAGCAATACACACAAACACAGGGCATAGGTTTTCATATACAGACACAAACACACACACACACACACTAATAAACGCTTATATAAGATGGCTTTATACAAGAGCGTCAAGCTGCAGGGATATAAAATAAGTCAACACAGCAACATTGTTTATATTGTTTATTGTTTTTTTTTTTTCTTTTTTTCAGGCTGTGCTCGTACTCATGTTTGTGTGTGTTGTTGTTAACATAGTTTGGCTGCTGTTGCTTTGGCGGAAGTTGGTGCTGGATGATGATGTATTTGGTGTAAAAGACACACTGCAATAAAATTCAATTTACGCAACGGCATAATAAAAAAAAAAAATTGAAAAAATGTCACGTAAATCATGTTGGCAACACTGACGACGTGAAAAATTAAGAGATTTTCAGCTATATATGTAACGGTTATTTGCACTATGGGCGTGTATGTATCAGGCTAATTTATTATTGCGTGCATAAAATTACAAAAGCTACTATATAGCTGACTGACTGTTTGTCAGACTTTGATGCATAAGTTTGAGTATTTTGTGTAAAATGAGAACACTAAAAAAACAAAAAAAAAAAAAAAAAAATGCTAAAATATTATCACAATTTAGAAGAACATGCCAATTACATGGAATTTGGGTTTGCCTTGGCAAATTATTTTCAAAGCTTTTGGCTTGTAAATGTAAAAAAAAGATATTATGATATATGAGACAGATAAGTTAGATGTTATGTTGAGCAAAATAATAGCAAATAAATGATATCAATGTCACTGACTTGATTTAATACTAAACATTGCTCAAAATTGTTATTTTTTTGAAATGACCAAGAAGAAATTTTCTCATTAAGAATTAACGATATTAAATCGAAAAAATAAGTCATAATTTATGTCATATCATTATCGACCTTTCGATCAATTAATTTTATTTATATGAAAAAATTCTTGATATGAACCATAGTAAATGGCTTAAATATTAATAAGGAAAAAAGAATTGATGTATTTCATTCATATTTCAAAAATCTCAATGGATTTACAGATACAGAATCTTCTAGGATTTGTGGTCATTTTGCCAATTTTTTTAAGAAATCTTTTTGTTCAGACTCGTTTAATCTTAATCTTTAATCATATAAATTCTTCACTTAGGGTCTCTTTGGTGTCTACATTCTGTACCTCTGAGGATATTTTAAATTATATTGGCACAACCGATGGGTATTTTGCTGATGTGCCGGATGGAGAACCTGCCGCTGTGCTAGTTCAATGCGATATCATTTTGTGTCAATCGCTTATTAAATAAATCAATTACAGGAAGTAATTTTCCAATTTTCTAAAAAAAAAATAATGTTAAGTCCTGTATATAAATGCATAAAGAAGTGTTTTTCCTCAATAACGATATATCAAGTCTAAATAAATGTAAAATAAAGAAGACGGACTTACACTAATCTTAATACTGAGATAAAAATTATTACTATTATAAAATATCGGTTCTTAAATTTCCAAATTATAAGACATTACTAAATAAAAATAATAAAAACGAAGTAAAAAGAGATTCAAGAGAACAAATAATATTAGATCAAATTAAGAAATACAATAAAGACACTCACAGAACACTTACACGCAAAGAAAAAAAACGTTTATCGCCAGTTTGCTGCAAACGAGCTTCGTTTGTCATGCTTCAAATCATTGTTTGTAAACGTTTGAACAGTTGGCATAATAATGGTTAGTTGCTGGAAACACGTTATTTAGTTGCAAGAAATTAATTTTGTTTGTCATAAACGGCAGTGATTTTTAAATTGCAGCAACCGAAAAATTTGTTTTTTCCAACAGAAAACTTCGTTTGCAGGAAAAAAAATTAATTTGTTATAAACGAACAGTTCTCAACTGACAAAAAAAATTGCTTGATTTCGGTGATGAAAAGCGTTTAATATTTGCCATCAACGAAAAGAAAGTATTTTAAGAGTGTGAACAAACAGACACACAACTGTGAATCACAAGCGCAGTCACACAACTGCTACACAGCTCGCTTTCGTTGATGACAAATGTAAAATATTTGCCATTAACGAAGAAACAAGAATGTGTTACAGTTTAAGTAAGCGCAGCCACACAAATGGCATCTCGCTTGTACCTTTGCACTTTGTCTTAACAAAAATTTTAGTTGTTGTTTTTATAATTATAGTCAGTTGCGGGAAACGCGTTATTTAATTGCAAGAAATTAATTTCGATTAACGTAAGTTGTTTTTCAATTGCGGCAACCGAATAATTATTTTTGTTCAACTGAAAACTTCATTTGTAGAAAAAACATCAATTTCTTATGACATACACATTTGCAATCTAAAAAATTCATGCTACACAATATCATATATCAAAAATACAATAATGGAAGCATGCTAGACTGTCGCGCGGAAGACGTGGGTTCGAATCTTGGCTGTGTAAGTATCTAACATTTTAAATTTAATTATTCTAATTTTTATTCTAATTTAATTATTTAATTTTAATTATTTTAACTATTCTAAATTCTAATTCTGTTTCATTAACTGCTTCGTTAAAAATAGCCGTCAAAATAAGAATAATAAAAATAATAATAAAAAACATTAATTAAAAAAAAAATATTTGGAGTTCCTGTTGGGAATTGAACCCAGGTCACTCAAATTCCTTGACTTGAACGCCAGCACACTCGGCTAAACTTGAACTTCCAAAAAAATGATAAAATTTCATTAAGTTCGATGTTTCGTTTCAAGCAAGAATATTTTTAAGTTGATAACAACTGAATACTCGTTTGCAGCAAATACAGTTCGCAAACGAAGTATAGTTGGTGAATTTTTCAGTTATGCTAAACGACATCGATTAATACGACATCGATTAATACTACCTTTCAATGAAAAACATCAAAAAAACCCAAAAAAATTTTTTGTTTTGAAAACCGTTAAAATTTGACTGAGTTGTTTGCTCGGAAAGTGGAATTTTTGATTTTGGAACTGCATTTTTCGGACAATTGATATTTGAGGAACGCATAAAAGATAATTTATATAAAAAATTTTTAGTTTTCAAATCGATTCAATAGCGGATTTTAGTATAAAAATTTTATTTTTGTTTTAAAAGGTTGGGAACCCCTTGAAGCGAAATCACAATTTTTAAAAAGGCTTGCACATCTACAGCCTAAACCTGATTATACAATTTATTTTTATACCCTAGCCTGAAAGGTGAGGGTATATTAACTTTGTGCAAACGTTTGTAACGCATAGACCGAAGCGAGTCCGGTATAGAAAAGTATATATATTCTTGATCAGCGTCACCTCGTGAGTTGAGCTATTCATGTCCGTCCGTCCGTCCGTCCGTCTGTGTGTTGTCCGTATACACAGGATAAGAAGAAGGAGTTGAGATAATTGAATAAAACTTGGTACACATGGTCACATGAACCCAAAGATCTGCACTATTCAATATTTTTGGAATTCGCCCACGGACACGCCTACCTCCCATACAACGCAAAAATTGAAAACTGCATAACTCAGCTCATAAAAAGCCTACAGCAATAAAATTTGGTAAGTATATGTTTTATATCAACACAAAGATCTTTTCGAAAAATGGACGTCATCCGCTTACGGACACGCCCACCTCCCATAAAACCCAAAAATTGAAAACGCAATAAATAAGCCTGTGTTAAATCTACAGAGCTAAAATTGGGCACGTATGTTTTTTATAACATAACAAAGATGGTTTTGAAAAATGGACTTCATCCGCCTACGGTCACGCCTACCTCCTATACAACGCGAAAATTTAAAACTGCATAACTCAGCTCATAATAAGCCTACAACAATAAAATTTGCTGTGCAAGTGTTTTTTATCAACACAAAGATGTCTTCGAAAAATGAACGATCCGGTCATGGTCACGCCCACCTCCCATACAACCCAAAAATTGAAAACGCAATAAATAAGCCTGTGTTTAATCTACAGAGCTAAAATTTGGCAAGTATGTTTTTTATAACAAGACAAAGATGGTTTTGAAAAATGGACTTCATCCGCCTATGGACACGCCTTCCTCCCATACAACCCAAAAAGTTTAAAACTCAATAAATAAGGTTAAGTTTGTCATAGAGAAATTAAATTTAGTATGTACGTGTTTAATACCAAAACTAAGGTGTGTTCAAAAATTGGTAGTTATCCGTCCATGAACACGCCCACCTCCCACAGCGAAAGCACAATAAAGGCATTAACTGTGAGCTATAGGAATAAAACTTGGTATGTGTAAATTTTTCATCAACATTTAAATGCATATAAAATATAGGCTTCTTTCGCCCAAGGACACACCCATTTTCAATAATATTATTATATTTTTGAAAAGTAGGTTTAGGGCATTTCATAGTCGGCCTAGACCGACTTTAGACTTTCTTTACTTGTTTTAACTATATGTAAAAAATGAGTTAAAGAACTTCGAAAAGGATTTGGGCAATAGTGGGGAAAGTAGTTTTCATCCAAATATGGGCAGAGCTTTCGCATAGCAAGAAAAAAACGCATGTGTACGCAGAGGCACCAGCAGCATTGTCGGCAAATTTAACTCAATTCTGTTACGGTATCTCTGTGTGATCAACTTCGGTTAAATGTTAGTTTAAATTAACTTAACTCTATGTGTAGACATAGCATAAGCTGAGGACAAAGATTGTTGTTATATATTTATAGTGAAATTTTACACGTAATATCTTCAACGACTACTTTTAGGCTCATTTTAAGCATTTGTACTTGAAAATGATAAAAAAAACCATTAACAGAGCGCTAAAAAAATTTTTTCAAAATAGTTTTCAGTATAAAGTAACATCTCTATATATTTATTAATACATTTTTAAAAATGACAATTTATTGTTTTTTTTTGTATATTCCATCAGAATCCGTTGATTGAAATATTATATGGGAAAACAATGAATCACAAAAAACCAGAATTTAAATTTATAAGCCTAAAAGTTTGGTACTGTGACAAAATAAGAAGATGTACTTACTTGAAATATCATAAATTTACCAAGGATACAAAAATTCCTAGGGGAAAATTTGCCATTTCGCTTCCCTACATCACAATTTTCTATTTTTCTGTATTTTTCAATTTTAAAACATTTCGCAGCAGTTATTCAAGGAGAACAAATAGGACAGCAAATATGCCTGAAATATATTATAGATTTTTGATCACTTCAGATCCATTCAAAACAAATATTTAACAATGTTCTAATTGAAAAATGAAAATTAAATAAAACACAAGAAAAGAAAAACAATTGTCTAACAATAAGACAAAATATTTTTTCAGTGTACAAAACTTTTTCAACTAACAGCAAACCGATTCTGCTTTGAAATAAATCATTGAATAAATCTCACATTCAAATCTTATCATATATATGCTGGTTGTTCTTGAAGTTGGTCTTAATATTATGGTGATAAATATTCAATACATTTTTTTTTAAGTGTACCTTTTTTTCAGAAAAAGACATACATGACTATAAAACGCAATGAGCAGACATGCATTTTTTTCATAATTTAATGGTATTTTGCTTTTATTGTATGCGATTCAATTTTTCTTCCATTTTAAACGGACTTTTTAAATATTTTTTTTTTAAACTGTAGGGCATAAGTGTAGGGTGCAACAAAACAATAAAAAAACATACTAGCTGCTCCTTGGTAAATTCTTTACATCTGCAAATTACAGCATTGTTAGTCATTAAATGTAGAAAAGACAGCAAATAATAAGCCATGCGCGCGTTTTGCTTCATTTTTTCCCAACGTGTGCCAGTTCTGAGTTTCAATATTCTTTGACGATTATTTCCAAAGCTACTAAATACAAAAAATTGTCTTTTATTGGGGGAGCCACACCCTTTGTCCAATACCCGTTTCAGTTTCCAAGCAATTTCGAGTAGTAAGATATCACCAAATAGTATCACCAAACTGTTAACCGAGTTTCTTTGATCTGTGTGTGACTATTAGTTTCAAAGCGATTCGATTTAAAAAATGTGTCTCATATGGATGGAGCCACACCCCTTGTACAATTACTGTTCTAGTTATCCAGTAACAGAAGATCACCAAAGTGTAACTTCATTCTGAGTTAGAAAGTTGTGTGACTTTTATTGTCATAGATATTCTGAATCGAAATGCCCGTTTTCCAATGCCCGTGTCTATTTTATAATGGAAAGATCTGACCAATCAGTTATTTCATACTGATCTTCATTGTTTGCTATTCGGCATTTAGTCCCAAATCTATTGATATCAAAAAGTTGAATTGTATGGACGGGGCCTGGGATCTATTTGGTGAAATTTGTGATCAAAGAAGACAGCTAAAGTGCTTAATTGTTTAAAGAAGAGAGATTTTTCTATTGTTCCAAATACCTCAGCAAGTTCAGTCTGCTTGGATCTCTCTTTCAGGTATGAGTGTTGAGCTGTTGATATGTCTGTTCTGCTCCAGAGTTTTAAGTGTGAATTATGATAGGTTAATTAATTGGTCTAAAGGTTTTAGCTGCTTTATGACCTTGCCTACCTGTTTTGGGTTTAAATACGGTATAAAAAAGGAGACAACTAGAAAATATTGACAGTAACAGAGGCTTGACATTATCTTGTTATTTCTGTAGCATCATTGATATTATATCGCCTGTGCCTGGGGATTTAAAGGGAGCGAAACCATTAATAGCCTATGTTATCTTATTCATTGCTGATAAGTCTTGTGGGATCACAGCTACTGGTATCAGTGTACCTGTGTTCTACAGCTACTGCTGCAGCCAGGAAAATGTGTGTTGATGAGGAGCTGCAGCTATTCTTCAGTAGATTTCGTCCACGTTTCATTCTCTTTTCCAAAGGCAAAGGGACTGTATTTCTTGGACAAAATTCTACCTAGTGCCTATTCTTTTAGACTGTAGATTGCATAAGTTTAGTCTTCCTAGATTGCTTTTTCGAATCTCGAATATCTTTCTTGATAGTATTAAGGATTTATTTGTACAGTTGTTACTTGTTCTATCGACGATTTTCTAAAGTTTTTCCTTAGACCTGACAGATCTTTACTCCCCATAACGAGAACACGAGACTCTAAAGGCGGCTTGAATGGTTTTGTCAAGGTACTTCACGGATGAATTAAGTACCTCCACTGTCGAAAAATAGGCGTGCGTTGTTTAATGAGTTTTGGTTGTGCCAGTGGCGTAGCTAGGGTTGGTCGCACCCGGGGCGGAAACTAAATTGTGCACCCCTTTAGAAGATTTTTTTTATAAAATAAGTCGATGAATCTTACTACATATTTTCGAATCAACCTCTGCAAAAATGACATATTTTAGAAGAGATTCAAAAAGTAAACAAAACTATGCTATCCATGAATATTTGATAAAAGAAGTAAGAATCTAAAATTTTCAGAAACTTGAAGAATTTTCTCTGAATTGTTACAATATTTTTGTCTACCGGGCTTATAAGTTGTGAGAGAAAAATTTACTATCAGTAAACCACACTATATTAGTTTTAATATAAAAACTTAAGTTAGTTTAATATAGAAAACATTGAAAAATATACGAAAAATTTTGCAGAATTGAAAAAAATAGGGCCTGGAAGCAAAACGTTGACAAATTTTCCCTAGTGATCCTGAATAACTATTAATATAAATATTTTTTCGAAATCAACCCCCATTTTCTACACAAAATTTCTACACAATGAAAGTGTGTTCATATCTAACGAATTTGTTTTTGAAATAGAGCTTGAAACAAATTCATTAAAAATAAACAGAGCTGGTTTTAAAGTTAAATTCTAAACAAAAGTTTTTGTTTTTACAACAATGTTTTTGCTATGAAAACCAAATTTAAAACAAAAATTTTAAAATTCAATACACATGTTTTAAAGCATATTTTTTTCGATGCCATTTTTTTAACATCTCCGAGTTTTAGCACCAGTTTGCATTTGAAATATTTTAATATTTAATTAATTAGTTTTTATTTTATCATATCGATGGTTAAGCGCACAAAAGTGGTAAGAGAAAAATTTTAAATGTTCAGAAACGTCGATTTTTTTTTTTAAATTTCAATACATTTCAGTAAAAAACACTTATTTCAACTGTATACTGAGCAGCATCCATTGGTTATGCATTTTCAAGAAATTTACACAAGGTAGATATTACACTGATGATTTGGAAAATGCAGTAAACCTTTTTTTGTCAAAAGGTAACCATCGATATGTTCGATATTTGTCAAACCAATTCAAAAAATTAAAAAATTGTCATTGAATTCAAATTTTTGTTTGTTTTTTCAAAAAAATAATTAGAGAGAAATAAAAAAAGAGAGGAGTTTATAGGTGGTTGAAAATTAAACACACTTGTTTTAAATATTATTTTGTAGAAACGCAAAGGCGTTAAATTTCTATTTAAATAGTTTTTGTTTAATTTTAAAGTATGTTTTTTTCTCAGTGTATCTATATTAATCTCCGCTTGGACTTTTATAGACAAGATTGAGGTCTGTTTTATTTGACTGCTTAATAAATATCACCATAAATACCACCATAAATATCTCAGTATCACAATATTACAGTGATACCAAATTGATATCAGAATTTTTTTTTCATTCTCATTATCTACATAATTCCCAAAGCAAACTTGCCCAGGTTGGACAAGGTCAAGAGTCATGAATGGCTCAAAAAAGACCTGGCAATTCCAAGAAATCTGTTGATTCTTCACATTCGGTGATTGAGAACAAAATTTAATTTTAATAATTAGAATAATTTTTAAGGAACTGTGCATCTTATCTTCTCTTAAAACTGAGTTTTTGATAGTTTTTGTTGGTTGATTTGAACATAAAAATAATTATTTTAGTAAAATAAAGGATTCAGAATACCATCTTAAAGTTTTTAATAGACATCTTCAAAATAAAATAAAAAAAAGTCAGACCGCCATAAATTTTCATAGAACGCCATTTTTTTAATTTCAATCAAAAATGTAATGAATTTAAATCAATTTAATTTTTTAGAAATTTTTTAAGCAAGTTAAAAGTTTATTAATGATTTTTAAACTACTAGTTTTATGTAACAGTATACCCAAAACATATTACTATTCAAAATTATGTTCTAGCAGGTGAAAAGATGTAAATGGAGTTTGTTCCATGATATATAGTCTCAGAAATTAGTAATCACAAAATCATAAAGTATATTTTTATTTTCGACGTTTATGACATGAACATGTTTTCTGAAAAGTTCTGGAGAAATGTATTGCTTACAAAACAACTGACATCTCCATTCATCATACTCTGAAAATCATGCAGGTTTTCGAAACTAAATGGTTTTAGAAATGTCTACTGTGCTATCAAGTTTGAACACTTCTTAACCTAAATATAAGATGTAAAAAAGTGCTTTTTTATAAAACTTAATGGAATATAAAAAAATGTTTTAACATTTTTACTTTTGTACTCCATCTTTATAACATAATGTTAATATAATTCGTTTGGAAATTGCACCCCTAACCAATGAAAAATTACATATGAAATTGAATTGGGTTTTAGTGTGAGCGTTAATATTGAACAAAATTTAATATAAAGTTAAAGCTTTTTTCAATAAAAACGAAGTCCTGGAGATGGTTAAAACTATTTTCATTCACTTTTGCACCCTCTTGATATTCAAATATAAAACCGAAGTCATTGAGGTGTTTTCTTTTTATTTAAAAAAATCGAAAATTGTGTGGTAAAAAGTGCTTTTGCCAAATTTTGCACCCCATTTTGGCGTGCACCCGGGGCGGACCGCACCCCCCCCCCCACCCTTGCTACGCTACTGGGTTGTGCCACTTCGATAAATTTGACTCAGTCTGTGCGTTTGGAATTACGAAAGGGTATAGGTTCAAATGGAAGTATATCCAGCTATGGTCAAAAAATGACCCTTTGCTGGATACTCTCCAGTAAACTATTTTAAGATAATCGTTGTGAGAAAGAAGCGTTGTCTTGGACCGCTTGCCAACCAATAAAATTAACGGTATTAGGTAAGATGAATGCCCTGTATTTCCTAAATGGAACAATGATTGCATATTTTCAAGTCACTTCAAACGAATTTTTTGCTTTATTTCAAATTTGTTTTAAATTAATAAAAAGTTACTATAATGGTATTTATAATTGGTATAATTGGTACTGCACGACTTAATTTTACGAATATTTACTGCCAGTGTATTTTTTTTGATATTTAAACCCCTCAAAGAAAAATTTTAGCTATGGCCCTGGTATGAAGTGGAATGGAGAAATCGATTTATCATTAATTTTGAACGAATTTTTTTGTTTTTTGAAAAAAAATGTATCCAGTGTGTCTTACGGATCAATTTCAAATTCAAGAGGGACTTGATTCTTATAAAATTTTACTCGAATCTGATTTGTTCTCGCTTGAAAATGCTATCAAAACTACGAATCTCTATTTTCACTTTTTCAGATTCGCCCCGAACTTCAAACAGTCTTCATATTCGAACTCTGTTTTTTCGATTTGTGGCGCATTCTTTTTTTAAAAATAGGCAAATTTTCGACGGATGTGTTTTTTTTTTAAATAAAACAGATTTTTATATATTAATTATTTTTTTAAATATTTTTTTTTATTGTAATTAAAATTTTTTTATTATCATTTAAGTTTTGTTGAAATATCAATCAGGAAGTAATATTTATGAATATTTAAAATTTTTCTAAAGTCTCCCAATGTTCTTTTTTCAGTCTTTTTTTTTTTCAAATAAAAACTTGAACATCCGAAATTAAAATATAACGGGGGACATGACATTGGCCGTTTTTTGAAATTGAATAATTTTTTATATTTTTCAATTTAAGTAATATATTAATTTTTTGCGACTACCAGCGCTGCAACCACGAGGCCCCCTTTTTTTGTCTGCCGCCAGTTTGGATCTCTATAAAACCATGTTGTAGTGAAAAATATATTTTTTTGTAATTTTTTCAATTCTCTACAATAATAAAAATTATAATAACAATAAAATAATTTTGGAAAAATGTTTGATTTTGACTGAGTTATGAATTTTTAAAACAAGGTCTGTCTGAATGTCATGTCCCTGCTTAATTTAAGTTTATCTAGCAGAAATGCAAATTTTTTTAATTAAATAAAATATTTAATACAATAAAATACCACCGTTGTATAATTCGCAATTGTAAGTGTATGTCTTTTGAAATTATTCACAATTTTTCCTTTGAAGTGACGATTTCTTTGATTGCAAATATTTCACAGCAATTTTTTTATTTAACATTTGTACCAATTCTTAAATGCTTATAAAGCAATTTATATTCAAAACCAAGAAATTCTAGGGTTTCTTTCATTGCTTTTTTTATTTTTTTTTTTCTTAGCTGCTTGCAGTTGTAATCAAAAAATTAATTTATAAAAATTCTTTTGCTGGGGTTTTTTTTTTTTGTATCATTCTGAATTGCATATATTTTTTTTACAGACTTATTTCTTGTTGGCTTTGTTTTGCTTTGAGGTATTTTTCAGAATTTTTCCAAGTGTTTTTTATATATTTTTTTATTTTATTGTTCGCACGTTGTTGTTGTTGTTGTTGTTGTTGTTGTTGTTGTACTTTGGCAAACGTTAAATTTTGTTGTTGAGCTGCTAACTTGGCGCTCTACGTTTTTTGCTGTAAAACTTCAAAGTGACATCTTGAACTCATAAACTTTTAGCGCGTAAGCAAGAAGCTATTCTCACTGACATATCGAGCTTAAAACAGTGGCGTTGCTGGTGCGAGTATAGCAAGAAGTTCTTTGAAATAATGAGTTAATAGATTTTGATATATATTTTTTTATTTTAGTTTTAAGCTAAGACTTACATTTTATGGTAGGAGAGAAAAAAAAAAATTGGTGAACCGCCACTGTTTGCAGCTCAACACTTAATGCCACAGAACAATTTATGCAATTTAGTTCTGCGGAATGTTTGCAAAAATGGTGAAAATTGAAAAAATGCACCTTAAAAATGCAAAGAAGAAAGCAAAAGACAAGAAAAAAAAAATGTAAAAAGAAGGTATAAGAAAACTTCAGTAAAACTCTGCGAAAAAAAAAAACAACAAATCTGGCAATGCTGCGAAAAGTTCATTTAAAAGCAAAAAGCTATAAAAATATTTTGCGACGATTGCTAGAAATAAAAATAAAACTAACAAATAAATGGCTGTCAAATAAAAAAAAGGAATTCCTCCTGCTGCGACCAGCTAAATAACTAATATAAAAATTCTAACTGAACAGCAACAGCAATGAGTGAGAGAGGAGCAAAAAAAAGTATTGCATACTTTTAAGCAGAATTTTAATAAATTTTCTTTGACTATTAAAAGAAATTTATATAAAATACAGTAAATAAGCAAAAGAATGCTAAGAATAAAGAAGAATCAAGAAGAATTTAAAGCACTTGAAAGTTAGGATTTATAAGTATAACGATAGGCACAAAAGTCAAAGCTTGAGCGGGGGCACAGAAAGAGAGAGATTAAAAAAAAGGCAAAGCTTTTATTTGTCATTAGAAAGTTTCGTTGAGCAGCAGCAAAAGCCGCGGCTCGTAAATCTACAAAATTTATGAACACTCAACACAAACGTGATTTGTGTACACTTCCGGGCGATTTTTGTGGCCCCTTAACCTACAACAACCACAACTAAAAAACAACATAGCAAAGACCAACAATAACAACAACAACAATAAAAATAACATAAATAAAATGCTTCAACTGCTCGAACTCAATTCGTTACTCTTGGCTAAACCCGTTGTGCAAATTAAAGTCAGATATTTTTTAATAGGCTCTCCCCGCTCACGCCTCGTCTACTTGTTTCTTTGCTTGCTCTTCACAAAAACTTTTTCAGGACACTATAAATAATGAACGTAACAATAAAATTTTGAATCGTAAATTTTATACAACAAGCAACATTGGCGAATGTGAATGCGAAAAAAATACATTATTGCCAACATAACGGTACTTTTGCTAGGCGTAATGAAGGACCCTAAGAAATATTTACCATGCATTCAACATCTAGCAACAGTAGCAGTGGCAGCAGCAGCAGCAGCGAAGCAGAAATAATAGAGCTTTAAGCTGTAGGCGACTGAGTCCGCGTACAAGAAAGAACGGGCAATTTTAAAAAAGGCCTTCGACACGCAGCGCCAACGTGGTTAGAGTTAGGTCGCGAAACTCTCAGCTCTCAGGCACACACAATAACTTTACGCGAAAAACCGCCAACAAAACAGCTCTAGCACGTGGTTTAACACTAAGCCAGTCGTGCCCAGCTAGTGGCTCAATTGGTCAAATTTAAAAAAACACGTTTTCTGCTCCATAAACTCAGAAAAAAGTGTCTCGGAATATGATAAAAAAGGCATCATATTTAGAGAAAAATAGTATAGACTTTGCTCCAGAGAATGCTATTCTCTAATTGCGATACTTAAATTTCTCTAAAAATGATAAAAAGGTTCCATGAAATAGAAAAATATATCGTTTTTAGAGAAAAATACTTTTTTTTTTGAGAAAATATTTGTTTGTAATGAAAAAAATACTTCTCGTAGTGAATTTTTTATCAAAATATAAGAAACGTTTTTCATTTTCAATAAAATTTCTCTATAAATGAGAAATTTTTTGTGCGAGAAAAATACTTATTATTATTCCTATCCATATTATCCATTTCCTAGAAGTAAAGAAATATTTCTTCGAAAATGTGAAAATTTATTCTAATTGAAGAAAATTTTATTTGAAAAAGAGAAAATTGCTATTATCAAAAATAGAGAAATTTTTACCGGAGCAAGGTATGTGTTTTTTTCTCAGTGTACATTTGATAGACTTGGGTTTTTGGCTCATTTTTTTGCTCTCATGGCCACAACTGCTTTGCATTGTTTTCATGGTGTGTCTTGTTCACTTTGCAGCGAGCAGTTTAAAATGGCTGGCAACGGGCTGAGGGTGCTGTTTAGGCCGCAAAGTAAAGCAGTTTCAGTCAAAGTGCAAACACTTAAAATATTGTTTGCGTGCGCCTAGTACGATACTGTGTTTTTTTTGCTATCTCTAGTAAGGCTCGTCTTTGTATTGCTCTCACTTCACACACTCACTCTCTCTAACACTCACTTTAAACTGTCTCTTTTGGTATGTTAGCATTGCCATAGCTAGGGCTGGTGATTTATTTATTTTGTCTTGCCTTTTTGTTACTTTTGCGTTTTTTTCCTTTTTTTGACTTTTTGTTTTTTTTTTTTGCTTTGCTTGTTGTTGCCACTTTTGCACTCTTGTCGACTAGGGCTCGAATTAAAACAAAACAAAAATCATTTAAAAACTTTATGCCTGCTTCCTGTCTCTGCTCCACCCCAAAATGCTTATTCAAAAGAAAGTAAAAGTTTTGTCTTTGTCTTCGAAATGTTGTTGGCTTTCTTCTTAATGTTGTTGTTATCGCTTTGTACTTGCAATTTTAACAATTATTAACAACATTACTGCTGTTGTTTTTGTTGTTGTTGCTGCCATTTTTATAATTTGTTCTCATTTTAAACACCAGAGAAAATTACTTTTCTCCAAAATTATACACAAATCAAAGTCGACAACATTGCTATTAGTTACAAAAAAGAACTTATTAAAAACAAAAAAAAAAATTATTTAAACCAAAAAAAATTCACATGATATGCTCATAAGAACTCCCTGAAGCTTTAATTAAAACTTCCAAGTTCTTTTTGAATTAATTTTTAACTTGATGATGATTGTAATTTTTGTTTTTTTATTTTGCAAATCAGGCAATGAAGCGACAACTACAGGCATCTGACCTGTCACACATTTCAGCAGAGTTGTTTAACATTATTTTCTTGCTGGGTCTCGCAAACAACAATTAAGTTAAAAAAGTACCCCGAGCGAATATTACTGCGCAGTTGACTTTGTTTGTTTTGTTTTTTTGTTATAGTTTTGATCAAATTTTCAAGCTACCATTGTTCTCTCATTCTTTCATTGAACCACAAACAAAGGTTTGCCGAAATGTAAAGTACATTTTAGTAAATCCTGTACTGTATATAGACCAGAGAACTGCAATGAGTATCCGACAGAAATCGGATACTCAAATCATACCCGAGATACTCGAGTTTCTTGCTGTTATCTGCCCTGTCCATACTCAATCAAATATGTAAACTACTTAGACTCATTCGCTCATTAGCATATTTTCGGGTATGAGTTCATACTTATATCCGAGAGCGGCGTGATCCGAACCACTTTGATTTGTTTTCAATGAGTGTGTTGAGTTAGTGTATAGGAAGGAAGCTCGACCCGAGTGTATTTTGAGTGTATCCTGAGTACTGCTCTTTCTCTGCCAACGTCTCTATTTTGTTTGGATTTGATTTTTGCGTATGTTTTTTCATAATCGCATTGCAGGCAATATCAGCTGAAATTTTTGTATTGTGTTTTTGTAGGAATTTCATTGTTGGCATTTTCTGTTACTCTAGGAAGAAAAGAAAACAACAACAACGTTTGTGAGTTTTGTTTTTTTCTTTCTGTTACGCGTTCGTTCGTGTAAGCTGGATACATAAAACAAACAAAATAAAAAAAACAAAAAAGAACACGTGCTTCTGTTACACACAAAAAACCGGTTTACTTCTCACTGCTGTGCTCATCTGCGCTCTGCTTCACATCAGTGGCAGAATGAACCGAGTGATTCGGGTGTTTTTGTCGATTATGAGTTCTTGGGTAAGTATGATGAGTATCAGCAAGACGACAACAACCATAAGTATTTATGAACCGAAAAACCCGATCTTTGCCCGATCCGACTTGTGATTGAGTATACTCATATTTATTTGAGCCGCCGCATTGCAGCTTCGTGAAAGTGAGTATGAATAGGGTTGCGTGCGGTTAAGGTTGAGGTTTTTGGACTCATTTTTTTCGGATCTACTCAGAGTCTCAAAAAAGCTACCCGTTGCAGTTCTCTGATATAGACAAGAGAGCGATCTTCATAAGCCTACATTATCCATGTCGAAATTGTCTCATTGAGCTCCGCGTGGTGTCTCTTGGAATCGGCGAATCAGCAACCGCTAGAGAGAAGAAAAGAGATGAAAGACACCTTTATTATTATAAAAACTTCCTGAAGAGAAATTATTAAGAATGACACACTTACGATTAACTCTAAACAATATCTGCGAAATACTTGTAAAACTGTTCCAAGCTCATTTTGACACTATATAAGTGAGAGTTGTTATTTTTAGAGCGCCCTTATATCAACCTCATTGACCACTGAAACACGAACAACACTCCAAGAAACATTGTTTTAGACAAAACTTACAGATCTATTGCAGATATATAATCCACAGAGAATTAAAACATAACTTCAATCAAAAATTTTTTATAACTATTATGTATACATACAATACTTCCCAAATTATTATATCTATAATATTATATATGCGTGGTCCACCATTTTGAAAAATCATTCACTAGTCAGACCGTTGGTCTTATAATCAGAATGATACTCTTCTAGTTAGACCGTTGCATTTTTAATCAGAGTGATATTCTTCTAGTCAGACCGTTGCTCTTTTAATCAGAGTGATACTCTTCTAGCCAGACCGTGACTTTTAAAATCAGAATGATACTCTTCTAGTCAGACCTCTTAAAATCAGAGTGATACTCTTCTAGTCAGACCTCTTAAAATTAGAGTAGTACTCTTCTAGTCAGACCGTTGTTCTTATACAAAGTCTTCTACTCTGACAAATGTAATTTTAATATATACTTTACTCTTTATTGACACTAACAGGGCCCTTGATTTTACAGTATATCAGATCAGATCGGAACTCCTTCAATATAAGCCTTGGAGATGTCTATAAGACTTAATCTATAAAGCTTAAGCTCTTCAGAGTTTGACTCTGATAGCTGAAGTCTTGTAGAATTCTATAAGAAATAGCTTGCAAGATACAGAGTCTTCGCAGGAATGCTCTTATAACACCACTCTCTTAAACTAATGTGAGATAATGTGAAATAGAACAGAACATTTATGGACAACAAGCTTTGCTGTAATTAATCTATAAGCGTCTAACTTTTGCTGAAGATAGCTATAGGACCTAATTAAAAAGTTTCGTCCAGTTCTCAATTCTTAAGAATTGTTGCTTGACCAGAAGAGGGATTTTCCCCGTTTTACGGGAATTTCGAACCTAAAAGGGAAAAAGGGGAAAACAGGCTTAAAGACGGGGAAAACGAGATTGGACAAATTTTTATATGAAAAATATTATTTTTCAAAAAGACAAATATTTTATGAATTTTTCTTTTCATATAGACCCATATTTAAATACATTTCAGAATTATCTAAATCTACCTGAAACTTAACATGAATTTTTTAAAATTATTGTCAAACGTTAGATTAAATCCATGTTTTAACCACGTTCAATAAAGCAGATCATTCACAGAACTTATTTGATTCTCCTCTAGTCGATATGTTATTCGCCTAGAATGAGCGACATCAGTGACGAATTTCAAACTCCAAGCCAGAAGAGATAGTAAACGTCGTGATGCAACAACCACTTGGAGTCAACGAAAATATAGACCTACAGCGATGCCATCTCGATAGCTCTTCTATCTTTGAAGAATTATTGGAAATTTCAAAACTTTCAAAGGAATTTTCTGTCACACCAACTGCCATAAAACCTACTTCTACCTCACCTATCGCAGCTTCTCCACCGGCAATCGTACGTTTCGGAACATTATGAACATTAGGAACCGATGCGGAATGAAGAAGAAGGATGCAACGTAAAAGAGTGCAATGATGAAAGCAGCACCGTACTTTTCATCAAAGGATTTCTACTCAAGGCGAGCGACATGACTACATAACTACTTTAAAAAGCATTACATCAACATTCATGACTGCCAGAGGACCTCTTCTATAAAAGCAACAAAAGCAAAATGAGCAGCTTTAAAGTGATTAAGCCCACAAAATACTGGATACTGGATAGTTGAATGTTCCTGTCCTGATCACGGGATATTACGCATATCCGAGTGGTCTAATAAGACATCTCAAACCAATCATTCCAAGTCTGATATTAATAGAAATAAGCAGAGTTATAGTAAAAAAAAATCTCAGGATTCTAATTGGTCCCTCAAAACAAATATATTTCCCCCATTTTCTCTCTAAAAAAATAACATCCTCACATCCATCAAAGATTACTATACCATCTGAGCCACTCTCACTAAAGTCTCATAAATCTCCAATGTCTTTCTCAAAACAGAATCCATCACATCTATCGAAGACTAATATGCCATCAAAATCATTCTCACTAAAATTTCAACCTTAAAATAAACGCGTCTCATTCAACATATCACCATCAACTACATCATATAACAATCACTCATCAGATAAGGGTTTTGGACGTTACGGAAACTTTATACGCTCACATGTAGTAAATCCTTCTTTACCAAAAATCGCTCTTAACCCTATCACCGCCGCGATTGCCAATGGCACTTCAAAATGCAACAAGTTTGAAAAATATTATGCAATTTATTTTCACCCGCACACACATTTTTGTCGCGATTAATGTCACTCGTGTACGGGGGGGTTGGGAGTCGGTGATGGTAAAATGTGATGATGGAGTTTTCTTTCTGGGAAGTCTAGTAGCAAACCCTGAAAATTTCACCCCGAAATTCTCAGCCAAATCGCGTGGCGGTGATAGGGTTAATAAGGATGCTGCCACCTTTACTCCACGCAATGCATCTGATCCCCCTGCTCCCACTTGTCTGAAACCTTGCTTGGCATCGAACGGAGGGGAGAGGTTCATCCCGATTTTCACTGCGCTGCTGGTGTTGTTCAGTGTCATCCTGTAAAGACGTATTAGCTTCGTAGGAATACCAAATTCAGACATGATGGAGTATAGGTGACTTCTTATTGGACTGTTAAAGGCGGCTTTGTAATCAACAAAAAAGAGGTGTGTCAATGGTGGTCAATGGTGGACTTTCCAGGTCTGAAGCCACACTGATAAGGTGAAATCATTGATCGACGATGAACTTCAGTCTTTCACATAATACGCTTGACAGGACCTTGTACGCGATATTAAGAAGGCTAATTCTACGTTAGTTGGCGCAGATGGTGGTATTGCCTTTCTTGTGGATTGGCAGAGTAACTTAGGTTCCAGTCATCTGGAATGTATTCTTCCGACCATGATCTGCATAAAAGCTTGTGAATGCATTTAAACAGAGATTCGCCTACGATCCTCAACAACTCAGCAGGTAGGCCATCAGCTGCTGCGGCTTTGTTCTTTTTAAGCCGGATTATAGCTGTTAAGACCTTGTTATAGTCGGGCAGCAGAACTTCAACGCTGTCATCCATAATTGAGGTTTCCAGGATATCATCTATTTTGGCGGGATTGTTGTTAGCCCTCCACATTATTCCTGCACTAGTGTAAAAGCCCATCCTACGACGGGAAGGAACCATTTAGAGTACAAAATGCGACAAAAAATTTTTTTGATTTATATACAAAGGTTTTTATTTGAACACATGTTTATTAAATTATTTTGATAAAACTTCTTTATATACAACATTTCTAGTAAAAAAATTCTTTGAATTTTTAACCTTGTCCCTTGCCATCTATAATGCTTAGTTTTACATCATCAGCCCGCTAAAACTGCCCATGACTAAATAACCAGTTCTTTTAGAAAAACTCCTACTTTTTGCAATATTTAACCTTGAAATTTATTTATCGTCATTGAAAATGTCAGTTTAACTGGAAATTGTCGCCTCCGGAGAGTGAAAGGCAAACCTGTGTTTGTCGGGGCCAAATCAATTGTAGGTATGAAAACTATTTCATGTTCGCCAGTGCGCCTGTCAATACCTTTGCGATGATTAATTAAGTTTTTAGGTTTTTTAAAACTAACCACCTTCCATTACAGATATCTCTTTTGGTATTGAAATTTGGAAGAAGTATTATAATACTTCCAATTTTGAGGTTTAACTTATGCAGTGGCATTCCTGAAGGATAAAATTCATTCAAAAACTCGGCAGGGTAATTTTGTTTATCGTTATCATCACTGTCTTCAATTTAATCCGTGCTCAGATCTCTCAACTAAAATATTTAGAACTTGCTCGTTGACTTCGTTCACATCGGAATTTTTTGGGCGCAGGATAGCAATTTTGGAATAACGGTTGATGTTATTCGGACTCAAAGTATCGCCAAAAATCTATTTAACCCTTTCAATGGATTTGTCCATTATATTGGACACTTCGGAAAACATTTTTTTTTTTTATTTTCCAACGTCTTTTCTAAAATCAAATAGGTTGGTACTATGAAATGAAGTTGTGCCAATATGACAAAAATAATTTTAGGGAGATATATAACGTTAAACTTAGTTAGATTTTCGATTTGATGCCCAACAGAAGCCTTCAAATTTTTTATATCCCGTGTTAATAAATTTTGCAAAAAAGAAGGGATTATTGTGATTGGTGTGCAAAGTATAATTTTTTGTTTTTATAATAACAATTGCATAAATAACGCATTTGCATTTGTCTCCGGTTGTTTTAGTTGAACTAAAATATTATAATACAACGTTATCATGGTTTTGTCCATTATATTAGACAGCTTGCCAAAAGCAAAGCAGCTCATGTAAAAATCAGAGGGATGGTTTTTAATCTTTTTATTGCTTAAATGATGGGAATATAAGCTCAAAAAAAATTGTCCACGATTATTCTAGGCAAGCCATTGAAAGGGTTAACAGTAAGACAGTAGCAGTCAACAGTCACACTCAAGGAAGAATAAGTAACTCGTCTAGCTGACTTTACCTCTCTCTTAAATTAACCTGTAATGAAATTCTTTACTTTAAAGGAATAGATGTTGATAAAAAAAAAAACCAGTAA
This sequence comes from Tetanocera ferruginea, assembly GCA_958299015.1. Lineage (NCBI taxonomy): Eukaryota > Metazoa > Arthropoda > Insecta > Diptera > Sciomyzidae > Tetanocera > Tetanocera ferruginea. The sequence goes on along the minus strand of OY282640.1, from coordinate 31,632,626 downwards.
TGAAATAAGTTCTAATAGATTGCTTCCTGCCAGGCAACCATAACTTCACTTTCCATTATTTTTGAAATAACGTATTTTATAACCAAAGCATCATAATATATGCTAAAGCACACATAAAAGCTATGAAGCGCTCTCAATTATTACAATACGAACAAAAACAACAACAACAAAAATAACAACAAGAACAACATTCAGCGTACAGCCACAACAACATGCCTGCTATCATTTTCATTTCCGCTTAAACAAAGGAAAGGTTGCTGACGAAGTAATAAAAAAAAACCAAAGAAATATATTTGAAAAAAAATGAAATTAAGAGTTTAAAAAAAAAACCAAAAAATGAATTTCAATCTCAACCCATGCAATCCAATCTGATTCAATCCATTACAATCGAGTTCAGTTCAATGCAATACGTTGGCATCCAATTGAATGCATTATTTCAACAGCTACATATTGGCAGCTGCTCATCTAATCAAAACCCAACTCACAGACACACACACACACTCATACACGTGCTCAGCTGCATTGAAACAAACATACATACATGTATATCAAACATTTCTACCTGTTCACTCTGCATAGCCTGACTTTTGCCAACGTGCTGTTCGCATAGAGTGCAGCTCAGCACAGATCCTGGCAACCTGCATGCCATTAAGGCAGCATCCATCTTCTGTCTCTTTTGCACTCTCTGATTGTTTGCACTATTTTTCTGTGTTTGTTGTTTTATTTTTTGCTACTGCTGTTTTTGCCCCTGTGTGTTTTTTTTAATATATTTTTTTTTTGCGCATATTTTGCATTACTTCCGCCTTTGGTCCTTGTCGACAAATATGAAATCATTTATTCACTTCCTGTTTGACATTCATCTTTTGCAGGATATGAAATCAATGAATGAGTTTTCGCCTTTTTGCACTCAATGTTACTTTCTCTCTTTCTCTCTAACTCTCTGTTGCTCTTGTGCTATCTCCGTCACTTGCTGGCAATACGCACTGCATTTATTTGTTTTACCGTTATGTTGTCGTTGTATGCGTGCGTATTTTGGTAAAAAATGCATTTGTAAAAAAATCTTTAGAACTCATGCACACAAGCAAATAAACGCTTACACTGAAATAAAGCTGCTTTTGTCGTCACGCACACTCGCATAAATCAGGCAGGAAACAAGGATTTGTTGCTTTGTAAAAACATGTAAAATCAACCGCATTTCTTTGTATTTTCTTGCTTTGCATAACTTCTTCATTTCTCATCTCCACAGGCTCACTCTCAGCTCATCCCATCAGTCTGTCTTTTATGCTGCATAGTTAGGCGAGTAAAATCAGCTACCTTTTCTCTGTGTATGCTTTTACGCTGTTCCTGACATTTTGCATTATTCAACGTTGTTCTTTTTTTTCATATTTTTTTTTTTTTTTGCTCAACATCACTTTTGCGGCGCATATTTCAACAGCTGCTTCCTTCCGTGCGTCCGCTGTTATACTTTCGACCATTGCTTTTATTTTTTTCCTGTCCCCCTATCTATTGACATTGTTTTCATCACCATCATCAGGTGAATTGGTAAATGTTTTATTACATCCTTCCTGCATCGTTCTCAGATTGAGTGTGAGTGTTTGTGTGAACTGTGCTAACAGATTTTCATTCGAATTTAAGTTTCTTTCATCATTTTGTTGGTTTGCTTGGCTCGCTGACATTTGCCATTATCCTTCGAATTTATTTCTACCATGCAAATCCAATTTATGACTTCTGTATAGTTTTTTTTTCGTTTTTCTTTTTCAGAAAATTCCAACTTTTTTTCTTAGTTCCACTGCATAGTAACTCATGAATCGATGACATTCACTCTTAATGTACTCGTATATCTATTTAAATCTTGTCAATATATTTGAGTCTTTCTGTCACTACGTATCTAGGTTACTATTTTAAATTTGAGTGTCCTGCTCACTGAACTGAAGGACGTAGAAAAATTTAAAATTACAAAAAATATATTTAAGTATTGCATAATAAAGCAAAATTTTTTAATTTTGGATTTGTATTTGAAAATGTGCTAAGCTGAACGTATTTTGTACCACCTAAAATCTAGATCTAGTTGCACTAGATATCAACTAAATAGTTGATTGCTTCCAAAATATTGTGTCCAAAATAGTATTCTAAGCTGTTTGTGGTTTGATTCCCTTTTTAAATATGTAGTGTACTCTGTGTAATATCACGTGCACTATAGTATAGCAAGAAAAATATCAGAAAAATCTCAAGTGAGCACTATAGTGCAAAATCTGGGTTAAATGTTTTCAAAAAAGCGTATCTGCTAGTTTTGAAAATATAGTTTCCTCAGTGTACAATACGGCGGTCACCAAAAATTAATATAAAAAGGCACTCCCTAGAATAAATGCTTATATCGAGAGGGTTTCAGCTAGAGATGGGCGCGTGAGTGATTTTTACTCACGATCACGCACGCTCACGATGTGATTTCGTCTAATCACGCACGCTCACAATCAAAAATATTTTTTTGGATCACAATCACGATGTTATTTCTTCTAATCACACACGCTCACGCTTAAAAAAAAGTTTTTTGATCACGATCACGCACGATCACGATGACATGTTTTACTCATTAGTTCTCACGAATACGTTTTATAGGAAGAAGAGTACATACAAGTTTTTATTAAAAGTGTATTTAGTGTATTTTAGAGTACCTCTGGTAAAACCAGCATACAGGAAGGAGTAGAAGCAACAGAGAGGTAAATACAGCACTATAAAAAGAAAATTTATAAAATTCTTCAGCTTATTATTTTTATTTAAAATTGCCAAAATTGCTTCAAGTTGTCGCTGACGTTTCGCAAAATAAGTAAAGAGAGCGAACTTAGTTGTTGTCGCTTCTTTAGAAGTGGTCAGTGTTGCATTTTGTATGCAATTGGTAGCAAAAGCGTACTAAAAGATCTTAAGGAAATTTGGCACAGGTTTGAAAAATTTTGGTACACAAGTCGTGACACGAATAAATTTAAGTCACGCACGACAACAATTTAATCACGCACGATCACGAATTTTTCGTGATTTTTGTATTGGTTTGCTCACGATCACGGCGTAATTCGTCGTGACACGTCAAAATTCGTGACACGCGCCCATCTCTAGTTTCAGCACTAAACATTTGTTTTTTGGGTATCCCAAAAAAACAGCCAAAATGGTCGTTTTTGTTATAAGATTAGTATTTTAAGTACTATCATGAAGTGCAGCATATTGTTGGAGATGTCACAAAGACTACTTAATCGTGTTATTTGCTGTCATTGGCATCAGATATCATCTTCACGTAGATATTTTACAATTTTTAGTTTTGATTATAAATGCCTAGTGCCTAGTGCAAAAATAGTAAAAATTGCAAAAAATCATCTAAAAGATAACATCTGACGTCAATGACACCAAAGAACACGATTTAGTATTTTTTCATTTTTTTAGACCTATCCAAAGATATACTGGATCACTCTGAATCGGACTCCAGCACTCCATGATCGAACTTAAAATACAAATGTTATAACTAAATAGTGGTGACCGTGACATGCAGGTTAAGTGTGTGGCTTAGCATGCTCGGAGCCCGGGTTCGATCCCCAGCCGTGGCGAAAAGTTTTTTTCAATAAAAAATTTTTCTGATCGGTCACCACCTCTCTGCAGACAATGGCAAACCTCAGAGAGTAAATAATGCCATGTAAAGCTTCTTGAGAACATGAACTTTAGCCGTTCGGAGTCGGCATACAACATGTAGGTCCAGTTCTCGGTCAATTGTGTGCAAACATTTAATAACACACACAACACAATTGATCATAAGAAGCTCGGTCAAAGTCCTTTCAAGGGCTGAAATGGCCAATTTGTTTTTGTTTTTTTTTTTTTTTTATAACTAAATGACCTTTTGGCTGTTTTTCGGGACATCTAAAAGAAAGAAATTGCATAGTGCTGAAACCCTTTCGATTTAAATTTTCATTCGAGGGGATGTCTTTTTATATTAATTTTTTCCCCTTATAAGGCGACCCACTCTTGTATAATTAAAAAAAAAATTGTTAATTTAAAATTCCATTTTGATGCAACCAGGATCTGCCAACCAACTACCAAAAGACAATGCTTATGAAAGCCACCCAGAAAGAGCTACAAAACCCAGCAGCCGCTTGACGTCTGCTCTTTCGAGATCTCTAGTACTACTGAAAATGAAGCTTTCTAGATGCATTTATCCACTGCTGGAGAGAGGTGGGCATGAGCAAAGAAGATGTGATACCGTCTTTTCTTATTCCTCATCCGTGCAGGCCATATATAAATCATTAGCATGAAATCCTTATTCGAACGGATTGCTTACCTATAAGACAGTGTCCTGTTATGACGCCTATTAATAGAGTGACATGTGGGCGCTCAAAAATATTTAGTTTCCTGTTAAGCTTTCTATTCAAAGTAACTCCTAGATAATTATCTAAGTCCATGAAGGATAGCTGGGTACCATTAAGACGTGCAGAAGTAATAAGCGGAATTTTATAAAGGGTGTTTATTTAGAGGTAAAAAAATGTAAGTTGGCAACACTGTTTCAAGTGGCGGCCATTTTGTTAGCTGTCAAGTGATTTATATATTCTTTGGTTTGCCATTATAACATGAATAGACTGACGCCTGAACAAAGCTTCCAAATTGTGGAAATTTATTTTGAAAATAATGGTTCTGTTCGAAATTTTCAAAACAGTTTAGCGATGAAGTTCACTTTTGGTTGAATGGCTACGTCAATAAACAAAACTGCCATATTTGGGGTGAAGATAATTCTCAAGTGTATGTTGAGACACCGTTACATCCAGAAAAACTGACTGTTTGGTGTGCTTTATGGTCTGCACACCGGAATCATTGGTCCGTACTTCTTTAAAAACGATGATGGCCAGAACGTTGCAATGTTGACCGCTATAGAGCCACGATTACTGACTTTTTCGTTCCTTAATTGAACAACCATGATATTCACGAACTGTGGTTTCAACAATTCGGACGCAACATGGCACACAGCACGTGCCATAATTGATTTACTGAAACACACTTTTGGTAATTTTTGGTTAATTTCCAGGACGTTCCGGACCCGTGAATTGGCCAAGATAGTGCGATTTAACGCCGCGAGACTATTTTCTTTGGGGATATGTGAAGTCTCTAGTTTACGCCGATAAGCCCGGAACGATTGACCAATTGGAGGACAACATTCGCCACGTTATTGACGATTAATGGCTACAAATGCTGGAAAAATTGATTTTTGTTTTATTTTTGAGAAAAGATTTATTTTTATCGTAGAAAATACTACGCATAGTGAATTTTTTATCAAAATATAGAAACAAATTTTCATTTTCAATAAATTATTCTCTATAAGGCCCGTTAACTGATCTCGATTTTAAACAAAGGTTAGCTTAAACAAACTTCGGAGATCAGTTAACGGGCCTAAGTGTGATTTTTTTTTGTTCGAGAAAAATACTTATCACTATAAGAGACATGAAATATTTCCATTTCCCATAAATGAAGAAATATTTTTTTTTTGAAAATGTGAAAATTTATTCTAATTGCAAAAAATTTTATTTGAAATAGAGAAAATTTCTTTTATCGAAAATAGAGAAATTTTTTTAAAGCAGAAAGATATGTGTTTTTTTTTTCTGAGTTTATTTTCATTGTACAAATTAGATATATTTTATCCAATTTGAACAGGAATATATAATTTTTGTAATAATTTTTTGCACTTTTATACTAACAGGAACTAAAACCAACTGAGAATTACGTGGTCGGTTGCTCATTTTTTTGTGGTGCGAAAACAACAACAACAAAATGAATTATCCTTTAAGCAAGCTCAAGATCTTATTAAGCACAAATTGTCGTGCTTATCAAAAAAATTTTCAAGCTCGATTTCGAGATAAACTGCGAACGTGAATAGCATGTCCTGAGATGGTTTTGAGCTCTATCAAGCTGATTTCAGTTACGAACGCTTTGAGCTTGATATTGGTTCATTTTTTTCTCTCCGTGTACCCTTGCTAGCAATAGCCACACCGTTTGCACTAAGGGAAAAAGTTATGTAGTCAGTACAGAGACAGCTATGTAAAATCTATGCACTTCAACTTGTATGAGAACGAAACAAGAGCAGTATTTACTGAGTAAAGGGAGCGTGTACTGACTACATATCAATTTATTCACTTTTTAAAATGAATAAAAAATGTATTCAATACATCATGTTATGTGTTGAATACATAGCAGACTTCAATAGATACAAGCAACGTGTACTCAATCAACGTGTTATGTAATTTTTTACAAAAACTTTACTCAATACATAAAATATAGACTCAGTACACGTCCCTCTTATACGATTGAAGTGACACATTTATTCAGTACATAACATATGGACTCAGTACACGTATCTCTTGCACATCGGCACACGATTTTGCTGTTTTATGTCATTCGTTACTTGATTTTCAAATAAGCAACACCTCGAAAGCCTGTAGAAAATCAGAGCGGGAATGAGTTTATCCACTGTACTCTAGAACAAAAGCGATGTTTGGATAAGAATTAAATGGCTGGGTTTCTATAAGTAATTGCCAATTATTTTGTGAAATCTAGTCATTTCTTTATAAAATTATTTATTGCATTTGTTGAGAGGGTGCTTTAGGCACAGGCATGAATTGTGTATATATTCAATACATGGAATTATGAACAAAAAATATATAATGAATACATTATGCATGTACTCATTGCATAAAATTATGTTTTTAATATATGTAATGAGTAAATGATGTATGTACTCATTATATAAATGTATGCACTAAAAATATGTAATGAGTAAATTATGTATGTACTCATTACATAAAATTATGCATTTAAAATATGTAATGAGTAAATAATGTATGTACTCATTGCATAAAAGTATGTACTCCAAATATGTAATGAGTAAATTATGTATGTACTGAGTCAATAATTTATGTAATACGTACATAAGATCTTTACTCATTACATAAAATTATTTGTAACAGTTTGCGTTGAGTACATAAAATTCTTTATTGACTACATAACCGCTTGAAAGCATTATGTAGTCAATAAAGATTTCAACATGTACTCAATACATGAAAAATGTAAAATTTTTGTGTGCAGAAAACTATGCGATGAGTACATAAATTTATGTATTGAGTCCATAGGTTTTTCCCTCTGTGTGCAAAAGCAATCGTCTTGCATCCCCCCCGTTTTGTACGAACTTAAGCAGTTGACCAACAAATCCCATAGCAAAGGATATAGAACATTCCTTGAAGAGAGCTTTTTCTAACAAACCTTTTAGTCTTTGAGCACCCTAGAGATAGATGTTGTTGATCAGTGCACACAGTGATTCATTGATCTGACGGTTCATTAGTTTATGATTGGCTTCGAAAGAAAATTGTTAAAGGCAACTTCTAGGTCTAAGAATTTCACTTTTTGAATGGTTTAAAGGTTTCTCCAAGTTATTTACTAGAAAGTGCAGGGCCATGTCCACTAACTTGTCTTTATAGAAAGCGCGCTGCGAAGCCGATATCAAATAGGAATAAACGCTACAGCCTATAAGAATCAACGTTTTGTATATCATGCGTTTAGTACATATAAGACTTGGGGTCTAAGACAGATATGAGTATCTTTAAATTTCAGTATATAGCAAAAATTTCTTTTTTTACAGCATATCCAGAACTTTCTTAAAGTCATATTTAAATGGCTTTAATTTATTTGATTGCTTGTTTCAGAACTAATTCGCTTTATCCAAAAAATATTTTTGCAACAACAATAAATAAAAACATTTAATCTGATAAACCTGTGTCAGAGGCTATAAAAAAAAACGAAAAGCAAAAACAGCAAAAACTATAGCATTAAACAGGCTACAAACATTAACAAAACAAACAAAAAAACTTGAGAAACGAAAAAAGCCGACAAAAGAACAAATCCTAGATCACTGTCAGACTTGAGGATTCATTATGAAAGTTTTAGCTTTTTTACCGGTTTGCACACATAACACGAAGCTCAGTAGAAATACAAAAATGCTTAAACACATACATACACAGATACACACAATAGTTTGCACTTGTAAGATTTGAAATTTATTTGACGCACCTTTATTCGTTAAGACATTTCTTAACTCTACAGCTCGTTAAGTGCGCTGTAAAACACTCACACATACACACACAAACACACACTTGTGCACACGCTGAAGTGTAAATTAATTGGCGTTTTATAAGGTTGCTAAGAATGCGCTAGAGGTGCAACAGCAAGCCTCGATGAAGCACTTTCTATAGTTATTGTATAGTTATTGTTGTAGTGTTGCTGAACTGCCAAGACGGCTGCATCTGGTTTTAAGTGGCTTAAATCTTAAGCTGTATAGCAATTATTTCACAGCTGAGATGTGTGTGAGAATATGAGTTAAGCTCAATATTATATGCTATAGTCTGCAACAATTTCCCGAAAATAAGCTGAACCCTTCACTAATCTTCTCACTCACAACAGCTGGCATATTTAATTAAAAAATAAAATTTTTGGTCAAAATGTTTATTCAAGAATTATTGGCTTAAAATGTGCATACTTTGAAGAATAAACATACACTCATAAATACATGCTCTTTAAAAAAACAGTCATCCGGATATTGCAGCGGAAGCATACAATATCATCAGCTCAAGGGATTTAGTTGACCGGAATAACTCTTAACAGCCAACATAAAAGATATGATTTTTTTAATAAGCGTAACAAACAGAAAAAACATTTTTGAAAAAAAGGAGTGTTGCCAGATTAAATTGAATCAGCAAATATTAGTTTTCTTCAAATAAAGCAATATTTTGCGCATTAATGGTAAGCTTCAAAGTCAACTCGTTTCAATTTATTGAACTGTGTAAACATTATGAGTTTTAGTTGCCATATCAATAAAAGCTAAAGAAAAAAAAAACATACAACACAAAGAAACAAACCCCTTTACCTGCAACCGCACCCAACAACTTAACCGGAAGCCCGCAAAATTGCCAAATTATTTCTTTGAATTAAATTTTCTGGCTTAGCAAGTTTCCAGCATACATTGCGAACAAAAATACACAGAGGACCCGCTTAACAGGACTTTTTGTCCAATCATAAAGCTAAATTAAAGAGTTTCCGTTTTTTTTGTTTATTTTTTTTTCTTATTTCTTTGTAAGACTTTTTGCAATTTATTCTTTCTATACAAAAGCCAAAAAGCACAGCATGGCATAGAAAATTGAAGAAGGGATGCCAGTTTAAAACAACGAGAGCAAAACCAGCGGCTGCAAAACTATTATCCTTCAAGCAGCTTTAAAGCAGTGGCAGGTGTTTGGTTCACGATTTTAAATGGAAGCTCCCAATGGAGGGGAACCATCATCGATGGACTTTGTAGGAGGCAGCAGTTTGCACGTTAGAGCCTTTAATATTTATTTAAGAGCTATACAGTAACCAGCAATAATAAAAGCAACAACAACAATAACAACAACAACAACAACAATGAAGGCAAAAACATCCGACAAATCCAGGCAGAAGAACAAAGGCAATGGAAATAAAAATATTAAATAAAAGAAATCCTTAAGGCAAAAGTAAACAACATGTAGGACATGGCAAGCGAAAGAACAAAAAACTACAACAACATCAAGAAACAAAGAAGCATGGAGAAAACAACAACAACAATAGCAACAAAAACAACAATAACGACTGATGTTGCTTTAAAACGTTTAACTTCATTTGACCATGGAAGCAAACAACTTGTATCCTGGCATACTCCAGAGGCTCGTGCTGCACACGTTTGGGATCAGTTGAAAAAGCTGAGCATGAAAAATATTATAGCATGCTTTATGGCGTTGCAGCAATCATAAATCTTTTAAAAATTAGAGCTTAAAGCTCTTTTAGCAGCATCAAGCCAACAAAATTATACTTTTATAAAGAGTTTGAAATGGTGACGGATGAAGAGTAACAATTAGTTAGAGATTAAGTAAAATTTGAGTTAGTTACAATTAAAGGTAGAATCAGAGTTAGAGTTAGAACGAGAGTAAGGGTTAGAGTTACAGTTAGAGTTAGAGTTAGAGTTAGTGTTAGAGTTAGAGTTAGAGTCAGAGTTAGAGTTAGAGTTAGAGTTAGAGTTAGAGTTAGAGTTAGAGTTAGAGTTGAAGTTAGAGTAAGAGTTAGAGTTAGAGTTAGAGTTAGAGTTAGAGTTAGAGTTAGAGTTAGAATTAGAGTTAGAGTTAGAGTTAGAGTTAGAGTTAGAGTTAGAGTTAGAGTTAGAGTTAGAGTTAGAGTTAGAGTTAGAGTTAGAGTTAGAGTTAGAGTTAGAGTTAGAGTTAGAGTTAGAGTTAGAGTTAGAGTTAGAGTTAGAGTTAGAGTTAGAGTTAGAGTTAGAGTTAGAGTTAGAGTTAGAGTTAGAGTTAGAGTTAGAGTTAGAGTTAGAGTTAGAGTTAGAGTTAGAGTTAGAGTTAGAGTTAGAGTTAGAGTTAGAGTTAGAGTTAGAGTTAGAGTTAGAGTTAGAGTTAGAGTTAGAGTTAGAGTTAGAGTTAGAGTTAGAGTTAGAGTTAGAGTTAGAGTTAGAGTTAGAGTTAGAGTTAGAGTTAGAGTTAGAGTTAGAGTTAGAGTTAGAGTTAGAGTTAGAGTTAGAGTTAGAGTTAGAGTTAGAGTTAGAGTTAGAGTTAGAGTTAGAGTTAGAGTTAGAGTTAGAGTTAGAGTTAGAGTTAGAGTTAGAGTTAGAGTTAGAGTTAGAGTTAGAGTTAGAGTTAGAGTTAGAGTTAGAGTTAGAGTTAGAGTTAGAGTTAGAGTTAGAGTTAGAGTTAGAGTTAGAGTTAGAGTTAGAGTTAGAGTTAGAGTTAGAGTTAGAGTTAGAGTTAGAGTTAGAGTTAGAGTTAGAGTTAGAGTTAGAGTTAGAGTTAGAGTTAGAGTTAGAGTTAGAGTTAGAGTTAGAGTTAGAGTTAGAGTTAGAGTTAGAGTTAGAGTTAGAGTTAGAGTTAGAGTTAGAGTTAGAGTTAGAGTTAGAGTTAGAGTTAGAGTTAGAGTTAGAGTTAGAGTTAGAGTTAGAGTTAGAGTTAGAGTTAGAGTTAGAGTTAGAGTTAGAGTTAGAGTTAGAGTTAGAGTTAGAGTTAGAGTTAGAGTTAGAGTTAGAGTTAGAGTTAGAGTTAGAGTTAGAGTTAGAGTTAGAGTTAGAGTTAGAGTTAGAGTTAGAGTTAGAGTTAGAGTTAGAGTTAGAGTTAGAGTTAGAGTTAGAGTTAGAGTTAGAGTTAGAGTTAGAGTTAGAGTTAGAGTTAGAGTTAGAGTTAGAGTTAGAGTTAGAGTTAGAGTTAGAGTTAGAGTTAGAGTTAGAGTTAGAGTTAGAGTTAGAGTTAGAGTTAGAGTTAGAGTTAGAGTTAGAGTTAGAGTTAGAGTTAGAGTTAGAGTTAGAGTAAGAGTTAGAGTTAGAGTTAGAGTTAGAGTTAGAGTTAGAGTTAGAGTTAGAGTTAGAGTTAGAGTTAGAGTTAGAGTTAGAGTTAGAGTTAGAGTTAGAGTTAGAGTTAGAGTTAGAGTTTCATTTTATTTCAATATTGATTGATTTTTTTAATATTTAAAAATTTGAATTTGAATTTGAATTTGAATTTGAATTTGAATTTAAATTTGAATTTGAATTTGAATTTGAATTTGAATTTGAATTTGAATTTGAATTTGAATTTGAATTTGAATTTGAATTTGAATTTGAATTTGAATTTGAATTTGAATTTGAATTTGAATTTGAATTTGAATTTGAATTTGAATTTGAATTTGAATTTGAATTTGAATTTGAATTTGAATTTGAATTTGAATTTGAATTTGAATTTGAATTTGAATTTGAATTTGAATTTGAATTTGAATTTGAATTTGAATTTGAATTTGAATTTGAATTTGAATTTGAATTTGAATTTGAATTTGAATTTGAATTTGAATTTGAATTTGAATTTGAATTTGAATTTGAATTTGAATTTGAATTTGAATTTGAATTTGAATTTGAATTTGAATTTGAATTTGAATTTGAATTTGAATTTGAATTTGAATTTGAATTTGAATTTGAATTTGAATTTGAATTTGAATTTGAATTTGAATTTGAATTTGAATTTGAATTTGAATTTGAATTTGAATTTGAATTTGAATTTGAATTTGAATTTGAATTTGAATTTGAATTTGAATTTGAATTTGAATTTGAATTTGAATTTGAATTTGAATTTGAATTTGAATTTGAATTTGAATTTGAATTTTTGTTGAATTTTGAATTGAACTTGATTTGTTTTTTAACTTAAATTTGAATTTGAATTTGAGTTTGAGCTTTTGTTCGAGTTTCATAGGAGTGAGTTTTATTTGAAATTGAGTGTTAGTTTCACGTTGAGTTGAACTCATATTTAATTTTTAGTATTAATTTTTAGGTTTATTGTGCGTTTTAGTTTGAGCTGCAGTTTGAGTTTCAGTTGAAAGAATGCTTGAGGTTGAGTTAAAGTTTGGGCAAAGTTTGAGTTCAAGTTAAGTTTAGGTTGTAGTTTAATATGAGTTTAAGTTTTATTTTGAGTTTTAGCTTGAGTTTTTGTTGAAATGAAGCTTCAGATTGTTTTTAGGATTGAGTTTAAGTCTGAGTTTAAGTTAAGTTGGAGTTTAAATTTGAGATTAAAGTTAATATTGATTTAAAAATCAGGTTTTTGTTTGAGTTTGGATTTGAGTTAATTTTAGGGTTAGAAATAAGAAATTATACTAAAAAAAATAAAATGTCAGTTCTAGTATCCTGCTGAACTTTTCCCTTAGCTCGCGTTCTTTTAATAATCCTTCACACTCTCTTATCTATGTTGAGTTCCATACGTCCATCTGTCTTTTCATGCAATCATCTATCTAACCACGCAGACGGTTTCCTCCGTCACACTCTCTCTTTCTATCGTGCTCTGTTTCTTTTATATCCTTTGTCTTTTGTTGTCAGCTCCTGTCTTCGTTGTGGTTAAAGCTGCTCATCTCAGATTTTGCCCCACTAGTTATTGTTGTACACACACACATACGCACATAAACCGAGCCATGAACGTTAACCATAAACTTAACCGTCCTGGCAACGCACTTGCAAATGACGGCTAAACTCAAGTGTGTGCGTCCATAAATCAAGGACTACTGCGTTGCACTTCGTAGTGTACATATACAAGAATATGTATGTGTGTATGTTTGTATGTGATCCTTGCTGTTATTGTGCATGCATTGGTGTATGTTTCGCAAACTTTGCAGGTTTCGCAAAATTTATCATCTGCTCGAGTGCATCCGCCAGATGACTGCGATTTTAATTTGGATGCAGACTTTACACAACAACAACAACAATAACGGCTGCAACAACAAGCATTTGACTACGCAACAACAACTTGTATTAAAGCAGCTGTTGTTGTTTTTTTGTGTTTTGCTGAAATTTGTAAATTTCACTGCTGCAGCTCAGTTAAGTATTGCAACAGTTTCAAGAATTTGGCTTGTTCATTGTTTTTTTTTCTGGCCTTAGGATAGTCTTTGTGTTTGGAGTTGTGCTGTCCCCGAACCACAACAACTACAACTATACGCATAACACCATCAGCATCCTTGTCATTATAATCATCATCATCATCCTCATTATGACGTTCATTATCAGTATCAACTTCATAAAATTTGTTTACTTAGCTTTACAAGTTTTTGAGGTTTAAAACTTAACAACTTGCTGTCTTGTTGCTGTAATATTTTGCGTAACTTCTGTGGTTAAACACCTAAAAGTATACTACCTCGAAAAGTATTGAAAAGGTTGTGAAATATTGTGAAAGCTTGCGGTAAGTATGGGTCAGTTGTTAAACTTGCTGACACAAACTGTCTTGCAAGTAAAGCGATAGCATAATTATTTCAAAATTTATTGTGCTCAAATTTACTATTCAAATTTTGATTAATTTTATTGATGCAGCAAGTTTAAAAACTACGAATTATGAACTTGCAATTCTTGCTAAACGAAATGTGAGTTCTTCCAAGAAGAACTCAACTTTTAAATAATTAAAATTTAACAATCATGCTTGAGCAATCAATTCTTAAACAAAATGTGAGTTGGCACAAGAAGAATTCAACATTTAAATAATTAAAAATTTAACAATCATACTTAAGCAATCAGTTCTTAAACTAAATGCATGTTCTCCCAAGAATTCAACTATTAAATAATTAAATTTGAACAAGTAATTCTTTAACAAAATATGAGTTGGGCCAAGATGAATTCCACTTTTAAATAATTAAAATTTAACAATCATACAACTTGTTTTCATTGTGCTGCTTTTTTTGCTGTTAACTGCGTTGTTGAAACGTGTGAGTTAAAAATTTTAAGAATTCATGGCATGCCAGACACAGATCGTATTAATTAGCGTTACGTTTTAATTTGCGATGCAGGGAAACTCGTAACGAGACGAAAAGCTGTCTCAATAATGCCAAGTTTTACGTTTAAGCTATCGATAAAGCAGAAATGCAATGAAAAATGTTGTGATAATTCTATAAGAGAGAGCGTAGTCTATGAGGGGGTAAAGAAAGGGAGAAGATTGGACAAATGAAATGTAAAATATACTATGTGCAATATTAATGGAAAATATGAAATGTGATACATAAAATGTGACACACGAAATGTGACATATGAAATGTATAATATGAAATGTGAAATATAAAATTGAAATACAAAATGTGAAATGTGAAATATGAAATGGTATATATGGCATTTGAAATGTGAAATATTAAATATAAATGTGAAATATGAAGAATAAAATGTGAAATGTGAGATGAGAAATATGAAATGTAAAATATAAATTATAATATGTGAAATATAAATGGGAAATATGAAATGTGAGTCATGAAATGTGATTTATGAAAGATGATATGTCAAATGTGAAATATAAAATTGAAATACGAAATGTGATTTGTGAAATGTGAAATAAGAAATGGAATATATGGCATATGAAATGTAATATATGAAATGTGAAATATGAAATGTAAATGTAAAATATGAAAGCAAAATGTAATAAGTGAAATATATAAAATGTGAAATGTGAGATGTGAAAAGAAGTAAATTCAATAGAAAATAGAAATTATGAAATATTTAATATGTAATATGAATCAAAATTTATGAAATACGAAATGTCATAAGTCAAATATGAAAAGTGAAATATTTTTTCATATTTCACTTACATTATTAATTAAATGATAATTAATATTAAATTATCTTATATGACATTAAAATATGATAAATAAAAATGAAATGCAATATATGAAAAGTGAAATATGAAATGCGAAATCTGAAATCTGAAATATTAAATATGAATTATGAAAAATTACTATGATTGGTGAATGCGGAACATAAAATATATAATGTGAAATATGAATCAGATAATGTCAAATGTAAATTGTAAAAAAAATTTCTATTATCAAAAGTAGAAACATTTTTTATCAGAGAAAGATAAGTATATTTTTCTGAGTGAAGAGAAACAAGTGTAGAATATTGTATGAGCGGCGGAGCTATTATGAATCACTCTCCATCAAGCCAGTAGAACAGTGCTGTCACTTTACCACAATTGTGGTAGATCTACCACTTTTTTCGACTTTTTTGACTTCTACCACTTTTACCACCCACTAATTACCATTTTCCAAAATCTACCACTATATCATATTGGTCATAATTTTTATAATAAACCTAAAAAAAAAATTGGCGATTTCAGCCCTTGAAAGGACTTTGACCGAGCTTCTTATGATCAATGATAATGGTTAACCTATTTTTACATAATAATTTCAAGTTTTTGTTTCAATGTATTTTTCAATAAAAATTTTTGGAACATTTTATTGGATTATATTTAATTAATATATACCTTTATGTTAAAAACGTTATTAAATCCATGAACAACTAAAAAAAATTACAATTTGTTTTTCGGTTCTTGTTCCATTATTCCAAAATATTTTTTAAAATTTGATAGATCACGAAAACGCTCCTGTTCCTGAGGGAATCCAAATCATTTTAATTATATCTGTATCTCCCATTCACAATTCGAAGTCAGAAATTTTTAAAACGCTTCTTTTTCCACCTGAGCCAAAATAAAATTGCATCCTATCGCGTTTGTAAGTTCCCGAACTTTTCCAATATACAGGAGAGAAATAATTTTTCAGCATTTTAAGGGATTCCCAGCTGACTGCATTTTGTTGAAATAGTTATTAGTTTAAAATATCTCAACGATTGTGTCTTATATTTTATAAGTGTGCCTAAAATTAAAGGTTTTGAATTCAATATTAGAACTTAGCTAACAATATTTTGGTGCGCATGAAAACTTTGCTTCAAAATTGCTGATCCCAGTCTACTCTTGGCTTGTTCGAGATTTGGTTTGTACTTTGAAACTCATGATTGGCAGCGGGTTTTATAAAAATAAGCAAAGCGTAGATATTACAAAATCATTTGAAGTTCGCAAGCGAGAATATCTCAAAATTTAAATAAATTTTTGAAAATGAAGATTATGATTGAACGAATTCATGATCTCCGAATCTAAAAGTATATGCCAAGAAGCTACCTGGTGAAGATATCTTTTTCTGGTGGGAGTATTTATGTCTTTATGATCAGGTTTTCACTATTATTAATGGATGTAATTGGAAAATATTGGAAAATTATTTGAGAACTATTTGTTTTTTATTTCAATTATATTTAATAAACGTCAAAGTACAGTACAATTCTGTGTCGACAAGGAATATGAGCTAAACTCATTTTCAAGTGTTTAAAAGAGCATTTATGAGATGAAAATTGCTCACTAATATCAGGGTACCATGACTTTTGTTGTTTAGATTTGATAGCCTCAAACATTTAATTTTCAAGGTACAAACATAAAAATTTGCGTACAGGTGTATTTCGTTGCGAAAAAAAGCAATAAAAGTAATAACTTCATTTTGTCCTAACTCGACTTTAGCTTTTATTCCTTGTCGATACAGAATTATACCATAATTTTTATGAGATTACAGCAAATAAATAAATTCTTTGTAGAAAGGAAAAAATTTACCACTAATTGTTTAAATCTACCACTCTTTTTGGGCACATTCTACCACTATTTAAAATTTTAAAGTGACAGCGCTGCAGTAGAACAGTGTCGGGCAAACGAATACATAAACATGCAAGCTTGTGTGTGTCCAAGAGAGAGCGACAGCACCGTTTATATTTTCTATAAAAAAAATCTAGCATCCATTTGTCATTTAACTTTTTTCTTTACGTATTTATATAATAGTTGCGAAGCCAGCAGAAGCCTTTTCTTACTTTCTTAAATGCTAAACGTCAACTAACATCAGTTGAATAGCAAAATTACGCTCACAGCTTCTCAAAAGCACGAGACAAAAGCCATTACTCGGCTACAGTTCGTACGCCACACGAAGTTTTTATTGTTTAACATTACAAGGAGGTCTTTTGTCAACCATCTATCAACTCAGCTCAACTCTTTCCATCTGATGAACTATCTAGAGCACTGTTGCCAGATTGAGATAAATTTCCCTAAATGAGGTAATTTTTAACTCATTTTTTGGGCAGAGGTAAAAAAGGTAATTTTTTACTAAAAGTGGTAAATTTTTGCAATATAATTATTTTTTAGATTTTCTAATATTTTAAGTTTTTTGCACTTTTGTTACCTCTCTGAACGTACTCACAAGCAGTCCTTTATTATTGGGAACCCCCTTTTGTACCAAAAAATAACAAATGTAGGATTGTTTTAGTTTTTGATTTACAGCAAATTTTAACTTAAAAACTAAGGAAATTGTTGAAACACACAAAGACATAACAAGTAATCAAATGTTTTGAAATTGCATGGAATATTTAATATTCTTAAAAGAATATCGGTAATAGAAAGCCATGACCAGTAGTGGGATTCTGTAACTTATTCTAAACTTGCGATCGGAATCGCAATCGAATTAATTTACGAATTTTTTTGGTTGTCAAACCGAAAACGGTATTCACTAACTCGTACTTTGCGACGATTTCGGAAGCCTACAAATTTGTTCGGTCGACTTTTCGTCAACAAAATATTCGTCGCAAGTTTCCGACAAACTTCCGATAATTTCACCGACAAAATCGGAAAAAGTGTTTTCTGAATACCACTTTCCGAAAATTATCGCAAACAGAACTTTACGACACCGAATATCGGCCGAAATGTGTTACAGAATTCCACTACAGTTTCTCCAAAAAAAAGTTAATGGAAAAGTGGATAAAAGAAGTCCCACACATCGTGAATTGGAAAAGTTGTTGGCATTTAAAATTTTGTAATTTTTTTTTAGAAAAAGGTAAATTTTCTCAGAAAGTGTTAATTTTTTTCCCTAATAGTGGTACATTTCAGTTCGGTTCTCTGGCAACACTGATCTAGAGCACAACGAATTTCTCAGTGACCGTCAGTATGGTTTTCTTTGAGCTCACTCTACTGGAGAGTTAATGGCGTTTCTTGTTCGTATCGTGATCAACAGTATTTCATTCAATAAACACGCCATCGATGCGATGCTAATTCCATCTTTTGAGCACGACAGCAGCATTTGTCATTCGTATTCCTTCGAAAAACGCCCGAGCTCTTTGGAAGTGGAGACAAAGAGGCAAATTATGAATGACTCACTTATGGACGACCTGAATATAAACTCTGAGAGGGGTCTTGCGAATAAAATCGAGTTTAATGCGAGCAAGATCCAATGCTGTCTGTTAACCTACAAGTGAGTGAATTGTCCCTTAGCATTCCTTAATGTGATGTGAATATTGCGGAGTCAGTAGCTCTTGAAGATCTGAGCATATCGTGCCTAGGTTTTTAAAACAGTACCAGGAATACTTCACCCTAATTAATCTTAGCATGATCTACAACTCTTATATTAGGCCGAAAATTGAGTACAATTCGCACATGTGGGCAGGGGCTTAAAGAACATATTTGGAACTCATACATCGTGCGATATATTTGACAGGGAATGAAACCATTTTTTTCTCTCTTAACTCTCTTGAACATCGACGCAAAGTTTGTTGCCCGAGTCTTCTGTTTAGGTATTACAATGGGAAGTGCGTTTCCAAGTTCTTATAGGGCAGCTCTCAAAGCCCATCCCTATACCATTACCGAGGTGGTGACCAGTTGAACTTCGCCTTTCAGGGATAATTCGTTCTTTGGTTGCGCAGTAAGATTATGGAATAATCTCCCAGTGTCTATGTTTCCCGACGGCTTCGAATTGTGCAAATTCCAAACAAATATTCACCGTCATAACTTTGTCTTGCCACCCTTCACCTAAACAATCACCTCTCTTCGAAATCAACACAATGCTTGCGCATTTATAGGGGGCATCCCCTGAGCGTTTGTTTAGTCTAAAAAAAAAATTACAAGAAAGCTCAATTCCATTAAAAAAGTTGTTGAACAAATTATTCATGTTAACCCAACACGTCACATCAACCCACTTCTAAATGAACAGCAACATGGTTTCCGAAAAGAACTACATACTAAAACCAATTTTATTATCATGGTATCAGATGTTTTAGTAAAAATGGAAAAAGGGCACCAAATAGATGCTTTTTATGCTGATTTCAGTAAAGCTTTTGATCGAGTGGTTATCAAAGCATTCCAATATATAAATTAGAAAAATTTGGTATTGCGGAATCCACACAAGGTTGGGTAAAACCATATCTCGACGGCAGGTATGTTAAATTCCAAGGAATTTAGTCGAAGCAAATTTTAGTCTCCTCAGGAATTCCGCAGTCCGTAGTCACCTTGGTCCTTTTCTTTTTTACGTATTCATATCCGACTTTTTAGTTATCGACTAATCTAGGTTCAAACACCGGCAAGACTAACAATTTTTGTTTTTATTTAAAATATTTTTGGTTTGAATAAACAATTTTTTTTTTCAACATTGTAAGTAAACTTATTTTTAAAGTTTTTTTTTTTTATCAAACAGTTAATGAAACAGAATTAGAATTTCAATTATTAAATTGAAATTTTTGATACTTACACAGTTAGGGTTTGAACCCACCATCTCAGCATGACAGTCTAGCATACTTCCACTGAAAAATTGATAACGATAATGCAAATAAAGCAAAATACATTGAAAAACTATTGCTTAGAGAAGACAGATATTTTAACAATGTTACAAAAATATTTCAATAGATGATTTTAACAGCTCAAAACTACTTTGAAACGTTAATTTAACAAAGAAATGTGTTAACTTTAACGCAAATCATTCAATCTAACAGTGTTTTCAAAAATCGGTGTCTAACAGTTAATACTTAAGTCTATAAATTTCTGAGTGCATGCGATTTTTTAAGACGAAAAACATGTTTAGTCCTCACGTGAGTGCCATAGGTGTCAAAATCTGCCTTGACTTATGCAGTCAAGCCGAGATTCTCATAAAAGCAGACAAATAAGTTACGCAAGTCATCAGCATTTGTAGCCAGACCTTCTAGTTGAATTAACACGACAGACCTTCAATGTTGAATCCGGTGCTTTATACTTCAAAGCAAGATACAGACGAACTATGTTGTATACGCTGTTCTTCCTGAAGCGATAAAGGACATGTCTGATCTATAAAAGTGTGCCCCCCTATTAGTTGAAATGCTCCACCACACTGTACATTTAAATACAGATTGGTTGCATAAGGAAGCAGCAGTTGAAAAACAACAACAATCTGCCGCGAAAAAAAAAAATGTAAAGATAAAATGCGAAGCAAACCAAAAAGTATACGAATTATACGAAAAATGCGAACAATGATGCTGCAACAACAAAAACAACGTAACCAATAGTTGTTTTTTTTTTCGATTTTGCTTTTCTTGTTTTGCGCATCCTTACACTCGCTACAGGTCACTTCCCCATGAATACGCACATATGTGCATACCTAAAGATACAGGCTACAGATACACAGCTATACAGAGCTATAGATACAATGACTGCGTTTTGCAGCATTTATGGCGAGCACACGTAGCTTACAACAGCTGTAACAATAGCACAAAAAGCAAGAAGAAAACAAAAATAACTATTAAAAAAAAAATCAACAAGAACTACAACAACAAAAATATCCTTTTACATATGTATGAGCAGCAGCAATTTTCACTAGCGACTGAGCGAAATAATTGCGTATCGCAAGGATACACAATTTGAACAAACGGAAATATAACTGATGCACTTTTTTTGCAGAAAACACACCGTCTGACAGACAGACAGACACTGATTCGCAAATCCGCAAAAATATCCGGATGGTAAAAATAAAATAAAAAAACCTGCACCAAAGTAGCTCAATCATTAAGAGTACAAAAACCTTAAATAATTGAGTGCCGCAAAAACTGCTCGTATTTAAGTTTTGCTAAAAATTTTAGTGAATTTTCGTCCTTTTTGGCAAAATGTGAAATTTAATATTTTAATTATTTCAGCTTTAAAGTAATTATCAATGTCTTATTATCTTTTAGACTAACATAAACTTAGCTACATTGCTTTTTATGATTTTTCCCACGTTGGTGCCCAAGTATCGCTTTCTTCAAAATGCATTTTATTTTTATATTGTTGTTTTTTTATTGTAATATTAACCTTTATTTTTTTATGATTTTTTCTTCTTCTTCGTGTTAACTGCACTGATTGAAGTTCAACGTTTAATTATGAGTGGCAACAAAAATCTGCACACAGCTGACGCTACTCATTCACTTGTTCGTGCGTAAGTTCAATATTGTTTATATAAGTTTTTTTTTTTTGTTTGTTTTTGCTCTCTTTTAATTCGGTTTCGTCCTTTGGTCGATATGTTGCCAATGTGCTGTGCTTGTTGTTGCTTTAAATGTGGCTATTTTGGTTCTTCTGCTTGTTCTGGCTGTGACTGATGTTGTTTTTGCCGCCATCAACACAGCAATCAGCAGCCAACAACAACAACAACAACAACAACAGCAGCAACAATATTAACAACGTCATCATCATCATCATCATCATCGCCACTATCAACATCACCATCCCAATCACCATCATCTACATTGTCAGCACCATCGGTGGCACATAACAGCAACAAGGCAAATTACAATAACAATTACAACAACTACAACAACATCAACATCAATTTCATCACCATCCATATCAACTTGCTTGCATAACAACATCTCGTGGTTACACTAGTTTTTTTATCGTTTTTGCTCTGTTTTTTCCAACGTGTTTTAATTATTCAGGAAGTATCTGGAAATCGGTTTTATTTTTTAAAAAAAAAACATGTAATCTACTTTTTAAATAAAATTTCTGCATTTTTGATTAAATGTAAATAATATTTTTTTTCTTATGCCATAAAGTGGGTTTTCTTTTTGTTGGCTTTTTTGTATCTATAACTTGTTTTTTGATTGGTTATCGTCGTGGCCTTTTTTGTAACTTTAAATAAATTTTTATTTTTCAATATATCAACACATAAAATGTTCATGAATGCATTGAACTCTACTTAAATGCACATAAATTGCAAGATTCAAGTTGGAATAACAAGTCAAAGTATATCCTTTCAATTATAAGAGATGACATTCTAAGACATTTCTTGTTTTATAGTTTATTCAAAATAATATAAAAACTAGTAAACCTGTTGCCCGAATTCGAGCAATTTAATCAAAATATAATAATAGAAAAATTAATGTTTATTGCATGCTATTCTATAACAATGTGCTTTTCCTCAATAACAATATATCAAGTCTCAATAAATGAAAAATAACGAAGACAGAGTTACACTTATATTAATACTGAGATAAAAATTATTACTATTATAAAATATCGGATCTTAAATTTCCAAATTATAAGACATAACTAAATATAATAAAAATGAAGTAAAAAGAGATTCAAGAGAACAAATAATATAGATCAAATTAAGAAATACAATAAAGACACTCACAGAACACTTACGACATCAATTTATCCCACATTTCAATGAAAAAACGACAAAAAACCCGAACAAATTTTTTTTTTTCTTAAACCGTTAAAATTTTACTGAGTTGTTTGCTCGGAAAGATGTTTGCACATCTGCAGCCTAAACCAAATTTAATGACATCTGAATCTATAAAATCGGTCCATTGGTCGGAAGGAGTTGAAGTCACAAAAAAAACCTTAGCCTATTAATTATATAGATAAGCAGGATGATTAAAACAGATTCGTGGCTATAACTTTTAATAAGTTGTAGCTATATTGAAATTTTCTTCAAATATATTGTTTTTGAAGCTTGTTGAAGATTTAAAAAATATAAGAACAACATTTAAAAAAAAAAAAATTTCGAGCAAAAAATCATAGCCTTGTTTTTTCGATGACACATAGTATTTATTAATTTTTCTGTCAAACAAAAACAAATTCGTCTTAAGCCTGGTTTTCACTATGTCAATTTCAATTGCCAGTTGTTGTCAGTCACATGAAAAATTCCAACACGTTGTCATTTTTTTCTGTTTGACAATGGCGAAAAAGATGAAAAACTGATCTCTTCACATGTTTATAGCAAAAATTGCAAAAAAAAAATGTTATTTATGTGATTTTTAAACTTTTAAATTTCATGTCAAACAAAAAATGACTAAGTGAAAACCAAGCATTAAATAAACTATATTCAATAAAAGAATATCAAAAATGCAAATTTTAAATTTTTTTATTTTTACAACAAAAACAATTTTTAATACATTTTTTGAGAAAACATTCATTTTATTGGACTCTTTTTAAAGGCAATGATTAAAATATAAATAATAAAGTAACGACAAAAACTTTGTAATTTTTTTTAATTAAATTAATTGCAATAAAATGCAAAAAAGAAATAAATGAAATTTTTTTAAAAGTGTCAGAGATGTTCGCTTCCAAATATAGAACTTTAAATTTCAGAGAGTTTTTTTTCTCTGTCTTGGCGTTTGATAAAAATACACGTTAAACAACTAAAGACAATATTAAGAAAATTTATTAAAAATTCATTTGAAAAGATAATTACCGTAATTGTCAACACATTTCAAAGAAAGTTGAACAAAAATTAAGAAAAATGAAAAAAATTTTGAAAACCGTTAAAATTTGACTGAGTGTTTGCTCGGAAAGTGGATCTTTTGATTTTGGAACTGCATTTGAGGAATGCATAAAAGATAATTTTGGTTTAAAATTTGTAGTTTTGAAAAAAATTAAAATTCGATCAACTCAAAAGCTTTTTCCAAACTAAATTTCAAATCGATTAAATAGCGGATTTTTGTACAAAAATTTTATTTCTGTTTTAAAAGGTTGGGAACCCTCTGAAGCGAAATCACAATTTTCAAAAGTGGTTTGCACATCTCCAGTCCAAACCAGATAAAATCGGTCAATTGGTCTGGGAGGAGTTGAAGTCACAAAAAAAACCTTAGCCTATTAATTATATAGATATAATTATATAGATGGTATAGTATACAACTTCATAACGCTAGTAAAAAAAAATTCTTTAAGAGCTTTATAAACTGCATCATCAGCACTATAAAGTTCTAGAACTTTGCTTTAGACCACATTTTATGTCCCCATTGAATTAAGCGAAAACTCTTTTCTGATATCTACTTATTTTATATGTTCGTTCAAATTGATAGCTTTTTATGCTCATTCTACTTGAATATTTTGTATATTTCATGGTTACCAAAGACAGCCAAATTATCTGTGCATAACATAAATATATTTATGTAAGTATCAGTAAAAAACCATTTGAGTTATAAAATCTCTCTATTTGTCTGCCAAACATATTGATTAAGATTGGTCCAGCTGAACATACCATAAGAAATCAATTGTTTGGAAAATTTCAAAGTAACGGTTAAAATTAATGGCATAGAAATAAAGACAGCAATAAGCAAATCTTATATATTATAAAGAAGGCAGACAGAAGTACAAATAAATAAATTAAATGATATAGCGCGCATGGCGAGGATATTAAATTTAAGTCTTTATGGAAGCGCTCAAAGGAAATATTCAACAAAACTTCAACTCAATAAATTTGCTGAAATAATAATTTTTTAACAACAAAGAAACCTACTTCAAAATCACTACAAAGTAAAAAATAATTTTAAATTACTTTTCCTATTGATTGTGGTAAAATCTGATGATTTATTTATATACATTATTAAATTGGAAATCTTATATTTTCAATTTTTCTTGATTTGTTTTATTTTTATCATAAACAAATTATTTTTTTTATGATAATAAAAGCTTCAAAGTCGGCGCTCACTCAAACAGTAGATTGAGAATGTTTATGTATGCAAAGCTTTTAAAATTACTTTTAAAATAAATTAAATAAAAAAGTTGAAATTATGGCAGGGATGGCAAAAATATCATGATTTAATGACAAAGATTAGCGCCCACTACAAAGCTTTTATTATTATAAAAAAAAATAATTTATTTATGATAAAAATAAAACAAATCAAGAACAATTAAAATTACAAGATTTCCAATTTAATAGTGTATATAAATAAATTATCAGATTTTACCACGATCAATAGGAAAAGTAATTTAAAATTTTTTTTTTACTTTGTAGTGATTTTAAAGTAGGTTTTTTTTTTGTTAAGAAGTTTTTATTTCTTGCTTTTTTAGAGAATATGATAAATTTTAGAAAAAAGTTTGTAAGCTACGTAAACACAATTATTTAAGCTCATAATTTAAAAAAATGTTTTTTCCGTCCGTTCTTATTTTTTACTCTTTTGAATTTTTTAAAATTTTTGCAAGAATTATGAGGGAAAATTTGATTTATGAAACTTTATTATTGAAAGTTAAGTTTTACTATTTCATGGTTTGTTGCTTATTTTCAATTTCTGCCTCTTTACAATTTTTATTAGAGTGTCATGCCCTTTTTTGAATGCCGACTATGTACCTTATTGATCATGCTTTAAAATAACTCAACCTTGCCCTGCACCAAATTTCAGTTCCTTAGCATCAGTATAAACCGATTTACGGTAGTTTCCTCAAAGTGCCTCCCGCTATTTATAATCTATTCCACCTTTTTAATTATTCTACCTACCCACCTACCAAATATTAGTAAAAGTTTCAATACACGCCCCTTTGTTGAATCTTATTTACTTTCTTGTTTGTGTTTTGTTATAACTCTACCTATTCTTGTATTGATTTTAATACCCATGTGTCAATATTGACTGAGATATAGTGTTTTTTCTAATAGCGACACGCCTCGTTGTCGAATGTCGCCCACTTTGTTATAGTGTTTTCAATAATTCTACCCATTCTTACAATGAATTTTATCACCCTTGTGTCAATATTATATAATTTTTTTTTAAACACATTGCCACACCTATTAGTTGAATAACGCTCACTTCCTCGGTATTCATTTGTAATAATTGTGCCTACCTCTGTACTTCATTTCAGTACCCTAGTGTAAATAGTATTCGATAAAGTGTTTTCTAATATTGCCACACCCTATATGACGCCCACTTTATTGACAGTACTTTCATAAGTACTGTCAATATAAGTGTGTCTACATCTGTACTAAATATTACAAAAGTATTCTAGCGTCAATATTATTCGAGATACAGTGTTTACCCAATGTTGCCACACCTCTTTGTCGAATAACTCCCACTTAATTGACCGTCATTTTTTAGAATTGTACCTACCCTTGCGTTTTTCTGTAAATGTCAGTACCCTAGTGTCAATATTTAATGAGATACAGTGTTTTTCTTATAGTGACACGCCCCTTCATCGAATACCACCCACATTATTGGCAGTAATTTGTTATACTTGTGCCTACCTCTGTACTAAATTTTAGTATCCTAGTGTTAATAGTATTCGAGATATAGTGTTTTTCAATATTGCCGCACCTCTTATTAAATAACGCCCATTTTTTTTTATTACAAAAATTTGTAGTAATTGTGCCTACCGCTATACTAAATTTCTGTACCCTAGTGTCAATTTCATTAGAGATACAGCAATTGTCTTATTTTGCCACACCCCTTTGTCCAATAACGCCCACTTTCTTGATAGTAATTTTCAATAGTTTTGTCTACATCTGTACTAAATTTCATTACTCTAATGTTAGTTTTATTCAAGAAACAGAGTTTTTTCAATATTGCCACACCCTTTTTTCGAATTACGCCCACTTATATAATCGTATCTTTTAATATTTGTGCCTTCCCTTTTTATTTTACTGTGAATTTTATTACCCTAGTGTCAATATTTACTGAGATACAGTGTTTTTCTTATAGCGACACGCCCCTTTGTCAAATACTGCCCACTTTTATAGACGAGCACCTTCGCGTTGATGATCTCTATATGTGGACAAAAAATTACGGCAATTGGGCAAGTACTTTAGGAGTAATCGATGTACATACATTCCCAAAAAAAAAAAAAAAACAGAGAAACCAACCAACTCGAGAACCTCCTCCTTTTTGAAGTCGGTTTAAAAGGAGACTCACGGCGTATTTGCTGACGAGTGTTTTCAATAACCGCTGAACCGATTTTAATAATTTTTTCACTATTCAATTGCTATGAATGCTGTACAAGCAGCAGAAAATCAATGCTTAAGCTCTGGCTGTGAGAATAACTCACCACACAGCACGGCTGCCATGCAGGGCTGACACTCTCAAACATTTTATTGTACCAAATTTCGTTCAAAAATTTACCAAAATGAAAAAGAATTTACCAAACACAAAAAAATTTTATTTTTAAGTTAAAGAAACCATACAATTATACATATTTTTTAATTATAAAAAAAAACAAATTGGCCATTTCAGCATTTGAAAGGACTTTGACCGAGCTTCTTATGATTAATTGTGTTGTGTGTGTGTGATTAAATGTTTGCACACAATTGACCGAGAACTGGACCTACATGTTTTATGCCGACTCCGAACGGATCATGTTCTCAAGAAGTTTTACATGGCATTATTTACTCTCTGAGGTTTGCCATTGTCTGCAGAGAGGTGGTGACCGATCAGAAAAATTTTTATTGAAAAAACTTTTCGCCACGGCTGGGGATCGAACCCGGGCTCCAAGCATGCTAAGCCACACACTTAACCTGCATGCCACGGTCACTACGCTTTTTTAATTATATTAACATTTATTATGAGCTTAAAGATGTTTCATCGCTTTCCACATTGGTCGCCTTCTTTCTTATAAAAAAAATCTAAACAGAAATAACATAATCGCTTAGAATATAAATTTTAAGAAAATCAATTTATTAAAAACAAAAACTGACTTATCCATCTTAGCCATGATAAAAAATACAGGTAGCATTGTCATCTGCTTATTTTCTCTTGGAACTGGCTGCTGTCCAAAACGGCAGTCAAAGCAAAACAGTTACTGGCCACATTCAGCGTATTCAACTGTTGTGACAGTGTACCTAGGACCTAGGTGAGCTATCTTTTAGCCGAATGGGTTGCTATATGAAGCGTCTTAAGTTGTCAAGTTGACAAAATGTAAGCCTATGTACTATTTATGTAAAGCCTATTACAATAATACTATTACAATAATTTAAACTATTTATTTATAATTTTTAGCGTACATTTTAATGACTCCCACCTCAGCAGTTTTACTGAGCGCTATCAAAATTAAATTTTCTGAAGGGTTAGCAATATTGAGTACGCTGAATGTGCCCTATGTATTATGTTGTTTACTTATGAGCGCTCTCTTCTTCGATATATTTTTTGACAATTTAAAGTAGCACTCTTTACAACAACTTTGATGTTTTCATGATTGTTGTAATTCGACGAATTCAGTTTGAAGTCAAATCATTGCTTCTTAATGTTTTGTTGTTTTTTTTAAGCATTTGCATGTTGTTGTTTTTGTGTATTCAACAATTTAACTTGTGCGCTTGGGCACTGTCAGTATGCGTGTTGTTGTTGTTGTTCTTGGGTGCTGCCAGCATTCGTGTTGTTGTTTTTAACATGTTCCACTCTTTCCACTCTACAACAACTTCAATATTGCAATGATTTTTGTTATTCGCCGAATTAAGTTTTCAGCTTCACCCTTACTTCTTATTACTTTATTGTTGTATTTGCGAACATTGAAGGATTCGTGTTGTTGTTTTGTGTGTTTAATTTATATGAACTTTTGCGCTGGCGCGGATGTTGGTTGTATGCGCGTTGTTGTTTTTATGTGTTTTTGTTGTTGGAAAAAATTAGTGTGGCACGAATCCAATGATTTGTTATTATTGTTGGCTTTTTGTTGTAATTGTTGTAGCACTCTTCAAATAATTTTTCTGGGCATTACTGATCTAAGCAACTGACAAATTCAAATTTTTGACATTTTGCTTTGCGTTCATTCGTTAATTGTCACATGATGCGTTCGTCTTTATTTGTAAGATAATTTTCAATCATAACGGTGGTGCTGCACAATGAGCATGATTTATTAAATTTTTATACTATCATTTTTTTTAAATGTAACTTATTTTAAATTTTCATTAATTTCTTGGATCAGCTTTATAACATTCCAAGATATTAATCAGTTGAATAAAGGCACCATCCCAATTAAGGGTGCTGACATTCCAGGTTTTTAGAAAATTTTTAGATATTGAAAAGTTACCAAAAATGGACTTCGCCACTTGTGCTCTGCGTAGATCATATATCATCTACACATTATTATTTTTTCAATTGTAAAAAATTGTTTAGCTTATGGGTGGAATAAAAAATGAAACTAAGGAATTGATAAGAGTTCAAGTAATTTCCATGGAAGTTAAAATTTTAACTATCCAAAGAAAATCCTGCTGTAGCCAAAAAAAGCACAAAAGGATTAAAAAAGGTTTTGCATATTTTAAGGGTTTTAAAATGTGTGTGCAAAACTTAATATATCAAGAATTCCACCAAAAAGTCAACCGCATAGGTGAATCAAATTGTAAAGAGAGAAGAGAAATAATATAGAATATATTCTATAGAATTTCGACAACATGTTTTTAGTTGAATTGCTCAAGATAACGGAAATTTCAGTTATGAACTGACATCAAATTTTTAAAGGATAAATTTTGTAGCACGTGCTATATTTTACGCTATATATTACTTAATTTCACAGAAATTTACAAATGGATTGGTAAAAAATTTACACGTTTGAAGAAGAAATTAAAAATAATTAATAAAAACTGCAAACCAGTTTTCGTAAAAAATTTTTTCTTAACTAAATCACTTACAATTATTCGCACGCTTTAACAGTGCGTAACATGGAATTCGTGATATATAGATATAATTTTTTTTTTAATTAATCTCCGCAAACATTTGGATGACGATTGGAAGATTTGTTGATTTTGAGACTCCCTGGCGATTCGCCCAAGTTTTTTGGAAGTTTGGAAGGTTGAAGATGGATCACTTTTCGATCGCCAAAACGACGAATGCCCGACTTTTAAAAAATATTCAAATCTTTCTTCGCTCATTCCGGCGATTGTTGGAAGATGGATCACCCCAGCGATGAATGCGCGATTAACGAAACATTTTCAAAATCATCCTTCGCACATTGCGGCGATCGTTGCAAGATGGATCGCTTTCTGATCGCCCAAGGGATGAATGCGCGATTTAAAAAGTATTCAAAATCTTATTTTGCTCATTTCGACGATCGCTGGAAGATGGTTTTTAAAAAATTTTTAAATTTACAATTGGAATATAAAGCAGGCTCTGAAAAATCGTTAAAATTAATAAAAAAGTTGAACTTGTCAAAAAATGCATTTAGTTAGGATAGGACAGTGTCTGTTGAGCCTGCTAGCTTAAACTTACAACAAATTTTAATGTTCAACAACGATGTTTTACAACAAACCGTTATGGACCCCTAAAAGTGTTTTTTTTCCACTCTTGTCGGCGAATCATTCGCGACTCTTCCTATCGAATCGCCTAAGACTCTTTTCAGTGATTCGACGGCGATTATGGCCTCAGCTGCTTACATCTGGCGATTCCCGGAAGACTCTCAGAAGAGCTTGCCAGCGATTGAAAGAGCGATTGAAAATGTTTGCAGGGATTTTCTTAAAAAAAAATTAAGTAAGCATCATTGATTTAGTTTTGTCTTTGTAAAAACCCTCAAGTCAAATCTATTGATTGTCTTCTAGTGTGGTTTACCCCCTTAACAA
Source organism: Tetanocera ferruginea (assembly GCA_958299015.1). Lineage (NCBI taxonomy): Eukaryota > Metazoa > Arthropoda > Insecta > Diptera > Sciomyzidae > Tetanocera > Tetanocera ferruginea. Next base: position 31,601,693 of record OY282640.1, on the reverse strand, counting down.
AATGCAAAATTTTAATATTAGACAGAAAATGTTTTCTGTTATAAAAGTAGTATTCAATGAGCATGTTTTTGCTGGAAAGTCATTATAGAGAACTTGTAAAAATAGTTTACTAACCGATTTGTTTGAGTGTTTGCAAAAATTTTTGCATGTGTAAACAAATATGCAACGTTTCTACACAAGCCAAATGAATTTCTTATTGTAAACAAAATTTCGTGTGCAACATAAAACAACCACCAAAGACGATACATTCAAAAGCAAAACAACGGCAGCAACAGCAACAACAACAAACGAGCAGGAGCAGGTGCAAAAATTTTTGAAGCTGCTCAACTTGAACCGCAGTGAAAACAAACAGAGAGAAAAAAAAATTGTTTCTTACCTGATTTCATTTTTATTTCGAAGTGTATTTCTTATTTCTTTTTTTTATTTTTGCATTTTGGTAGAACTGCTGCTGTTGCGGGCTCTTATTATCCATGCTGCTGCTGGAGCTTCTCTTCTGCTTTTACTTGTTATCCATCCACATCATACTTGATGATGTGAGCAGGCAACAGCGGCATCATCAACATGTTAACGACGATTGAAGGTTGCCGATTTGTTCGGTGCTGATGCTGTTGATGTTCTTGTTGTTGTTGTTGTTGTTGTTGTTTTGGAGTTGCTGTTGCTAAAGTTAGCTACGTTGTTGTTGCTTTTTACTTAAGATGATGCTGTTAAATGGATTAAGTGGAGCGTGTGTCTGTTTTTACGTCGATAAAAAGGATCAACCGAAAATTGCCACAGCCACTGCCACAAAAACTATGACAACCTTGTGAGTGTTGGAGATGTTGTGCAAAATAGATGTGTGTGTGTGTGTGTTTGTGTGGTGACTGTGTGTGTCTGTATGTTTGCTTATTCAAGCGTGTAGTCAGTCAGTTGAAGCAAGAAAAATAAAAATAGAAAAAAAAAGCTAAAAGATGCTTAGCTGTGTTTAAAAACTGCAAAAAAAAGCGGCTGGCACACAAAACCTGCCCCAATTCAACGCATGAGTGCAGATACTAAAAAAAAAAATATGCCAAAAAAATGCTATTAGTTACATGCAGAGATTTATATTTTTTTCTATTTGGTTTTTTCAAACATTGGCAACTCTGCTGGTAACAGTTCACGTGCATCAATGAGCTCGTAAACTGCTTAAGTTATCCACACAATGGTGCAGCAGGACTAGCAGCAGAAGAGTGAAAAAAAGCCAAGGACAAATGCTGCCCAAATGCAGCAATGACAATAGCAATAACAACAACAAGCAGAAGAACTAGAGGTACAACAACAAAAGCATCATCATCAAGCAAACGTAAGAACAGCTGTTGCCAGCTGCTGCTCTTACAACTATCTGCAAGATACGCGCGCTACGTGTTTAAAATAAATCAACGGCATGTTGTTGGTGTTGTTGTTGTTGTTGTTGCAGTTGTTGTTGCTGCTGCTAGTTTTAAAGAAATCTCTTCAAAGTGCGGCCGAGAATGCATTTTCGTGTGCTGCCCAGCTTGCCTTGCCGCTTTTGTTGTTCTTGTTTCCGAACTTATTTCTTATTTTTCCGTTTGTTGTTGTTGCTATTATTGCTATTATTGTTGTCGCTGTCAGGTTTCAGTTATTGTTGCACTTCTTCTCTTCGCTGCAGGTCGTTATCTTCATTCGTTTTAACGCAAGGATATGCAGCTGCGTATCCATGGAATTTCATCCTAAAGCCTAGTACTATGCTCGATTGCGTGAAATTTCACTGGCAACAGCCATTTATTTGTTGCGTGAAAATTTTGACAGATATTTTGTTGCGAACGAACAGCTGATGATTAGCTTACAAATTTCGACAAGATGTAAATAAACAGCCACAATTTATTAGAGGAAAAGCAGAAAATCATTTAAGTTCTTTTATTTTTATATTTGTGATTATATAAATAAAAAAATAAATATTTTAACAAGTATGCATGTCCTTTGTTGTGGAGCACAAAAACTCATTAGTTTATGGCAGTTTGCAAGCTGCGAAGTTTTGCGACCGCCAACACCAAGGTGCATTCGTATTTACAATTTCCAACAACTGCAACTATTAATTGCAAAACTTTAGAAATGGTACAAAAAATATAATTTTAATTACAAATTGCTCTTTTGCTTGCATTTTTTTCTTAAATTAAATGACAACTGCCACTTTTCACGGCAAAATAAATGGTCGGTTCAATTAAATTGCCGTGAAAATAATGTTGCTAGATGCATGTTGCGGAATATAGTAATAGATTTTCCGCAGCGAAGCATAGTACAGCTTTGACGAAAAAGTTGTGAAATGTTCACGGTTGTTTCACAGCTGTCATTTTTTGTATGGAGATTTGAGTGGAATTTCACGTGAAGCCGAACAGAGTACTATGCTTAAATGCTAAAGATTTCAATTTTTATTTAATTTATTTTTGTTTATTATTTGTTGCTGTATCCTTTCAATTTTGCTTGGTTCTTCGAAGTGTGGTACAGTTGTTGTAAATAATATTTTATACCATCTAATTGCCAGTCGCTAAGGTGTGTTGGTAGTTTCAGCAACTTGTTGGTTGGTTGGTTGTATTGCGCTCTTTAGGTTGCTTTGGTTTTTTGTTTTTTTTTTGTTTTTTTTTTTTTTTTGTAAATTTCTTAAGAATTGCTCCAGTTGTTTGCTTCTGATTTATAATGAATGTCCTTGAGGTTCTATTATAATGTAGCTACAATCATTGGCAAAGTGCATTATGACAATTATGAGCCATTCGGCACAGTTGGAATTGCTTGAAATTCGCAGGAAATTTATGACGCTCTACATTGTTGCAACAATTACCAGCAGCAACTTGAAGCAGTTGGCATGTTTGAGAAATACGAGAAATCAGAAATTTAAGGAATGTGGTATTTTGTTAACAAAAGCTTATCTAGCTTATCTGAGCTTTTTTATTCAATTATGAATTGCTTTGGGTTCCGTCAATCAATATAAAAACGTATTTCTGGTCAGAAATTTAAAATTTTTTTTTGTTGTACAAATTTAGAAATAATACTTATTTTAAAATTTTTTGGCATATTTTTTGATCTTGCAATACTAAAAATGAATGATTGTCGCAATGATTTTAAAACCTACTCAATCATTTCTGCTGATTTTTCATGTGTTGCACAATTGACTGCTGCAGAAAATTAAAAAAAAAAATTTCAGGGTTTTTGTTCGATTATCAATCTATGTTATACCTCATTGATCTTTGTTTTTGGGAAAAATATAATATATAAATTTTTTTAGAAATATTTGAGACAAATCATATTACATGAGCAGATGTAATATCATAGAATGGAGTATATCTCAGAAATCTGAACTAAATCAAAGCATCATCAACTAGTTATGTGATAAAAAACCAAAAATCCTTCATAAAAACCTCGTTATTTTTAAGATATTGAAATGTATTTTTAAAAAAGGATGTATCTGGCTGTGCCATCGACTCATTCACTAGTTTGTAGACGGGACAACGTATCTAATCCGCATTTTCGTTGATTAGATACCTTTAATCGTTTTGATTATTCTTGTCCAAATTTTTTACCTACTTCTTGTCCAAATTTTTATACTAGTCCCTGTCTTTACCTTTGGCCTTATCCTTCTCGTTGTCTCTGTCCAAAAATTTGTATAAGCTTTTACCTTTATTTCATCACAAAACTTTATCCATATCCTTTTACAAATTCTTGCCGCAATCCTTATGCTACTCTTTATACAAAACCTTCACTTAATCCTTCTCCAAATTCTTGTACTTATCTTGGTTGTAATTCTTGCACTAAGTTCTTATCCATATCCAAATTCTTGTTTTTATTGTTTTTATAATTCTTGCCGAAAACCTTGTCTTATTTTTTTTTAAATTATTGTCCTATTCCTTGTCTTACTTCTTCGCTCAAACCGTCGTCGCTCAAACCCTCTCCTTTTCTATACCCGTCAAAATTTTTGTCTTAATCTTTTTAATACCGTTTCCATCCAAATTTTCGCTCAAATCCTTACCCTTCTTCAAGTCCCCGTTCTTATCTCTTTCCTAATCTTTGTTAAACTCCTTGTCCCAATCCTTACATAATTTATAGTCCAAATTTTCGCTGAAATCCTTCTTCCTAACCTTGTGCAAGCCCTCGTTCCAATGGTTTTCATTGGTCAAATCCTTTTCTTACTGATATCTGAATCCGTCTTCTAATCCTTGTTCAAATCATTATCCCAATTCTCTCTAAAATCCTTGTTTAAGACCTTGTCCAAACTCTTGACCAATTCTAGTTCTTATCCTTGTTCAAATTCTGATCCAAATTTGTATCCTTCTGCTAACCTTTGTCATAATCCCTGCCTGAATTCTTGCTAATATTCTAGTCCTTATTCTTGTCTTTGTATACAAACTTTTCTTTATCCTTGTGCTTATCTTTCTTATTTTATTTGTCTCCTGATACTTGCTTAAATCCTTGTCCTTATCCAAACCCTCATTCTAAACATTTTCCTAGGCCCTTTTCAAATCCTTGTCCTGATCCTCGACCAAACCCTTGTTCTTACCCTTGTTTATATCGTTTTCCAAAGTCTTTCTGAAATACTTGGTTTAGAGCTTGTGCTAATCATTGACCAAATTCTAGTCCTTATCCTTATTCAAATTCCCAATCATCTAATTTTTTATTTTTTTCCTAACCTTTGTCCAATTACTTACATACTTAGCTGGCACTTACAACCGTGGCTCGGTTTTGGCCTTGTCTCAGTATTTTCGCCAGCCTCTTTTGACTTGCGCTTGCTGGCGCCCGTTAGAATATCCAAGCATCGTCAGGTTATCCAACGCCTGATCTTTTCAACGAAGATGCGGTCTTCCTCGTCTGCGTTGACCACTGCTGGGTACCGAATCAAATAATTTTTTCGCTGCAGCACCGTCGTTCATTCTCTCAACATGACTAAGGCTGCGGTCATAGTGAATGCGATTCAGACAGGCAGGCACACAGGCAGGCTGAAATCTGTATGAAAAAACGAGATGCAAATGCTATCTGTCTCGCTTATTCACGTTGCCTGCCTGCCTGTCTGTCTGACTCGGCGTTCACTATAACCACAACCTTAACCGCTCAATTTGAATACGCTTGACTATATCGATGTCGGCATATAGCTCATACAGCTCATGATTCCATCGCATTTGGTACTCGCCATTGATGCAGTTTGGAACATAGATCTTACGGAGGTTTTTACTCTCAAACGCTTCCAAAGTCCTTTCGTCAGAACTGTTCAACGTTCATGTTTGTGATGCGTACAGCATAATTGTAGACTTAAAGAGCGTCAATTTAGTTTGTCGAGAGAGAGCTCTGCTTTTCAATTGCCTACTGAGCCCAAAATAACACCTGTTACCAAGAGTTATCCTTAATTTAATCTCAATACTGATATCATTTGAGGAATTTATGCTGGATTTCAGGTAAACAAAGTCCTTCACTACCTCAAAAGAGGTGTTGTCAACAGTGACGTGGTTTGCAAGACGCTGACACTGTTTGTTTGTTGACACAAGATACTTCGTTTAATCTGGGTTCACTGCAAGATCCATTTGACTCAACTCTTTTTCTAGCCTGGAGAATGCTGCACCAACTTCACACGTTTTATGGCCAATGATGTCAATATCATTAGCATAACACTCTTATAGAAAATTGTTCCACTGCGTCTCAGGTCAGCAGCTCGGATGATCTCCTCCGTGACTATATTAAAGAAGTCGCACAATAAGGCAATACCTTGTCTGAAACCTCGCTTGGTATCAAACGGAGGGAGAGGTGCTTCTCGATTTTCACTGCGCTGCTGGTGTTGTTCAGTATCATCCTGTTCAGACATGATGCAGTATATGTGATTCTTTATTGGACAAAAAGATGGTGTATGTCGATTTGTTTTTCGAGGGTCTTTTCCAAGATATGTCGTAGCGTAAATATCTGGTTGAGGGTGGACTTTTCAGATCTGAAGCTACACTGATAAGGTTCAATCAGTTGGTTTACGATTGGCTTCAGTTTTTCACACAATACGCTCGAGAGGACCTTATATGTGACATTAAGAAGGCTTATTCTACGGTAGTTAGCGCAAATGGTGGGATCGTCTTTCTTGTGAATTGGACAGAGCACACTGCGGTTACAATCATCTTAAATGCATTCTTCCTACCATATTCTGCATGGAAGCCTATGACTACATTTAAACAGATCTTTGCCTCCGTTCTTACACAGCTCAGTCAGTAGGCCATCGGTTGCTGCGGCTTTGTTGCTTTTAAGCAGAGCTATAGCCGTTAAGACCTCGTTATAGTCAGGCAGCGGAACTTCAAGGCTGTCATCTAAAGTTGGAGTTTTCGGGATATCATCTATATTGGCGAGGTTGATGTCAGCGTCGCCATTTAGAAGACTAGAGAAGTGTTCCCTCCATAACATCAGAGTGCTCTGGATATCTGTCAAAACAGATAAAAAAAAGTATATGCTGTCTGCACATAGGGAAGCGAGGCGTCTGGGTTTCCAAGTGACACGGGCAAATATAACTTCGAAGTTGTCAAGGAGTCTACACGCCTTGGCACCACCGTAAACAGCAACAACAATGTTAGCCAGGAAATTAGCCGAAGAATAACAATTGCTAATGGGTGCTACAACGGGCTAATTAAGCAATTATGTTCTAGAGCCCTCTCTCGATCGACAAAACTTACACTCTACAAGACGCTCATCACACCTGCACACCTTCTCTATGGGCACTGAGGCATGGGTGGTATCGGAAAGAGATACCATCGCTCTTGGGGGGTTCCAGAAGAAAGTTCTTCGCAAAATCATTGGTTCTGTCCGAGTTGGCGACGACTATCGCATCCGAATGAACCACGAAATGTACGAGCTATTCGACGATATTGACTTAGCCCAGCGTATAACAATTCAGCGATTACGTTGGCTGGATCATGGCTTTCGTATGGATGAAGAAACTCCAGAGAAAAAGGTGTTTGAGGCGAAAGCCGAGGTTCGACGACGAAGAGGAAGACCATACCTTCGATGGATTGAGCAGGCCGAGGTGAAAGAGATTGGAAACGGCAAGAGCAAAATAGAGACGCCTGATGAGAGCTGATGAAATCGGCCGTAACCCGACCATGGGTTGTTATGTTAGTTAGTCCTTTGTATATCTGTCACTAGATTCCCTTTTTACATTTCCTGGAAGAGACTCCGATCTTAAAATCATTGACCAGGCGTCTGATATTTTCGAAATATTTTCGAATCTCACTCCTGTCGCTATACGCATACGTATCTTGCACATACGCATTTCTGCCTCTCGTTTTTTTCGCCTGAACAGGCGTCTCTTTTCCCACCTCTTCTCTTGGTATCGCTCCATAACAGCACGTGTTACAACCGACTGTAGGGTGGCTTTGTAGGCGGTGTCTTTCTCTCCAATGGCGTCGCGACGTTCCTGGTCGTGCTATTAGTTTCGGAAAGGGCTGTAGTAGCCTATCACCTCTTCGGCAGCCGTACGCATAGAGTGGGATATGTGCGTTCACATATATCGTCGATTGGAGGAGTGCTTTCTTGAAACAGGACTGAGAGTCGAGAAGCGCAGGCTTCGGCTGTCTGTTTTAACTGCAGCTTATCGACGTCTAGCTTTTTCTGTGTAGAATTGCGAGCATTTTTGGATGTGCACAGAAGTGTGCGTATCATGACTGGGACAAGGCAATAGTCCGAGTCTATGTTGGCATCGCAGATCGTACACTGGAAGAGTGCCTTCCGTTAATCAAAACTTGATCTATTTGGTTGCGTGTTTTTTGATAAGGGGATAACCAGGTGATCATAAGATTCATCATAAGAAGCTCGGTCAAAGTCCTTTCAAGGGCTGAAATGGCCAATTTGTTTTTTTTTTTAACCAGGTGGCCTTATGAATATTGAGATGCTTGAATCTAGTGAATCGGCGAAGTCAATCAACCTCATTTCGTTATCGAATGTGTTGTCGTGGAGGCTGAAATTTTCGACTGTTGGACCAAATATGTTTTCCTTACCCACCTTGGCGTTGAAGTCACCAAGCACGATTTTTATGTCATGACGGGAGCAGCGCTCTTCAAGGCGCTCATAGAAACTTTCTTTGGTCTCGTCATCTTTTTTTTCTGTCGGAACGTGCGCACATATTAGGCAAATGTTGAAAAAATTAGCCTTGAAGCGGATTATGTCAAGTCGTTCGTTCACAGGCGGGAATCGCAGGACATGATGTCGTATGCTCTTGCCAACTACAAATCCGTATCTAAACTCGTGCTTCTCCGCATGACCTCTGTAGTAGATATCACAGGATATTGCCGTAATCAACGCTGTCTCTTCCATCGCAGTTTTTAAATTGCAGTGATATCAGAATTATATCTTTCTAAGATATTAATCAGTTGGATAGAGGCACCATCCCAATGTAGTATGCGAACATTCCAGGATTGTGGATTTTTGAACATAATTATTAGTTTTTCATTTGCGGTTAATGAGATTTAGAGATTTTCTCATCAACAGATTTTATTTGAATCTAATGATGAGATTTAAGGATAATTTTTCTCATTAGCCTTGTACATTTCATTGAAATGTTTGTTTTATGTGGTGGGCTTCAAACACAACGCAAATTCTTTGATTGAAGGCCAAAAGATCCCGTCGCACAAATTAGACGTCAGATTGGCGGTTGCTAGTTTGCCGTTTTCAGGAGAAACCACGGGGAGGTTTGAGTTGTCTTGAGATGATTTCGACATGGATAACGCTGGTCTCGCCAAATTGTGGCAGTCAGACACATTATTCGAACTTAGCTTTATATATGACTTTTTTTATTAAATTGCTGTCAAACTTTTAAGCTGAATGTTTTAAAAATTTGATTGGAATTTTATCAAAGCTGTGTTTTTTACTAATGCTGTTCAATACTGAAGACTTTTTAAACCTATTTGAACTACTAATTTGTACAGAACAGTGTACAGAACTGCATTTTTATTGAAGTTTTGTTGAAAAATACTTAATTTCTGCTGAAGGAAATTGGATAGGATTGGAAAAGGATAAATTCATAGGAAGTGAAGAAAATGGTGGGATGCAAGCAAAAAAAAAAAAAACGAAAAAAAAAAATCATTAGAGTTGTCACAATGTTTTCCCAGAAAAGTATTGTATCAAGAACTCTTCTATTATTAGTCATACTTTGTGTTTTTAATGAGAATGTGTGGGCGGGATGGCATGGTATGGTTTCGAGATTAGATATGTTTCAGTCTCAGTTTTGAGTACAGTCGACGTCCAGTAATACGAATGATATAATGTCAGGCCCTTTCGTAAAATCGAAAAATTCGTATTACTGGAATGTAACTTTGTACAGTTTTTTGAACATATAAATTTATATATAGAAGGTAACTTATGTTTATTTTATTTTCTTAGAAACTTTGCAGCCAGGTGCGTTTCTTTCGCCTGAATAGAGGCCAATAGAGGCCAGTTTCATAGGCATTGAATACTGTTTCACGTGAAAGGTTGAATTCGCTCATGACATCATCCAATTTATTTATGAACGGAGCCACAAGATCTTGCGACAACGACAATTTTTCCGCAGATTGTTTTAGCAATCTTACTCCATAACGCTTGTTGAATTTGAAAAACCATTAATCGCTGGCGAAAAACTTTCCCTCGTAATATTTCTAATGAAACTGAATAGCTTTGGTTTGGTATGAAACTCAACTACACAGCACTGACAGGATTGTAGGATTGTAGGAGGACCAATGATGAAGTGCTTCCTCCATTTTTTGAAACTTGCTGGTTTTCATGGTGATGCGGCATTTTCCTCCGTTCGTAGAAGTGCTTAAGAGTTCACATTTTGTTTTTTACAGTACAAATGGTTGATTTTGACAATTCGTTCTTCATGGATAACGCTTATTTTTTCTTGTAAAGAAATTAGTTTTTTTTAAAATTGTCCATGTTTTTACACAAAACTAACATTTTTCAATAATCACGAAATATATCTAAAAACAATGACAATTTGATTCTAATTCGCGAAAAACTAAATCACACAAATTATAGAAATTAATAAGAAAAATTAAGGACAAACAAAACATATGTCCTCTTTCCATTCATCCAATTTTCATAACATGACCATTTCACTTCCTGGCCATTTTACGGTACGAAGGATGATTGATACCAATACTAAGTAAAAATGTAAAATTTTCAATTTAATTCCTCTATTTTTAAAAATTTTGTAATAATATTATGCAAGATATAATTTTTTGAAGTCGGCGAATTCAAACCTCAACTATGACTTGCGGCGATTTGAGCAAAAATGTGGACTGAAGATTTTGGGATATCTTAACAGAAGTCAAAACAAGCATGCTTATGTGAAAAATAGTTATTCGTATTAGCGAGATTCAAATTTTAGTTTTATTCGTATTATTGTCTCTTATGCAAAAAAATATTGCATTCGTATTATTGGAAATTCGTATTAAAGAGCATTCGTATTGCTGGACGTCGACTGTATATAAAAAAAATAAATCTTTTATTTTATCCTATTCATAAGAAATAGAGATGATGAAAATATTGAACAGAAACTTTTAGAATTTTCCACTTAAAGGAAATTTTAGTGAAGCAATTTTGAATTTTGTATATTTAAAAAACAAAAATTAAAACTGAAAGCATTAAATTTGCATACAACTTTTCAGCTTAAATTTTTAGCCGTTACAAGAAATAGCCGCAGCACTTTTAATTTTACCAACACACAGATGAATACAAATATTCAACGCAATGTTGTCAAGGATATGTATTTGAGAAAAGAAAAGAATGTTGGCAAGCCAACAATCGTCAAATCCTTACTAAAGTTTGCATATCATGCACTCCCCCAACCTAGCGTTAATAAAAAAGGAAGAAACCAAAAAAGAAAATAATATGAAAGAGCACTTGGTTAACCGCTGGCAACATAAGTTAACCTAAAACGACATTCATTCCACATAAGTTGTCAAAAGTCAAACCAACAAATGAAATTCGCACTCTACTGGCAGAACAGAAGCAATTGCTGCAACACCAGCAACAACAACAACAACAAAAATCAACTTGAACAACAATTGTGTGTCGCAGCGCACTTAAGCTCATGAATGTGCAGCGAAGCGCATTTAATGCCAACGCAAAAATAACCACAACAGCAACAAAAATACTAGCATCAACAGCAGCAGCAGCAAGAGCAGCAACTGCAACACATTGCAAAATAAATGTGAGGGTGCTTGCAACAGACGTGTTTCTAGCCGTATTGTTGTTGTTGCTGTCACCACAGCGATGAATGCATTAAAATAATAAAAAAAAAATTTTAATAGAAAAAAACAATTGACAATCATTCCAACCAACATCAGCATGAAACATTCAAGCAACAATAACAAATACAACCCCAACAACAACAACAAAAATAAGCGAAGCAACAACTATGGCAGTAGCACGCGGAACATCTGTCGTTATGCGTTGCACAAACAGCAGACGCCGAACAGCAATGCAGAGCAGCGACGCAAGGTTGCAGCAAGCAGCAACAGCATGCTTCTCTTTATAAATTTAGCAAAGAGCAATACAAAGAGAGCAATACTTAGTTTCATTGGTTAACATTTTAGTTGGAGCAAAAAAGTAGTAGGGCCTCGAATTTCTGCTACTTTTTTTTTTTTGAGACTGAAATTTTGTAGTTGATATTTCAATAACTCGCAGTAAAACGAACTAAAATAATTGTAAAAAATTAAATTAAATTAAAAAATTAAAATTTTTTCGATTAATGAAATAAAACTTCATTTTTCCAAAAAGAACATACTGGTCTCATGAATATAAAAATAATTGGTGTGTATTGATATGTGTATAAATGTTTTTTTCTGAATTGCTCTAACATTTTCTTATTGATAATGTCCTTGCTTATTTCCACTAACTTTGCTCAAACTGATTTATTTTCATTATTTCATAAAACACTTATATCAATTAATGTTCAGTTCTCAGTTCATGTATACTTGTTCATAACCTCCAAGTAATAATGAAAGGTTCATGTTCCACTTGTATTTTTTCATGACAAACGAAAATTCGTATCTTGTACACATACTTTAAGAACTTTTTCTTTGAAGTATTTTGTACATTGATGTCATGAATAATTCATGTGAATCATATAATTGGTTAAAAGATCAAAATTTATGAATGGAATTCACGGAGATCATGTTAAAACTCATAATATAAACACTGAAGTCTATTTGCTCAGCGTACTGCATAACTAGCTTATAAATATTGTCAAGACGTGTGTAACGCGCAAAAGGAGGCGAGCCAGATATAGATAAGTGTATATATTATTGATCAGCATCAGCACTTGAGTCGATTAAGCCATGTCCGTCTGATTGTCGACACTATTCACTCGTTATTTTGAAGCAATAGTAATGGAATTCGATATTAATGCTTTTCTCTAAACAATAAAGATCAAGTCTGATAATTTGGCAAATCGGATCTCACCAAAAATCTCTACAAATTGCACAAAAACTTCAAGCCAAAATATTCATGACTTAAATCTTAAAACGCACTCTGAGTTTGAAATTTGGAAAAATCGAATGAAAACCAAGCGGTAAAGGTGGTAACCCATACAAAGTGACGGCATCAAAATGGAAAATCTATCAAAAATACATAACAAATCAATTAAATGTTTGAAATTCATTACAAAACCTACGCTTAAGGTTGAAATGCGTGGAAATCGAATGAAAACTTCCCCTTCCTCCCTCCCTCCCTCCTATATAAGTGACGACATCAAAATTTAAAATCGTTATAAATTCCTCAAAAATTAATGTATGTATTTACTCGATGCCGAACCAAAGAATGCCGGGTTGAAACCTTAACTTGAGCAAGAATTTTTTTCAATAGAAATAAACTTTTCTGCTCGGTCACGACTAGTGTCCGACCGAATATTCGGTTTCGGTTTCGGTTTCGGCCAGTTTCGGCCCTTTTAGTCAGTTTCGGCTATTCGGCATCAATATGGCCGAAACCGAAACCGAAACCGAATAACTCTAATTACTAAAAAGTTCCTTAAAGTGGTTTAAAAATTATCTCTTTATTTATTATTTTAAAGTTGAACTATAATATTCAAAGAATATTTATCGTATGTATACGTTATTATTATCTGTTTGAATTGTTTTGTTTTTGAAAGCTTTTAATTAAATTTAAAAAAAAAAATAAAATGTTTTTAAAAACAAATTTGTATGCAGACTTTCAGTTTCGGTTTCGGTTTCGGTTTCGGCCGAATATTACAAAAATGGCCGAAATTCGGTTTCGGTTTCGGTTTCGGCCTAAATTTTGGTTTCGGTCGGACACTAGTCACGACCTCTCTGCAAACCTCAGAGAGTAAATAATGCCATGCAAAGCTTCTTGATAAATTAACTTTAGCCCTTCGTAGTTGGCATTAAACAAGTGCGTTCAGTTCTCAGTCAGTTGTGTGCGAGTATTTAAAAACGCTAACAACACAATTGATCATAAGAAGCTCGGTTGAAGTCCTTCCAAGGGCTGAAATAGCCTATTTGTTTTTTTTTGTTTTCGCCTATTTGTTTTTGAAACTTGGATAAAAATTACGACTATCGCAAAAGCGACGTTAGAAACAGAATAATATCTAAATTATTTGGAACATACTTTAACACGGCTATGTGGTATCTTAAATTCGGCCAAGTCTAATGTATAACTTATTAGTTATTTTATTAGTTTTGAAATAATAGTAATTCTTTTTCATGTCCAAAAACCTCTTTCATAACATTCGCTTTTCTGCCCTACTTTAATTTTATTTGATAGTTCATCAAAACAATTTAAATTGCTTTAGGAATATTATATAAGGAGGAATATTCCATATTTATAAAAACGCCCGTGGCATGCTGAAATGGCCAATTTGTTTTTGTTTTTTCAGTTTTAAAAAAAACTGAAGTACATTTTTTGGAGTGCTCATCTTGTTTTTAAGTAATTCTTGAAATTTTTGGTCCAAAATATTGGCTAGAACATATTTTAAGTTCACGTTTTTTTAAATGTAAAAGATAGAAATTGTCCTGAAACAAAATTTGGCTTAATAACTTACTTATATGGTCATGGCAGGCGTCTCTGCTTCGTGCGCGTCTTCTCCAATCTGTTTCACCAAGCAAGCTTAGGGCATCAATTGAAACATGGGGCATCAAGGACGTCAATTGTCCGGATTTTCCAAAATACTATAAAATAAATTTTATTTTGGTATTATTTTTATTCCTTTTTTAAAAATGTATATGTTTTTATTTAATTTTTTGATTTCCTATTCGATCTCGAAAATTTCGATATTATTATTGTTTATACAATTTATGTTTTCACCCCAGATTTTCCATTTTTTCAGTTTTGTCTTTAAGATAACCATATATCTAGAAAACAAGAAACCGAGCGATATGCATTAATCTTTGACTTGATTTTTTAGCTTATGTCCCGATTTTTTTTTGCAAAATCACGATTTTAAAAAAAAAATCTGGCAGCCCTAATCCGAATAAAGATATGGATAGTTATATTGATTTTGATATTGATATGGATATGGATATGAAAATAGATATGGATATGGATATGGATATGGATATGGATATGGATATGGATATGGATATGGATATGAATATGGATATGGATGTGGATGTGGATATGCATATGGATATGGATATGGATATGGATATGGATATGGATATGGATGTGGATATGTTTCTGAACATGGATATGGATATGGATGGATGAAAATAAAATATCCTTAAAGTTTATCAAATGGATATGCATTCAAAACGGAATTTTCAAGTTTGTATTTTGTACCAAGCTTTTTTAATTTAATTTAATTTTTCTTATAGTCTGTGTCCAATTAAGAGATAGTGCGGTCATGTCTGAAGGAGCGTTAAGTATTGCAGGTTTCGGAGAGGTAATTTCATACCCTGACGGAAATGTACTGTTCAACTTTATTCAATGTATCGTGAAAGTCTTATCACTTTGCAGGTATACCGAACTTTAGCAGATTCAAATCTATTTTGCTAATGAGTTGATGCGTGCACGATGTCAATTCATCGCCGCAGGTTTTAAACAATTCAGCACCGGCAGGCTGTCAGCAATTCCTATTTATTTTTTTTTTAGGCTAGATGGTAGAATTTCAACTCCATCATCATCGATCGTCATTTTCATATCTGCAAGAGGATGCTCCGGGATTAAAATCTTACTATTTTGTCTTCATTTTTTTATTTTGCAAACTTCGCTCAGAAGTTGGTCTTTGGTAAATTTGTTAAGGAATAATGCATATAGTTTGTTTCATAGGTGTGTTCAATGAACTTAGAACAGATTGTCTCCGGCATAAAAAGTTCTGCAGTCTTAAAGTATTTTAGCATTTTTATTAAAGGTACTTAAGGAATTCTTAAAATATAATTTAATGGACAGAATTATAAGGAAATTCCGAGAAACTTTTAAGGAACCATTAAAGTCCATTTAAACCATATTTAAGCGTGAAAGAATCCTGTATAAAAAATGTGTTTTGAAGCGACGGTTTGGTAAAGATATTTTTTTTCAAATAATATTAACACGACTTTTAAAGAAAACCTTTTTAAAATTTTGTAAAAAAAAATATTAATAATATACCATAAAACCGGAATTAAGGTTATAAAATAAATCCCACCCTAAATAAGCGGTGGGAACGAGTTTTGAAACTTGTTCATTTTAAAAATAAAACAAAAAAAAAATGAGGATTCTGATGAGACTTGTTGAGCTTTTTATCGCAGATTTCAAAAAAATAATAATTTAAATAAAAAAGTAGTTAAAAAACCGAAACTATTTACAAACTTTTTTGATTTATTATAAATTGATATATATATATTTAAAGGACCTTGTAATTCATGGTTCTCAGAATCATTTCACTGTTACTTCAAAATTATCTACTACCTTTTTTAAGTTTTTCTTTCTTCTTTGATAAGCAACACTGGCACTCAACTCGCTCTAACTTAACTTAATTTGTACTCCTATCTATTAAGCAAATTGAGAAATATAGCCGCTCTCTTCAATGGCAACCTGTTTGTGCGAAGCTCCTGCGCTGCTCTTTTACACTGTGTTAACGACGACAGAGCAGCAGCAGAACAGGCGGTTGGTATAAAAGGACGATAAGACTACGCGGCGACTTTAGTCTAACGCCGACATTCGATTTGTGTGCATCTCGTGTTTATTGTCAGGAAGACATAAAAAAGGATTAAGACAAAGCCAATAATAGCAAAAAAACAAAAACCCAGTGCAAATAAAAAATTCAAAAAGTGTGCAAGGTATGGAAATATCTGCATTTTATTTAAAAAGCAGATAAAATAAAAAAAGCTTTGTGCATAAAATCAAGACATAAAAAGTGCGAAACGTGTTACATAAAAAAAAGGAAACTTAAAACATTTTACGATGCAGCTCAAACATTTTTAATGAGCGCGCCATAAAGCTGGCTACAATTTTTTTAAGACACTTATTTTTAAATTTTTCGTTGTAGCTGTAACAAAACTTTCTGCCGATAACGCAGCTTTATTTTAACAAAAAAAAAAGCTGCTTAACGTTTAAAGCGCGTTAGTTTAAAACAATAAAAAAAAATATAAAAACCAAAATTATGGCAACCTCAGACAAGCGTTGCCAACATAGCGCGACGATGTTGGTAATTATAACATTATTAATTCTTGCGTGCTTAAACCAAGGATCAGCAAACGCGAACGCGATAAACGATGTCAACAATATGCTGCGCGACAGCAGCAGCACCGGTAACAGCAACAACAAAAACAATAATAACGCAATTGTTGGCTTAATTACGTCAACAACAGCTGCGGCTGGCAGCCATGTTCACGCCAGTGCGGCGGAAGCGCGCGTGATAAGCAACAATAACAGTAATAATAATAATGAAGATAATGAAAGTAATAATTATGCCAATAACGATGGTAATGGTGTTGATGATAATGATGATATTGATGATGGTGACTTCAGTGTTAACGGTGAAAATTTAATTGACAACGAATCAAGCATTGAATCGGGCGAAATGCTGCGCTTTGTCGACGATCAAAGTGTTGCCAACGATAGAGTGCAGCAACAGCGTCGTGTGGAGGCGACAGGCGACAATATCGAAATGTTGCCCTTAAACGATCAGGTGCGTCTATTGACCAAACAATTGAACGCCTTAATGATGCGACGTCGTGAGGATTACGAATTGTTGGAACGTAATCTACGTAAATCCTTAAGGATTACAACAAGTGCTACGGCAACCACAGCAGTTGATGCGGATGTGCGCAACGAATTGGTTCAATTAAGGTGGGTACCGGACAACAATTGTCTTTCCTGCATTTGGATAGTTGTTGCTATTGTTGGTTGAATTGTTGTTTTTGTTGTTTTGTAGATTTTGTTGTTAATGCCGTTGAGTATGGGTAGAGCAAGCTAGTGATTGCTAGGTTGTGGTTTGTCAGGATTTATCAGGATATTCGAAGCACACAATTTAAATGTAAACGAGTCATTTGGTCGGTCGCTTGGTCGGTCGCTTGGTCGGCTGCCTAGTCGGTTGTTTGGTCAGTCGTTTGTTCGTTGTTGGTTTGCCTTAAATCTACTTGTGGCTTACAGCAGGCTGATTGATTTTTAATTATGCCCCACTAACTGCTGGGAAATCGAACAAATGGGGCAGCAACGAAAACCAAGGCATCCAAAAGAACCTTATCAAGTAATTAGAATTGAGTAGAGTGAAATGGACAGAAATTCTGAAAGTTTATAAATATTATATGGCTCATTAATTAAGAAATCTTATGAAAACTGACAGTAGTCTGACATTTTCATGATAACTGAAATGTTGATATATATGCTGTATTTTTTTTTTTTTTTTGTTTTGAGAAATAAAGAGGAAATATTATAGAGAGAAAAATTAAAATGCTTCTGTTCATAGGGATTATATAAACATATATATGATGAGCCTTGAAAATGTATTAGTTAAGGCGAGGCTGTGTGGATTTTTTTTTTTTTATTTTTTGAGGTTACTTTCTAACAAATATTACGTATTCACCATTTAGAGACGTTGCACTTTACACTTTTTTTGTCTTTAATTTGCTCAACAAAAAAGTAAAATCCAAAAATTTTATGATTGGAATTTTAAAATGTTTAGAATTTTAAATGTTAATGTCCTAATTAAAAAATTCAGAAATTTTATAAATCTAATTTTTGTTTATGCCTTTTTTCAAACGTAAGAGGATATACAAATGCTTCAAACTTTGGATTTTTTCAACATTACAAGAAGTGAAAACAATTTGAAAAAAAAATTTGATTCAAAATTTGCTTTCGTAACCCAGAATATACACAAAAATTGATGTGGAAGTTAAAAGACTAACTCCCACCATCCGTACATTTTTGTTTTTTTTTTTTATGAGAAGGATATAATAAAAAGCCATTTTACTTGTTAGTGAGCTCTCAGAGGAAGATCAAAAAGTCAAAAATAAGGTCTACAAAAATTACATCCTAAGTCAGACTAAAAAAAATAAGTAGACGATATTAGACACTTTTTAATTGAAAAAAGCAAATAGTTACTTGTAAATGGTACATTTTTTCTCTTTAACGTTACACTCGATTGCATATTTCTCCAATTACATATTTCGAAAATATGCTATGAAAGCAGCAAATTTTGCGTGTGTGCATGAAATTAGGCCTTTATGTGATTTTTATGTACAAAATTGTATCTAATAACTTTTGTTGTTTTGAAGATATAATAAATTTTTTTGAGGTCTTTAGCCTTACTTTCTTTGGAAGTAAGTTTCAAGCTTATGTTATGAACCTCCCTTCTAGCAGACTTAAATCATGAATATTTGATCGTCAAAAATAGTTCATTACTTTAGGTTAAAATTGGTTCATAGCTTTGCTTTTTAATTGGTCGCAGGACTTCTTTTACAATTTAGAAATTTTGAATTAAAAACTAATTAAAAATAAATCAAAGGTAGTGAAACTTTTTTAAAGATGTAAAGAAAATATAATGTTTTTTAAAAAACCATATCAAAACGGATTTAAGCCAAAATTAACTTCTTTTAAACTCATTGGTTTTATTCTAAAATTAAAAAACATTATTTAGATATATCTGTTAGTTATTCATTCACAAAGTTTTGGTTTTAAGATTAGAACATATTTTTATGATTTTTTCCGCAAAAAATAAAAAAATATTTTAAGGAAAGATGAGAAAAAAAAATTCCATTTCTTTTGCATATCGTAAACTTTATTTATATTTGGTGCTATGGATGATTAAAACTTTTTTTTACTTGTGCGATGAGACTAACACGAAAAAAGCACACATTTTGTAAAAAAGCCCTACGAAATGTAAACTTTTCCCATAAAATATTTTAACATGAGGATAGACCATAAAAAATAACATTTTTGATACCCATATTGGGTACTTTTTCTTTAAGGAAAAGAAATACATTAAATAAAACAAAAATTTTTTAAAATCAGTCAAAAATTTAAAAAAAAAACAAAAAAAAAGTCAGTTTAGAAATTGCGTTTAAAAACAACATATATTAATATATAATAAATGCGTTGATATTTGAACGCGCTGATATTTGAACGCGTGTTTGAAACTCGAAATCATCATTTGTGCACGCATAAAAAAATACGTCAATCTTTGAATTTTTGTCTTTTATCACGATTTAAAAATCATTCAAATGATTCGACCTTTCCTGGTTCTGTTTTCAATGTCAGTGAATCATTTTTAAATTTTAGATTTGCTTGGATATCGATTTTAATTTTGAAAAAAAAAAAAATTATCCCAGAAAACGAATTTTCTATTAAATTCAAATTTTGATATTTCCATTTGAATATCGGCTTTTAATATCCGTTTTTGGAGGAAATTATTAAAAAAACTTTCAATCAAATACAAAATTCTGATATTGATGAGTCTGATGTCTTTATTGAAAACCATAATTTTGAAAATTGGCAAAACAATTGGCATAAAGCCTGAGAAGACGAACGACAATGTTGAACTCGAAGAAGGCGACGTCGTCGACAGGCGGTTTATGCAAGGTTAACAAAATTAAAGTATTTTATGTATTTCGGCTTTGAAAAGTACTTTCCGGTAAAGGCTCTGAAATAACAAAACAAGGGTTTATGCAAAGAGATTGAAGAAATATTAGCCATAGAATGACAGAAAAACGAATTTATAGAAATAGTAGCGAGAAGCTAGTAAGAGTTATAGACACAATTGTAGTAATAGTGATCGTCATCATCTACAGCGCCAAAAGCTAAAGAAGACTACCTTGAAAAAAAAGTAGGCAAACATTTAGAGAAACCTAGTGCAAGTGGTGGGGGGGAGAATAATGATTTTTGTTTGATCTGAATATCTTTAAAACCCGATTTTCAGACTCTAAAAACAAACTCGCATGTAACAACGTACACGTGGCAGAAGTGAAACTTCTTAAACAGTAAAAAATAAGAGAGATTTTAGTGTAAAATAGAGAGAGAAAGTATCTGAAAAGAAATTCAATCAATACGAAATGGAATAATAATCTGTTGATTCAATATTTACATACAGGGACCGTACCGGCTATGGTTTTTATCGAAAGTATCACATACATATTAACTGTTATCTTTTAACTTTTATTTTTTCCGAAAAAATAAAAGTTATTTTGTGCCTTATAGTTTTTTGGGCAAAAATAACAGTTACTTTTGACTTTTATTTTATCGGTCAAAAATAACAGTTATTTTCTGCCGTTTATTTTTTCGGTGAAAAATATCAGGTAATTTATATTTTTTCAAAAGTAATTTTACCGAATAAAAAACTTTTGATACCATTATTTTCATCTCATCGGTGAGACATTTAACACATGGTGTCAACAGTTCAATCTGTCAAGCGGCCTTTCAAAAAACACAAATTGCTTGATATTTTTAACCGAAAAAATTAAAGTCACAAAATAAGTGCTATATTTGAACGCTAAAATAAAAGTCAAAAGTAACCTTAATTTTTCCTAGAAAAAATACAAGACAAAAAATAACACTTAAATTTTAACTTTTAAAGATTCTGTCAAAAATTTAAAAGGCACTTAATATTTGAAAAAGTAATTCGACAATTATTTCCTTATGTCTTATTCATTTGAAAATTGTAAAATAACAGTTATTTTCGGACCTTGTTTTAGTTCAGTCGGTGTTTTAGTTGCTTTCGAGTGTCTTCTCAAATTGTCACTTTTTGAATGCTAGATTGCATTTGCATAGTACTCGTTGAAGGAGCCTCCGAAAGCAGAGGCAAATCTTGTTGATTATTACCTCCTGCTTCCTGATCATAATAGTTGTTATGTTGAGTGAGGGCCTTGTAAAGCAGCGAACGTCGTTTGTTGAGTGTATCAACTTGGTTGGCTATAAAATATTGTTGAGATGATGGCTGAGTTCCAAAATACATTTTTACAAAGCATCAGTGTGTTTTTCTGGGGATTGGTTCTTTGCAAATTCACCAAAATACACTGATGCTTCGTAAAAATGCTTTTTGGAACTCAGCCGATCGTGATGTTGCGATCACCTAACCTTCATCATTAGTTGCAGACCCAGCTGCGGCTGCATTCTTAAGAGCTCTAATTCGCTGTTTAAATTCACGAACGCGTTCTACTCCTGTTTTAGCTATTTTTCTTAGCTTTGAGACGTTTTTTGGCATGACAAAAACTATTCTCGGCAGTCTTAAATATTGCACTTTTAACACTTTTTGCTTTTAATATTATGTATATTGAATTAACAACCATGTATATTGCAAGTTTTTGATAACAACCAACGAACCAAATTAAGCTTTAAGCTTATTATGCAGCGTACAGGTAGTATATTTTTTTCCGCTAGATGTATCTCTATGCCTAAATATTTTCGCTTGAAGCTTAAAGAAATTAATTGCATACTTTTAGGATGAAAATTAATGTTACGGTCTAAAACGCGCTCAGTATTAATTACATTTTGTTTGCATATTTATCATGTGCCTCTGTGGCGTAATTGTAGAACTTCCGACACTTGAGCAAAGATCAACATCGATGGTCCGGGTTCAATTCTTGCTAGCGGTCATGATTTTTTGAAAATTTTCATATGAATTGAAAACGTTAGCCTAGCATCACGAATAAGAGACCTTGAAATTTCACTCGCCGCCAAAGAAGTTTCACTTCAAAAATTTGCACAAAATAAGGGCTTTCGGTTTCAGCGGTCTCAGTTTTAAATATATTAAATTTTTTTTCGCATTTGAATTTCTTGACATTGTCCTTCTGTACTACGTACCAGTGATGATATCGGATCATTTTCGAGAGTACTTTTTTACAAAGGCAAATAGTACTTTTTTATTGTTTAGGGTACTTTTTATTAAGTAATGATATGGGAATAAATACATAAATTAAAAACAATACTTTTTTAAATGTTATTATATTTATCAAATAAAGGAACAATAAATAATCAGGATTTCTTTCAGAATCCGTTAAATATTTATATTGGGGTGCCTCGACCTATATGGGGAAAAAAAAAGTCGTTATTGCCCGCAACTTAAAATAACCTTGATCGATTCTAGACGAATAACATAAACATTTTTTTTTTTTGCTATAACGATAGCCACCAGTGAGCTAAACCATCCAAGAACCATGTCTTTCTTAAAAATATTAGCTGGTGCAGTGGCAAAAAATAAACAAATGGTTGGAAATAGTAGAACTGATGAAGATCTTACTATCTGATCCAAAAAATTTCAAATCTTTGCCGCCTAACCAAATTTATTGCGCATTTTAATGAAAATTTTTGAGTTTTTCTTTTAAAAGCTTTTATTCTGGGAACATTTCTATAATCAACGGCAAATAATACGTGACTGGGCGAGAATTTTGGCAATTTTCAAAAATGATCTTTTTTAACTCTTGACAAAATTTCAAGTAAAATTCTTTAATATACCAGAGTACTTTTATCGGCAAGAAGGTACTCGGGTACTTTTGTAGAGTCTATAGTACTCAAAAAAGTACTATTCCACTAAAAATATCATCCCTGCTACGTACTATAATGTACTCTTGACTCCATGGCTCAGAAAAACTTTTGCAAAATAACTCAAAAGATACTATGTCTTCTTAGAAATATGAAATTCTATATTTGGTTAGGTTAGGTTGACACGGCTGTCTCTTATGAGACACACATAGGCCAATTAGGCCCGTTGTGATACCAAGGGGTTAATTATTTGCCCTACTCTATTTGAACCAGTTGGAGCTATTAATAAAGCTTAATTGTCTATAGACGGAACATTTTGAGAGACTGTCCAGGTCACTATAAAACCAGTTCCCCAGAAAGAGGTGGCGGTTTTTAGCTAGTGCTGTGCATTAGCAGAGAAGATGTGTTGTGCATTTTTCCTCCTCCTCATCTCTACAGCTTCTGCAGAAATCGTCATGGAGGATGTTTAATCTTCTAGCGTGGTTATCAATTAAGTAGTGCCCTGTAAGGACTCCGATAACAGCATTTATTTGATCCCTTCTTAGGGAAATTAGTTTTTTCGAGCGTTACAAGTTCAGAGTTGGCCAAACCTGATGCGCCGTGTTGCATTTGTTTCCCGTAGACCACCTTATGTTGGTTCTTTTAAGGGATAGCTCATTTGTGAGTAGTTTACATGTTGTTAGAGGTATACCAATTCATTCCTTTTCTCTCGAAACTCTAAAACTTTTGGTAGTACCATTTCGAGCTAGTTCATTTGCTTTGCAGTTCCCTGGAAAGTCCCAATGCCCGGAGATCCATAGGAAGATTTTTAGCTGCTCTGCCATATCATTAAGAGATCTACGGCAGCTTAGGACTGTTTTTGATGTTATTTGAACAAACTCTAGGGCTTTAAATAACGAGGAAATAACGCCAGAACTGAACATTCTAATTCACACCAGCCGAAAAATTTTGCTTGTGCTTGTTCTCCTGAAAGCCTGAGCCAAAGTTCAAAGCCTGGGAAATAACTTTTATGTTATCACGCCAGTATCCTGTGAAACTTTGTTCTTTTGGAATCTGGACAATTATTAAGACATGGAAGAATTCTTATTTGTTGTGGACAAGTCTTGTGTTCACTAAATTTCCGTGATTTGTTAATTTTGTTGCTTATTTTATATTGTAATATAATTGTTTTATTTATAATTTTTTTGTTTGCCATTTTGTCACACAGCTCGTCTCACAAAAATTTATTCGTTCATATTATCATGCCATTTTTAAGTCAATTTTGTGAAGCATGATGACATGAAAATGTTGTGACAACTGTTCAGATTGTGTGATTTTGAATGGCAGTGCTTTTGACAGCAATAATGACAATGTGGTCACACAGTGTGAACCAGCCATAATAAAACTGCATCCCATTTTTTTATTTAATATAGTGCTGTATGTAGACTTTAGTCCTTGACTGTATACCTCCCATTCGAAATTATCTTGAAATTTAATATATGTAGGTGCAAAAAAGGTACGCCTAGAAACTTGCCAATATCATCTATGAAATTCTAATTAAGTTTACTTGAATGAGCTCTATGTTTTTAAGTCGACTCAAATCTTTTTTCAGTAGATTTTGTTACTGACTAGCAAAGGTGCCAGCAACTGTGAGTCTTCGATTTAAATGATATTCGAATATGTGAAATAAGACAAAAATCTATGGTTGACTTATTTTTGAGGCAAAGCTAAATATATATGATTCTGTGATTTGCTTGAATGAAATCTCCAAAATTGATTGTTTTTTTATTCGACATTTTTTTCTTAAAATTGATATTGCTTTTTGCTTGCGTCTATTATAATAAGATAATGTTATATTAAAAATATTGCTTTCGTACGCCATGGGTATCGAACTCGTACAACGTTCAACATCATCGACATTAACAATTCGAAATAAAAAACTAAAAACCAAACAAAATATTAGAAAAATAGGAGGACTCTATGACGGACAAAAAAAAAATTGTTAAATATTTTTAAAATACATTATTCTTATGCAATTATCGATACATGTTTTTAGGAAAGGTTTTATGATTTTTTTTTTCCTTGGCAAATTGTTATAGCTTTTTATTTTTCAACAATTTATTTTGATACTGGATTGTATTCCGTCAAATTTATCTTAAATCAAACAATATCAAGTGCTGTAATTTTAAGTTATTTTTCAAAACATACTATTCTAAGTTGCTTATTTAAAATGATTTTTATCCACATTAGTTTAAATTAAACTAAAAGATTTCATAAAGAAATTGCAAAACATATCACCAAAAACACGCTCAAAGATAAGAAATAATTAAAAAATAATTTGTTGAAAAAACTACTCTGAACTAAGCGGTCTGAGGTCTGCATAAGTGAAATTGCTCAGCATGTGTGGGCCCGTTAGCAATGTTTGTATGGGAGTGTGTGTGCTTGATTAGCTTCAAATAATGTTGCTCATAAAACAACATGTCATGCAAAGAGCACCTAAATCAATGTTAAATGCCAGAGAGACACACTCACACACACACACACACACACACACACACACATACATATATTAAAAAAAAGACGTTATTGCTGAGAACACATGTAAACAGCAAATAAGAAAAGAAAAAGATGAAACAACTAACAAAACCAACAGCCAAAAAAGAAAACAATAATCAAAATAAAAAATATGGCCTAAATTGTTTTATAAGCTTTTTTAAAAAAAAAACTGCACACACAGCAACAAATCCACACAAAAACACTCATACACACACAAACACATACTGTGTCACGCATTCTTTAGCAGCTAATGCGGCGCAGAATGTCTGTTTATTTGTTTGCTTCATTTGAGCTGAGTTTAGTTTTGTGTGTGTGCCTGTGTGTGTGTGTGTGGCTGTGATTGCATGAGGATGAGTGTGGTTGTGTGTGTTGCTTTTAGCCAACTTCCGGTTTAGCTCGATGAAGCAAAAAACCATGATATGCAGGAAATATACACGCTCATATCATAGTCGTCAGTCTCAAATTAAATTAATATGAACGCACACACACACACACACTAGCAGCTAAATGTGGCAGCACTAACACACCCTTGCACATCCACAACAGTGATGGAAAGACAAAATATGGCTTTAAGGTGTTATATAATTGACAAAAGAAAAGAAAGACGCAAAGAGGATGGCACACACACACACACACACTAACATATTTATACACCTGCCCCAAAGCGCACGCATAGGCACAACAATTACAGAAAAGTAGGGAAGGGCACAAAAAAAAAAAACCAAAACGCATGGGTGAAAAACGCTGCATTAAGAAACTCGCGACTCTAGGCGCGCGACCCTTTTTAGCAGCCTGTGTGCCCTTTAATCTTATCTGGCGCAAAACGTAACGTCGACCGTAATTTTAACCCAACCTGACCCATTTAACCAAGAAGACGCAAACAAGCAATGTTATCATTATCAGCAAAGAGCGCCGGAAGCACAAATAAACCACACACAAACAGCAGAACACAAACATATAAACACTCATACATACTAACATGCTCATTTTGGCCCATATAAATGTGCATGTGTGAGCAAATATGTGAACAATGATGCCGTGCCGCGTTAATAACGCTTTGCAGCATAACTTGCGCTTTTCTTTGCTACTCAAGCCGAACGAACTTTATTTTTCATTTTAGCTCTGGTGTTATTTTTGCGCATTTCATGTTCTTTTTTTGTATTTTTGGCGTTATTTTAGTAGCTTTATTTTGCGCTTGTGTTCATTTTTATTTAATTTTTTGTTTTTGTTTTTTTTTTGTTTTTGTTTGTATGCTGCTTATTTTTATATCTGCTTATTTTTTGCTACGCGCTTAGCAAACACTTTATATTGTTTGCTGCCAACAACAAAAATAACAACTACAACAAAATCCTGTCTGCTCCTGTGCGTCCAACCATATAAAAAATGTGTCTAATTTTTAGAAATTACCACTTTATTTATGGCGACAAACGGAAATAGCTGCTGCCTGCTTTTGTGCTACTTTCTATTGCCTGCCAACTTACTCGACTCTCACTTACCACTCGCCTGCTAACTAGACGCAACAGCATTGAAAGAAACAAGCTTGAAATTGAGACAAATTTCCATATAAATTTTAAATGATTTCTACACTGATTATGGGTTGCATTTTAATAGAAACATTAAAATGTTTACACATTTGTTACCAAGTGGGTGGTTGGGTGGCTGTTTGTGGGTGAGTGTTTGTTGTATAAAAGCTCAAGATGGTGGCAAAATTGTAAAAAAATCGTTCTGCAGTAAAACAGAACGCTGGCAGTTAACGACATACAATTAGTTGTTTTCCCCGAAGTAGCTAAGCAGTTTGTCGGCACACACACACACACACACACACACACACAGACACACTGATACACTTTGCGCGCTGGCTCTGGCAGTCCTTAGAGAAGGTGGATAAGGCTAAAAAGAATTTACGGCACAACTTTTGCGGAGTCTTGGCATATAAGCTGCTACGTATTTAAGGATTTGTGAGCAGGATTTTCTTTTTTCTTGACAAATTTTTGTGTGTTGCTTTCATTTTTTTTTTTTTGTTATTTTTTTTTATTATAGATCGAAATACTCTCTTGGGAAAATTAGAAAATTTTTCGTTGAAAATGCTTAAAAGTTTAAGATTTAACTTTTAGAGCGGATATATTTTAAGGCTCTTAAAACTTAAACTCTCAGCTCTCTGTTGATTATTCTAGCAATTTAATTAAAAAAATTCGCATCGTTAAAAAATAATTTACAACAAAATTTCAACACCTAAATTTTATGCACAAATTTTATTAAAAACTAGCTTATAATACCCGACGCAGCTCGATTCTTGTGGTGCTTTTTATATGTTGCTTATTGTTGCTTATGAGATATGATACGTTAAAATAGTTGACATTTTTAGCATATTTTTCTTTAAAATTTTTTGAAAAAATTTACTTTTTTGGTTAATAATTTTAAAACTTTGATTTTCATTAATGTTTATTCTGTTCAAATATTAACTTTTGCCCTATTCTCCTATATAAATATTTGAAATCGCATTAAAAAACTTTGAAACGTAGATGAAAGTTCATATTTGTGGTGAATTCTGATTTAAATTAAAAAAAAAATTTGTTGACATCATTAAAAATTTTTGTAAAAATCGACAACTGTGCCACCTATCGGTTCGAAAACTATCTTTGAAGTTCAAACCACCCTCATACATTCACAAAGTTTCTTTTAAATCGGATGTGTGGTTTCGGATATTAGCGAAAACCAACATAGTGCCATGTGATTTGTATATATAATCATAAAATAAGCAAAGAAAGTCTAAAGTCGGTCTTTGCCGACTATAAAATACCCTAGTAAATATGAACTATGAAATACCCTAACATTTATATATTTATTAAAAAACTAAAACAAATAAACGTAACTTACTATAAAAAATCCATGTATTATTTGTACCTATAGAAGTAATACAGGTTTAACTAATGTGGTTTGTGTGATATGTGGGCGTGTTGGTGCGCAGATGATGTCCATTTTTTGTGCACACCGCAGTTTTGATATTAAATGTTCCCACACAAAGTTTCATCTATCAAATATGAACATTAAATAGTGTTTTTAATATTGTGGGTTGTATGGGAGGTGGACGTGTTCATGAGCGGATGACGCTCATTTTGTGAACAGATCTTACTTTTGATACAATAATCTCACATACCTAGTTTCTATGCAAAGATTCATCAAAGTCAAAGTCAAATATGAACCTTTTAATATTGTGGGTTGTATGGGATGTGGGCATGTTCATGGGCGGATCACATCCATTTTATACTTTTTTATACCGGATACGCTTCGTTCTAGGTGTAACCAACATTTGGATAAGTGTATAAAAAAACCCTCTGAATCATAACAAAATGCTTCCAATTTTTCACGCAATTATTCTCAAATTTTGTGCTTTTCTATGTTCAAAAATCCAAAACAATTTGGCCATTTCAGCCCTTGAAAGGACATTATTAAAGCTTCTTATAAGCTATTTTGCTGTGCGTTTTTTTAAATTTTGTACACAATGGATCAAAAACTGTATCTACTTGTTTTATACCGACTGCGAACGGCTAAACAGCATGTTTTCAAGAAACTTTTCATGGAATTTATAATTCTCTGGGGTATGTCATTATCTGCAGAGGGGGAATCAAGGCACTTCGACGCCAAAGCCACACACAGTTTGTGCCTCAACAGGCACGTTTTTATATTTAACCATTTATACCCAAATTTTTTGACATTTTTTGGCATCGTCAAAGATACTTAGGTCCTCATCCAATTCAGATTCATCCAACATCTTAAATATGTTAGGAAAATTATTTGCCTTGCAAGAATTTTCAAAGATATGACCTTGCAATTTGGTAGTTGCATACCTTTATGGTAAATAACATTCTTGGTTAAGAAATATTTTATTAGACAAATTTCTTTTTCAATAAGAGCGTGCAAGGTTCTTAAATTTCCAAAACATTGACTCCATAAAAACTTTACAAAATACAAAAAACTTTCAAATACAAAAAAAAAAAAAATCAATCAAAAATGAAAGTGCTGACTTTGATAGTGAATAACTCGATCATTTTACAAAAGATTCCATTCATTTATTTTTTGTTTCTAATTTTGACTAATTTTTCGTTCAATTATTTTCATTTTCGTTTTCCTTCCAATTTTTATAATTTTTCAAAAAAAACCTTAACGAATTTCTTTATTTCGCAAAAAACTTTTATAAAAATAATTGCTATTCAAAAAATATTTAAAATCAAAAATGTCATTTTAATGTTCTTTTATATGGTTTGCATAAATTTAGGATTTATTTAAAGTTTCTATTATAAAGATTTAAAAACGGTTTATACGATCGAAAAATCAAGCCTAACTATCAAAAAAATTTAAGGTTTTTTGTTTGTTTATTTTTATTGATTTTGTATTTTAGTAATCTTGTATGCATTAAAATTAATGGTGAAGTGAAAAAATCATGACAATTTCTCATTTCGTTTCTGAGTTTTAATCCCAAATACCCCCTTAAACACTCCCACAGCAATATCAGCGCCACCAACTGGGTCAAACTTTAGATACAAACCATCTACAGACCCAGCCGCATGTACTCACCAAATTATATTCAAATCGGTTTAGCCGTTTAGGAGGAGTTCAGTGACAAAGCCATGTACAGAAGAATTTTATATATAAAGATAAGAGTTTTGCATAATTAAAAAAAAAACAAATTGGCCATTTCAGCCCTTGAAACGACTTTGGCCGAGCTACTTATGATCAATTGTTTTGTGTGTATTTTAATGTTTTGCACACAATTGACAGAGAACTGGACCTACATGTTATATGCCGACTCTGAACGACTAAAGTTCATGTTCTCAAGAAGCTTTACATGGCATTATTTACTCTCTGATGTTTGCCATTGTCTGCAGAGAAGTGGTGACCGATCAGAAAAATTTTTTTTTGAAAAAAACTTTTCGCCGTGGCTGGGGATCGAACTCGGGCTCCGAGCATGCTAAGCCACACACTTAACCTGCATGCCACGGTCACCACAATAATTCACTTACAGTTAAATTCACAAGAAAATGACGAGCTGGAAAATTTAAACGAAAAAATACTAAGGAAATCCGAAATTGTTTAAAATTTAACTCAAAAACTGATCAAAATTACTCAATACTGAGTTATTTCAGCAGCAGTCTTAGTCATATGATAGTTCTAGTAAACTACTAGTACTCTGATTTGTCAAAATTTTTTTGAAATTCAACACAAAAACTAATCAATATTACTCAAAACTTAGTTAACTCAGCAGCAGTCTTAGTCCTTTGATAGTCCTAGTTCACAACTAGTACTATGATTTGTCAATTAATTGTTTGAAATTTCACTCAAAAAATTATTAAATGTAAAAATTTTACAAAATTAAGCCAACTCAGCAGCTGTCTTACACATAAATACATATCTGCTTTATATGCCTTATAGACTTCATAATTTTTTTTTCCTTAACTTCAAGGCAACAAAGAAAATTAATATAAAGAGCAAGCAAAAAAAAAAACTTATTTCAAATCGATGACATTTTGTTATATTAAATAAACATAAAGCACCAAATTTATACACGACAAAACTTTATCCAACAACAACAACAACAAATTTTACAAAATTGTTGTTACAATTCAATCATGAGACCATCAGCAAATAAAACCATGTTTTTGTTTTGTTTTTTAACTTTATCAACATTAAAACAAAATTAATAAGTAGCAAAACGTTGCTTCTTTAAGTTTTCAGATTTGTTTATGACTTTTTTGCAAATATTGCAAAAATTTGAAATTTTGTTGTCTGCAAGAAAAATAAACAAAAAAAAAGTTATGTGGTTGGCAGGAATTGGTTAATGGAGCAGAAACTTTTCACAATTTTGGTTAATATTGAAAAGAATTTTAAAAACTTTTTTTTTTAATGAAAGTTAAGTTAGATGAACAAATTTAAGAACTTAGTTAATGTAAGGAAAAAAAGGACGAAACTTTTTTTGCTACTCATAGCCAATCAACAAGTTGGTGAAATCAATCATCAGACCAACTTTTATTCGGTAGCAAATCTTTAGTTAAACTTTGGCCTATGCAACAAAATGTCAATTATTTCATAAATATATAAAAGTAAACTCATGAAATAGAGAAAGAAAAAACAAAAAATATTAAAAAAGAAATGCTCAAAACTGTGAAAAATAGTAAAAGTCTTCCTTAAGGAACTATAATTTAATAAAATTCAACTTTGTGTGAATTGCTTTTAATGGATTGCTATAAATGTTTATGTTTTCAACTCAATTTGTTGGGACCAGGGCTGGCAACATTTGTTTTTTGCTTCTTTTTTTCCAAATAAAAATTGTACCAAAAAGTGACCAATTTTCAAAAAATTTAAGACGAAATTTTTAATTTTTCTTATTTCATTACACAAGCAATGCATTTAAATGTCGCTTCATTTATAAAGTGTCAAATATTACTTCAGTTGTCAACGATTATAATGCCCACAATTCTGAGAAATGTTGTCCGCATGACCTTAAGCATACATGATCTCTTTCAGTCAGCACTGTGCCGATGTAAATGTTTGTTGACTCATTAAAATTTTTTTTTTTATTAACATAAACAAAAGTGCAATAAAAAAATAATATTAACTCGAAAATAAAGTTTTAGTTACTCTTACAGTAGTAAGAAAAGTTTGCACACAAATGTTTTTAAATGTTAATTTTCTAAAAATGTATTTTAGAAATCTTGTCAAATTTTTTAAAAAAGTGTAAAATTTTTCAAAATAAAAATAAGGTTAGAAATAAATTCAAGTCAAATAGAGACAAATCTGGCATGTTTAGTCAGGCATGCCTAAATGGCAGCCCTGGTCGGAAACATTTAAAAGTAGATTCTTATATATTAATATGTGAACATTAAACTTTGTCGTATACCTTTTTGGTATTACTCAGAACTTAAGAAGAATATATATTTATGCATATATCTTATGAAGCGGGTTGCCAACCTTCTAAGAAAGAAATCAAATTTTTGAGTAAAACCCCGCCCTTTGATCGAATTTGTTTGCAAAAATGCTTTTAAGTTGGTCGAATTTGAGTTTTTTTCAAAAGTACACTCAGAAAAATATATCACACATATCTTTCTCAGATAAAAAAAAATCTCTATTTTCGATTTCGAGCAATTTTCTCTTCTTCAAATAAAATTTTTCTCAATTATAAAAAAACTTTCACATTTTCGAAGAAATATTTCTTCACTTGTGGGATATGGAAATATTTCATGTCTCTATGAATGATAAGTATTTTTCTCGCACAAAAATATTCTCATTTATAAAGAAGTATTTTTGTGGAAATTAAATTTTTGTTTTTATAATTTGATAAAAAATTCACAATGCTAAGTATTTTCTTCAATAAAAAGAAATCTTTTTTTAAAAATAAAACAGTTTTCTCTCTAAAAACGATAAATTTTTATATTTTTGTCTTTTTAATGGAAGCTTTTTATCATAATTTAGAGTATTTTAAGTATCACAATTACACTCAGAAAAAAGTGTCTCGGAATATGATAAAAAAGGCATCATATTAAGAGAAAAATGGTATAGACTTTGCTCCAGAGAATGCTATTCTCTAATTGCGATACTAAAAATTCTCTAAAAATGATAAAAAGCTACCATGAAATAGAAAAATATATCAGTTTTAGAGAAAAATACTTTATTTTTTGAGAAAATATTTGTTTTTATTGAAATAAATACTTCTCATAGTGAATTTTTTATCAAAATATAAGAAAAGTTTATAATTTTCAATAAAATTTCTCTATAAATGAGAAATTTTTTGAGCGAGAAAAATACTTATCATTATTAGAGACATTGAAATGTTTCCATTTCCTAGAAGTAAAGAAATATTTCTACGAAAATGTGAAAATTTATTCTAATTGAAGAAAAATTTATTTGAAAAAGAGAAAATTGCTATTATCAAAAATAGAGAAATTTTTTACCGGAGCCAGGTATGTGTTTTTTTCTCAGTGTAGAGAAAAGCATTCTATGCAGCAAAATCCACACCATTGTTCTCTTAATATGATGATGCCTTTTTTATCATATTTCGAGAAATTTTTTTCTGTGTGTATTTATTAAAACTCAAGAGGAATGAAACTTATATCATTTGAAAGATAATTTTACACAGATGTGCAGAAGATATATATAAATGATATCTTATGGAGGGGCTTCCCAACCTTCTAAGGGAGAAATCTAATTTTTGAGTAAAAATTAGTGCTTTGGTTGAATTTGAGTTTTTTTCAAAGGTAAAAATTTCCTCAAAAAATTTAGTTTTATGCATTCAGCAGTTGTCAAATTTGCAAAAAAATGTGGTTTGAATTAAGGGGGCGCATGACATTGCCCGTTTTTTGAAATCTATTTTTTTTACAATTTTGTATTTTAGTAAATATTCTTAAGGTTCTAAGGAAAAAAAATATCATGGATAAATTCCTACGGCTTCAAAGTTACAGTTACAGTTACAGCCGGATTAAGGAGAGATCATTTTTAATTTTCGCTCTTTTTTGTCGTTGTTCACAAACTTTGAACGCGTTTATATCGAAACCATGTTTTTCGTACTGTTTGCGGCACTAGCGGGTTCATTTTTTGACGAAATTTTTTTTTTGTATATTTTCAAACTTAATTCGCTATCGCATGGACACGAGCTTTTTTACATTTTTTTCGATTTTTTTATGAATTTTTAAAGTCAATATTTTTTTCGGAAAAACACACTTTCAAATTTGGAACATCATCACAAATTGAAAGAAAAAAAAATTAAAAAAGCTCCTGTCATACGCTAACCAATTTTGGTTAACATTTAAAAAAGTAATTTTTTCCAGATCGGACAATTTTTGCGAGTCCCAGCGCTGCAACCACGAGGACCCGTTTTTTTCTCTGCCGCCAGTTTGGAGCTCTATGAAACCATGTTGGAGTGAAAATATACATTTTTTTAAAAATTTTTTTTTCTTGTAATTTGTTCAATTCTCTACAATAATAAAAAAAAATTTGGAAAAATGTTTGTTTTTGACTGAGTTATGAATTTTTAAAAAAAAGTCTATTTTGTCTGCCGCGAATGTAATGTCCCTCCTTAAATCGTCAAATTTTAAGGGTTTTTCAACTTTTCTAATTATTTCTGAAAGTTTGTTAAATATTCTTTCAAACATAAAAATAATCACTGTAAAGCTTTTACCAAAAGTATTTTTAATAAGTTTTTTAAATATTGTCGTTAGTCATTTAGCGTGTATTTCAACCCAATGCCAAGAGAGAGAAAAATACTGTCATATTTTATGTTCTAAATTTGGAAGCCAATATCTCCACCATCTTTGAATATAATTAATTTATTTTTTTTTTGTATTTAAGTCTTATCAGTTAACTTAAAAAAATTTAAAAGAATATTACCGTTACGTTTTGTATATATTTAAATTACTCCTTTTAGACCAAAAGAGACCACAAAATTCGATCTTTTGTCATAATATGTGCTAAAAATGATTTTTGTTGTAAGAAAAACAAAAATTCAAATTTGCATTATTGCTTTTCTTTCAAAATGTTTACCGCATTTTCGGTGGATTTATTATATTATAGATGTGTGCCACAAACCAATTTTCTTTCAGTCGGAACAAATTCTTGCTAATCTATATAATTAATAGGCAAAGGTTTTTTTTGTGACTTCAACTCCTCCCAGACCAATGGACCGATTCTATCGATTTAGATGTCATTAAATCAGGTTTAGGCTGTATATGTGCAAACCACTTTTAAAAATTGTAATTTCACTTCAGGGGGTTCCCAACCTTTTAAAACAGAAATAAAATTTTTGGACAAAAATCCGCTATTTAATCAATTTGAAATTTAGTTTCAGAAGAGCTTATGAGTTGATCGAATTTGAGTTTTTTTAAAAACTAAAAATTTTTAACCAAAATTATCTTTTATGCATTCCTCAAATGTCAATTGTCCGAAAAATGCAGTTCCAAAATCAAAAGTTCCACTTTCCTAGCAAACAAGTCAGTCAAGTTTTAACAGTTTTCAAAAAAAATTTTTTTTTTGAGTTTTTTGGTGTTTTTTCATCTAAATTTGTCATAAATCGATGTTGTAGGTGTTCTGTAAGTACCTTTTATTAATTTCTGAAATATATCTTAGTATTATTTCTTAAATCTATTTTTTAATGCGTTTTTTTTTAACATTAGTTATTTTTTATAGCTGGATGAGTTAAGCTGCGATGTTTTCGAATAATAATAATGTTTTTCTCAGTTGTTATATAAGTATAAGTCCGTCTTCGTATTTTGACAGTTACATTAAAAAATTTTGTGTCAGATCAAACGTTTCAAGTCAAACCATTCAGATAATGATCTTTTATATCATTATTGAGACTCAATATATCGTTATTCGTTATAACTTATTGAATAGAATATCATATATTAAATGTCTGTAATGTTTCTAACAATTAATTTTTATTGAATTGCTCGAATTCGGGCAACAGGTTTACTAGTTTTTACAAAACTTTATTCACAACATCATCAACAAACATATTTTGTTTAGCTCTAAACAAAATTATACTTCGTGCATGGAACAAAAAAATTAAGTATATTATATATTGACTGACCGTTAGAATATAAATGAATGAATTTAAAATATTATGATATATGGTAGAGTTACTTCAGGGTGATAATATCTCCGATACAAAAGCAAACTAACAATAGTTCAATTGTTATTAACAATTCTCGTTTCATGTCATGAACCACTTAAAATTATTTTCTTTTGCAGACTTAGTTGTACATATATTGCTATGCATATTTCAAAGCTGTTGAAAGCTTTAACGTTACAATTGAAAAATTTCAATTTTAAAACAATGTCTGTTAACCACGCCAAAATAATTTTCATTTAACAGCGAAAACTAACAAAAATATGATAATTATAAAAGTTGATTAGCAACAAAAACAAAACCCAAAAAAAATTGTTCCATTTCGCAATGCAATTTCAGCTACGTGTGCGTGTTTTAGCGCATGTTCGTGTGTGTGTGTGTGTGAGTTTTTGTGTGTGCATGTTTTTGTGTGTTTAACCAATATAAAGCAAAGCTTGGCACTGTGGTTCAGCGGTTCAGCGATTGTTTTGTGTGCGTTTCTCTCAACCAACAACAGTCAGCCATGTTTAACAAATTGCAAAACAAGTGCGGCGGAATGTAGAGCAAGTTTGAAGGCATGCATGTGAACAGTAAAGCTTTCGCAAAAAATAAAAGCTTAAGCGTTGAGCAAGTAGCTGAAATAAAAAAAAAATAGCTCGCTAGCAATGTTTTTGCTAGAGTGCTTCAATCATCGCTATGATGATGAAGGCAAGGATGCCAACAACAAAACAAAAAAAAAAAAAAACAACAACAACAGATATAACAACAAATTGATTATATTAAATCGCACAAAATTAGTAGAGCAACTCGTGATATGTTATAAAAGTATTAATAAACATAAGCAAACATATGCAGGATTATTATGGCGTGCAGGGATTGCTTTTATTAATGCGCAAACTTGGCAACATTTTGTTTTTTCATTGTTGTTGTTGATGTTGTTGTTTTTTTTTTGCTATTCATATTTTTCTCGTTTTTGTGTATGTCTTTTTCCTACTTTTTCTTCATTAACCACAAAGTTTTTACACCCACTCAAGCAGACAACTATTTACAAGCTTATCATGTTGCTTATCTATCACTCATAATATTTATTCTAACAAATATTGTGCACCATCTGGTATCCAAGGATTTGTCATGAATAAACTATGGAGAGTATTAAGTACAGTTTGTAAAAGTTTATGCCTTATGAACAGATGATGAAGAAGAGGTAGCAGTAGACGAAAAAGAGGCAGATAAAGAGGTAGAAGAAGCTACAATTAATTACAGTAGAATGCAAAAATGTTGGCACATCATTGAAATTAATGTTGCATGTTATGTTAGTTAGTTGATGGTGGCAGGCGAGGGTTAAGTGTGGCTGGGGTTAATATGTTTATAGTATATAAAGAAAAAAATGGGGGGAAAAATTAAGTTTTATTGAAAAATGAGTTAAAACTAAGTTAGAAAAAAATTGAAGGGAAGGAAAATGTAGTTTTTTTTT
This sequence comes from Tetanocera ferruginea, assembly GCA_958299015.1. Classification (NCBI taxonomy): domain Eukaryota; kingdom Metazoa; phylum Arthropoda; class Insecta; order Diptera; family Sciomyzidae; genus Tetanocera; species Tetanocera ferruginea. The sequence continues at coordinate 31,564,221 of OY282640.1, read as the reverse complement.
TGAGCGTTAAAGCGTTAAAGTTGAAATGACTTCATAAAGAAAGGGAGCTTTTTATTATAAGCTCTCACTTTTAAGCTATCAATAATATGCTTGTGTAAAAAAAAAAAAATCTTAATGAGGCTTATTTGTTTGTGTTGGTAGAAAGACAAAATATCAAAAGCTGCATCAAAATTATGTATACTTTTGAGAAAAACAAACACATAGTAATATAGCAAGCTTGTAGCGAATTAATAGCAAGCTTTAATGACTTTTATTTTTGGCTTAGAAGATTATAATTAAAAAATATAAAAACTTAAAATAGCTTTTTTGGCGTTAAATAAATATTTGATTTTTTTTTTACTACAAAGCTGTAAACAATTAAACAGCTAAATTTTAATAAATTTAAAATCTGTAATTTAAATAGTTTAAAATTATTAATACAGCTTTCAATATTTATTATAATATTGCCTTTATAAACGTGTTTTAGAAGATTAGCTAAGCTTAAATGAGCTTTTAAATTTTTTATTTTAAATAACTGAAAAAATTTGAAAAGGTCATATAAGCTTTGGAGTGCTTTTTTAAGCTTTTTATTAAGGAATTTTCGAAAATGATGTTTAGCATCAAAAAGCGCTTAACTGTTTAGAAATTTTTAATGATACACAGTTTTCTTATGGCGTTTTCGTTTCTACTAAAAAATGTTGCCTTGTCGCAGTGCAAAATGTTTTCGATGTTGCCCGCAACCCTGTAAAAGTGCATGTTTTTGCATACTCGAAAAATGTCGACTTAAATAAACGAATATGACCATCCTTGTCTAACGCACGCATTTCATAATATTGTTGTTTTAAAAACAGCTGATATGCAGGGCAATCATCTACCCTGAGAAAGTTTTGCAGGGTAGAAAATGCGACTTTTTTGCCCTCTGTGAGTGTGACATTTTAAGAAACGAACACAGAATTTACTCACCCGGTTGCACTTATTTTAGAATCGAACACAAAAAAAGGCAAGGGCAATGAAAAGGCAACATTTTTTGGTAGAAACGAAAACGCCATTAGGTTTTTGGGATTTAAAAGCTCTTTTAAAAAACTTTTATAAAGCTTTGAAAAATCGTCAACAAAGCATTAAAAATTCTTTACAAAGCTTTCAAAAAGCTCTCAAAAAACTTTAAAAAGCTTTCAAAATGCTTAAACAAAGCTTCAGAAAGCTTAAGCAATGCTTCAAAAGATTGAATTAAAGCTGAATGAGTTTTAGTACTGGTGGTGACCGTGGCATGCAGGTTAAGTGTGTGGCTTAGCATGCTCGGAGCCCGGGTTCGATCCCCAGCCGCGGCGAAAAGTTTTTTCAATAAAAAATTTTTCTGATCGGTCACCACCTCTCTGCAGACAATGGCAAACCTCAGAGAGTAAAGAATGCCATGTAAAGCTTCTTGAGAACATGAGCCGTTCGGAGTCGGCATAAAACATGTAGGTCCAGTTCTCGGTCAATTGTGTGCAAACATTTAATAACACACACAACACAATTGATCATAATAAGCTCGGTCAAAGTCCTTTCAAGGGCTGAAATGGCCAATTTGTTTTTTTTTTTTGTTTTTTGAGTTTTAGTACTGGGGCCTTACTCTGTAACGCGATTCGAAAAGTAATGCGATTCGAAAATTAAATGCCATTCGAAAGTTGTATCGCACTGTGTAACTCTTTCGCATTCCTGACAGTGAGTTAACTTATTGTTTCATCAAATTTTTGGATACAGTTAACGTTACTGACTTTTAAACGTAAAAAATGCGAAAATAAGTGTGAAGAAACAGAAGATATGTCAAAATATTTAATGCGAAAATCGAATTGCAGAGTACAATATTTCCGAATTCGAACAATTTAACTTTCGAATCACGTTAGAGAGTAAGGCCCCTGCTTTATTTAGCTTTCGAAAATCTTAAACAAAGCTGTAAAAATTCTTTGCAAAGCTTTACTTAAACAATACTTCAAAAGATTTATTCAAAGCTGAAAGAGCTTAAGTACTGCTTTTTAAGCTTTAAAAAATCTTAAACAAAGCCTTAAAAATTCTAAACAAAGCTTTCAAAAAATTTCAGAAAGCCCTCAAAAAATGTTGACAAAACTTTAAAAAAGCTTAAACAAAGCTTCAAGAAGCTATAACAAAGGTTAAAAAAGCCTTAAATTTGCTTTAAAAACTTTATTTAAAAAAAGATTCAAAAGATTTAAACTAAGATGAAAGTGCTTTAGTACTGCTTTAAAAACGATTAAACAATGCTGCTAAAAATTGTGACAGAACTCTAAAAAGCTTTCTAAAACTTCGACAAAGCTTTCAGTAAGGGTTAAGTAAATCATTAAAAAAAGTTTTAAAAAAGCTTTAAAATTTTTCACAAAGCATTATCATAGGTTTCATAAAATAGGCTTCAATAAAGCTTTTTAAGGCTCAAATAAAGATTTCAAAATGCTTTAATTAAGATTTTAACTAATATTTTAAAGGTTCTTTAAAAAGCTCCACTAAGTTTTCAAAAAGGTAGATTAAAGTTTGCAAAAAGCTTCCAGAATATTTCAAGGAGCCTCAGTTAAGTTTCATCATATCGTTCTTAAAGCTTTTGAAAACTTTGGCAAAATTTTAGAATGCTTTAATAAAGCTTTCAAAATGCTTTAGAGATGGTTCTTTGAAAAGCTTCACTTAGCTTTCAAATACTTAGAATAAAGTTTGCAAAAAGCTTCAAAAAAGCTTTTAATAGCTTTTTAAAATTGAAAAAGATTCAATCATTTTTAAAAAAGCTTTATATTTTCTGATAAAGAAAATCACCTCTCTGCATGCAATGCCAACTCTCAGAGAGTGCACAATGCCATTTATAGGAGAAATAAATGGCTTGAAAACATGAACTTAAATCGTTTAGAGGCGGCATAAAGTATGTAATTAACTCTTTGCTAAACTTTGAAAGCTTTAAAAAGTTATAATACAGCATTCAAAATGATTTGAAAAAGCTTAAATAAAGCAATATTTAAAAAATAGTTAATAAAGCTTTTTCCATATTTAGAACAGCTTTCCAAAAATTCTAAATTCATAAATAAAGCTTTCAAAATACTTCCAAAAAAGCTTCCATAGAGCATTAAAAAAGCTTTTATGAACTTGAAAACAGTTTTATATGAGTTTTTGTAGAGATTTGCTTTCAAAAGGCGTTATTTTAGCTTTTAAGCAATATTGAAAAAAATGACTAAAACTTTTAAAAATATTCAGCACAACATTAAAAAAATTTTTAAATAAACAGTTAAGCCTTCAAGAAGCCTTCAAAATACGGTAATAATGCTTTGAAGCTTATTAAAACAAATTTTTGTTTAAGCTTTTAAGAAATATTTTAAAAAAATTGCGAAAGCCTACAAAAAAGCTTAGCACAACTTAAAAAAGCTATAAATTCGTCAAGTAAGATTCCAATTTCATCAATAACTATTTAAAAAACTATAAAAGAGCTTCAAAAATTTAAAAAAAAGCTTTTAGAAGCTTTAATAAAGCTTTCGATAAGCTACAATAAAGTTTTCAAAACTATTTATAAATTCAAAAAAGCTTTAAAAACAGCTTTTAAAAAGCTTTAATAGAGCTTTCAAGCTTATATGAATCAATTTGTGTGTAAGCTTTTAAGCAATATTTAAAAAAAAATGCCGGTACTTTTCAAAAAACTCAGCACAACTCTAAGAAAGCTCTTAATTCAGATTACAAAATCTTTCAAAAAGCTTTAATGAAGCTTTCGAGAAGCTCATTAAAGCTTTTTAAAATAAAGCTTTTTAAAAGTTGTAGTTATGTCCAAAAACTTTACTAAAGTTTTTAAATTTCTTTTAATAACCTTAGACAGAGCTTTCAGTAGGTTTCAATATAACTTACAAAAAAACTTCAACAAAACTTTAATTAAACATTAAAAAAATGTTTGAATCAACAGTTAAGCCTTCAAGAAGCTTCAGTGGAGTTTTCAAAATACGCTAATAATGCTTTGAGTCTTTTTAAGCAAATGTTTGTTTAAGCTTTTAAGAAATATTTAAAAAAATTGCAAAAGCCTTCAAAAAAGTTTAGCATAACTTTAAGAAAGCTTTAAATTCGTCAAGTAAGATTACTAAAGTTTTTAAACTTATTTTAATTAACTTAGACAGAGCTTTCAAAGGTTTCAATATATCTTTCAAAAAACTTCAACAAAACTTTAAAAAAGTTTCAAAGCCATTTACACAAACCTACTTAATGTTTTTAAAAATTTACTCCAGCTTTCGAAAAGCTTGATTTGAGCTTAAAAAAAGCTTGATTTGAGCTTTTAATAAGCTTTAATAAAATTTTCAGAAGGTAGGAAAAAACGTAAAAAAAATTTCAATACAGCTTTTAATAAGTAAAGTTTAAAAAAAAATATTCCTGTTTCTGGTTTATTTATTAAAAAATTAATTCATTTGCTTTAAAAAGGAATTGCTGAATAAATTCAATATATTAACTATTTCTATATTCGGAAAGAAATGGTTTATATATTTGGAGGTCTTTTTATTGTATGTTTTTGGCTTGTAAAAGCTTTTCATTTTTTATTATAGTAGCAATTTATAAGCTTCTGTGAATATATTTGAAAATTAAAAATGAAAAACAAAAAAATGGTAACTACGTTAATTGAACGAATTTGGTTTTTATTGAGTCTGCCGTAGTTAATATAAACAAAAAACAACAAAATTGAATAGAGATAATTTTTATTAATTAAAATAAATGTTTTCTTATGCTGCTGAAAATTGGATTATTTCATTTTCTTGTTTCATGCTTCAAAATATTAATTTGTGAACATTTTTAATTGCTTCTATTTTGGCAGCAAATTTAAGTTTAAGACTGAGAAAGAGAGATAAAAAACATACACATCGTATTTATTATCTCATGTGGCCAAAATTTCAATTTTAACACACACCAATGCACATAAACCCATGCACACAGACAAACACACAGACGTACACATTCCGGCACTAAGAAAAAAATGAAAAGCAAATGAAACTAAAGCAAAATCAAAGCAGAGAAATGCACAAAATTTAAACGGAACTGAAATAACAAACATAACAGAAACAACAACAAAAACAATAACGTATGCAACATATATACAAATACTGCCAAAAACAAACACATGCACTTTACACACAAATATATAAACGGACAGACTCTAGACTGTAGAGCGAAACCGAGAGTTAAGCAACAAATTGCTTAACATAACGTCGCCAACGGATATACGAAAATGACTTCCGGTCGGAAGTAAAGAGAAAAGTGAAACTTTTGCTGCATTTTCAGCAAAGCTCTGGTAATTGAGTAGAGGGTGGATTTTCTGCTAGTGTGTGGATTAAAAATAGTGTCATTTAAGTGTTCATATGATCGTGTGTTCGTATGTGTGTGAGTTATAAATTTGTGCAAAAAACTGATGAAAATTATATATATGTATGTACTAACAAAACAAACATATACTATAGATGTACACAAACAAAGCAGCACAAAATTAAGCACACATACATCAAAACAAATATGTATGTCTCACATGTAGAAACACTCACTTATGTCATGCCACATATTATGTGGTAATTTATTTTGCAGTGCATTTTCAGTGCAGTTAAATAAATCACACAAAAACACACACACACACACACACACACACACACACACCCACATTCATTTAAACAAAAACAATTGTGTGTTTGTGGAGTATGTGTAGAGTAGCCGCCTGACGAGCTTCAAATTACTGAAATGATTTGCTGAACCTCAAGAAAAACCACTCATACCACTCTGGCTAAGCACTCTGCACACAACCAAAAACACTACTATTTCTGGCTCAAAATGACAACTAAGCACAATTCTCAAAAATGTTATATATTTTATGTTTTTTTTTTTTTTTTGGACACAAATAAGTTCAGTCAATTCGAAAAATTTTAAAATAAGCAAGAGCGACAGCAACTAACAATAGCTTGAAAATTATATAAACAAATAATGAAAAAGCATCTTTCAAAGAGAACAATTTTAAGCCTCAATAAATGACAATATTTGCAACAGATTTAAATAAATTTAGGCCTTTGTATGACTACACAAACTCATATGTGACTATATGTGTGGGTGTATATGTGTGGATGTATATGTGTGTGTTTGAATTTCAACAAGCTTTGTAAGAGCTGGTATTATGATGTTATTTATGCTGTCTTCTATGTTTTATGTGCCAGGATAATTGTTTACTTTCGAGGCAACTTTGTTAGAATTTAAATTCAAAGCCACACAAAAATGCTTTGACTTAATTGTTATGAAAGAAAAATAGGGAGAGTGCAGTATGTTTTTTATCTTTTGCCATTAAGACTGCTACATATGTCTAAAATTAGATTTTGCTAATGATGTTCTGAATTATTTATGGGCAAGTAGCTAAAGTAGTTAAATTAAAAAAATATTCAAGGATTTTTTTAAGAGGTTTGTTGTTATTATTTTTGATGAAAAAATATGGAAGGTAAAAAATATATTGTTGATAAAACTTGCATTAACATATTTTTATGCTTATAAAAGTTGAAGATTTATAGTCAATCGTCATTTAGATATTTTTGAAAATTTATGAATAAAGCTAAAATCACCACATTTTCTACTTAACAGACAGTTTGAATAAGTTTAATATTTCATAGAAATAACTTCGAAATCAAAACAAACTCTGGCTGGAAATTACAGTAGACATCTATCGGCATATTATTGCGTTGTTTGAAAGTTTAAACTTTATTAAAATATTTCCGGGAAAAATTCTCAAGAATTCTCATAATGCTTGACGGTACGACACGTAGGCCGCAGGACAAATTGTGGGCCGCAGGACAACCAAATGTATTTTTTTTTTCGAAATTAAAAAACCATAAAACTAGCAGAATTTTAAATACAAAATGGGGGGCGGGGGCTGTTTTGCTACTTTTAAAAATATCAACAACTAAATTTATTACAAATTAGCTATTTTAGATTTTAAAATTAATTAATCAGCAATAAAATATTTTTTTGAAATTAAGTTTTTAACATAAATTTTTTGGATATTTCAAAAATTACCTCATTTAACACTTTAAATAAATTAACAAAAATTTTGTCCAAAACACCCCCCATTTTTTAACCGACTTCAAAAAGGAACATCGATTACTCCTAAAGTACTTGCCCGATTGCTGTTGTTTTTTTTGTCAACACATAGATACCATCAACGCGGAGGTGCTCGTCTATAAAAGTGGGCGGTATACGACAAAAAGGCGTGTCGCTATAAGAAAAACACTGTATCTCAGTAAATATTGTCACTAGAGAAAAAAATACACTGTAAAATTAGAAGGGCAGGCACAAATATTAAAAACGACAATCACTTAAGTGGGCGTTATTCAAAAAAAGGGTGTGGCAATATTGGAAAACCTCTGTGTCTCGAATAAAATTGACACTAGAGTACTGAAATTAAGTACAAAGGTAGGCACAATTATTAAAAATTACTATAAGGAAAGTGGGCGTTATTCAACAAAGGGGTGTGGCAATATTAAAAAACACTGTATCTCGATTACTATTGACAGTAGGATACTAAAATTTAGTACACAGGTAGGCACAAGTATAACAAATTACTGCCAATAATGTGGGCGGTATTAGATAAAGGGGTGAATATAAGAAAAACACTGTATCTCAGTAAATATTGACACTAGGGTTTACAGCAAAAATGCAAGGGTAGGTACAATTATAAAAAATTACGATCAATTAAGTGGGCGTTATTTGACAAAGAGGTGTGGCAATATTTGAAATACACTATATCTCGAATAATATTGACACTAGAATACTGATATTTAGTACAGAGGTAGACACACTTATTACAAATTACTGTCACTTAAGTGGGCGTCATTTAGGGGTATGGCAATATTAGAAATCACTATATCGAATACTATTGACAGAAGGGTACTGAAATGAAGTACAGAGGTAGCCACTATTATTACAAATTAATACCGAGGAAGTGGGGAGTAATCGACTAACGGGTGTGGCAGTGAAATAAACTGTAAAATTCGACAACGAGGCGTGTCACTATTAGAAAAAACACTATATCTCAGTCAATATTGATACTAGGGTATTGAAATCAATACAAGACTAGGTAGAGTTATAACAAAAGACAATTAAAAAAACCTCGCGTGTAGCAACGTACACCTGGCAGAAGTGAAACTTCTTTAACAGTAAGAAATAAGAGAGATTTTAGTGTGAAATAGAGAGAAAAGAAATTCAATCAATACGAAATGAAATAATAATTTTTTGATTCAATGCATCCGGGGACCGTACCGGCTATGGTTTTTGTCGAAAGTGTCACATATTAACTTTTATCTCTTAATTTTTATTTTTTCCGACAAAAATAAGGGTTTTTTGTGCCTTATAGTTTTTTTGTGCAAAAATAACAGTTATTTTCTGTCATTTATATTTATATTTGTTCAAGTCATTTTACCGATAAAAAAATTTTGATATTATTATTTTCATCTCATCGGTAAGATATTTTACACATGGTGTCATAAGTTCAATCTGTCAAGCGGCCTTTAAGAAAACACAAATTGCTTGATATTTTTTATTTTTGACCGAAAAAATTAAAGTCACAAAATAACTGCTATTTTTGACCGATAAAATATAACTCAAAAGTAACCTACCTTTATTTTTCCTCCAAATATACTAGGCATGAAATTAACTTTTAAAGAATCAGTTTCAAATTTAAAAGCGACTTAATATTCGTGAGGCTGAGGACATTTGTAACATAATGGTATATTTAAAAAAGTCTTTCGACAATTTTTTTCATTTAAAAATGGTAAAATTTATTTTTCATTTTCGGTACTTGTTTTAGTTCAGTTGGTGTTTTAGTTGATTTCGACAACAAATGTCTTCTCAACATTGTTACTTTTTGAATGCTGGATTGCATTTGCATAGTACTCTTTGAAGGAGCCTCCGAAAGCAGAGGCAAATCTTGTTCATTATTACCTCCTGCTTCCTCATCATAATAATTGCTATGTTGATAGAGGGCCTCATAAAGCAGCGAACGTTGATTGTTGAGTGTATCAACTTGGTTGGCTATAAAATTTTGTTGAGATGATGGCTGAGTTCCAAAATAAATTTTTACAAAGCATCAGTGTGTTTTTCTGGGGATTGGTTCTTTGTAGATTCACCAAAATACACTGATGTTTCGTAAAAATGCATTTTGAAACTCAGCCGATGTTGCAATCACCTAACCTTCATCATTAGTTGCAGACCCAGCTGCGGCTGCATTCTTAAGAGCTCTAATTCGCTCTCTATATTCACGAACGCGTTCTGGTCCTGTTTTAGCTATTTTTCTATTTTTTTTCCATGCATACTTGTAGGATGAAAATTAATGTTACGGTTATGTTAATAATGTAATGTTAATGTTAATGTAATGTTAATGTTAATTCTGTTATTTTCAATATGTTACGCGTTCAGTTTTAATTACATTTTGTTTAGCTGTTTAACATGTGCCTACGTGGCGTAATGGTATAGATTCCGACTCTTAAGCAACGATGTTCGGGGTTCAATTCTCGGCAGCGGCAATCATTTTTAAAATTTTCATATGAATTGAAAACGTGAGCCTAGCGTCACGAATAAGAGACCTTGAAATTTCACTCGCCGCCAAAGAAGTTTCACTTCAAAAAGTAGCTTAGATTCAACAAAGAGGCGTGTCACAATTAGAAAATCACTGCATTTCAGTAAATATTGATACTTGGGTACTAATATTTGGTAGGTGGGTAGGAAGTATCATTAAAAAGGTGGGATTGATCATAAAAAGCGTGAGGCACTATTAGGAAACTACTGTATATCGGTTAATACTAATGCTAGCGAACTAAAACTTGGTGCATTGTAAGGTTTAATTATTATATAGTATGATCATTAAAGTACATTAGGCGGGATTCAAAAAAGGTCGTGACACTTTAATAAAAATTTTAAAGAGGCAAACATTTAAAATAACCAACACACCATGAAAAAGTAAAATTAATTGTTAATAATTGTTAAGCTTCATATTTGAAATTTTCCTTAATAATTCTTATATTAAATCTTATATATAAAATCAAATGTTTGTCCTTCTGTCTGTCTGTCTGTCTGCCTGTCTGTTCCGTATAGGCTCGTGCACCGTTTATCCGATTAAGCTGAAACTTGGACACCGAATACCTTTTATAGAGAAAAAGATCATTGGGGGTATAAAAAAGTGGGCGGAAATATGTGGGCGTGGCACTTTATAATAACTTCTAAGCACCTGGACTGATTTCAGAAAACTTCCGTGAGAGGGCGCTTTATTCAATCAACTATGTTTGGCTCTTTCAAGTCAAAACGGATGAACTGATTTTGATGAAACTTGGTAGGCGTTTGTATCTGTTACTGAAATAGATCCTATGCTTTTAAAAGTTCTTTCGACAAAAATCAAGGAAGGAGCCGAAGGCAAACGAAGTCAAGAACCAAAGAGACGAACGGAAAAAAGAAGTTTAACGAATACGAGCAGAAGCTTTATAAAGATGAAAAAAATTAACCGAACCAAAATCGATCGACCAAAACCGAAGTCGAACAAAGACAATCCAAAAATCAAATCGATGCTAAAAGATTTTTTAAAAGTGGAATTTTTTTGAGATAAAATTGCATACGCTAAGAAAAACTGTAAACGCATGTTTCTCGAAATGACTTTTCAAACTGCTCTCAGAAAAAAATTCTCTAAAATTTATAAAAAGCTTCTATGAAAAAGAGAAATACATCGTTTTTAGAGAAAAAGACTTTTTATTTTTGAGAAAACGTTTGTTTTTATTGAAGAAAATACTTCTCAATATAGGAAAAATTTATAATTTTCAATAAATTTTTATCTATAAATGAGATTTTTTTGTGCGAGAAAAATTATCATTATCATTATAAGAGACATTGAAATATTTACATTTCCTAGAAGTGAAGAAATATTTCTTCGCAAATGTGAAAATTTATTATGATTGAAGAAAATTTTATTTGAAAAAGAGAAAATTGCTAATATCGAAAATAGACAAATTTTTCACCTGAAAAATATATGTGTTTTTTTTCTGAGTGTGGGTGACCATTTGCCTCAGAAACCACGTTTAAGATGTCATTTTTTTTAATCATGTCTGGCTGGTACACTTTAACGGAATTTTGACTTAACACTTTCGACGGAAGGAGGGAGCAAAACCCTAAAAAACTATAATTTAAAAAATTTTAAAATTTAATTGATAATTTAAAAAATGTTAAAATGAGAGCAGTTTTGAAAATTGTCCCTTTTCTGTGCTCGAAGCACAACCCCGAGTAACAGCGGATTACATCCGCTAGTTCTTAAAAAATATATTCAAAAATTCAAAAGAGTAAAGAATAAGAAACGTCAGAAAAAACCACTTTTAAAATTATGAGCTTAAATAATTGTGTTTACATAGCTTACAAACTTTTTCTTAAATTTATCATATTCTCTAAAAGGAAGAAATAAAAACTTTTTAACAAAAAAAAAAAACAAAACCTACTTCAAAATCACTACAAAGTAAAAAATAATTTTAAACTACTTTTCCAATTAATCGTGGTAAAATTTGATAATTTATTTATATACATATATTATTTTATTGGAAATTTTATTATATTAATTTTTCCTAATTTGTTTTATTTTTATCATACATTTTTTTTTTATGATAATAATTATTAAAAAGCTTTTTTAATTAATTTTTTAACATACATTTTTTGATATTTCAAAAATTACCTCATTTTACACTTTTAAATAAATTTAAAAAAAATTTTGTTCAAAACACCACCCATTTTTTTATTTATTTCTTCTAGTTTTATGGTTTTCTAATTTCGAAAAAAATTTGGCTACCCTCCGACCCACAATTTTCTGGCTACAGGCCTGATGCTTGACGGCCCTTAATGGGGGGACATGACATTGGCCGTATTTTTAAATCGACTGTTTTTATAATTTTTATTTTAGCAAATATTTTAGGAAAAATTCCTACCGGTTCAAAAGTTACAGCCGGATTGGTGAGAGCGCATTTTTATTTTTCTTTGTTAAACTTTGAAGGCGTTTATCTCGAAACAATGTTTTTCATACTGGTTGCGGCCTAGCGGGTTAATTTTTAGACGAAATTTTTTTTTTTTCTGTATATTTTCAAACTAGATTCGTATGGTATGTCACGACCTTTTTTTTTTAATTTTTTTTTGATTTTTTATGAATTTTTAATGTCAACATTTTTTTTGAAAAAACACCAAAAATTGAAAAAAAATATTAAAGAAAAAGCTTCTGTCATACGATAACCAATTTTGTTAAGATTTAAAAAAGTCATTTTTTTCCAGATCGGACAATTTTTGCGACTCCCAGCGCTGCAACCACGAGGCCCCGTTTGTTTCTCTGCCGCCAGTTTGGAGCTCTATAAAACCATGTTGAAATGAAAAATATATTTTTTTGAATTTTTTTTCCTGTAATTTGTTTAATTCTCTACAATAATAAAAAAAATGTTGGCAAAATGTTTGTTTTTGACTGAGCTATGAATTTTTAAAAAAAGGTCTGTTTTCTCTGCCGCGAATGTTATGTTCCAACTTAAGACTTATCAAAACATAATTTTTCAATTAAATTTAATGAAGGTTTTGTGTTTTATTAAAAACATAAAAATAACTTTTGATATAAGCTTGTCAAAAGGTCAACGCAAAAGTAGTTTAAAAGCCATTGCTAAATAATAGCTTCTATGTATAAGTTTATATACAGTTGTTGTGTGGGTGTTGTGCCTAAAGCCAAACCATACTTAAGCAAGTAAATATTTTTCACATTTACTTGTTTTGAGTTACTGATACGTATATCAATGATATTTTGTAATGTTTGCTGGCTTGTGGGTTAAACCAAGAAAGCTCAAAGCCTAACAAGATTTTCAGTAAAAATAATATACATAAATATTAAATAATTACTAAATCGATAACATTTCAAAATTTATTTCGGTATTTTTTAGTTTATTTAATTTAATTGCCTCTCAAATTTATTTATAGCGCCAAGCGCTGCTGCTCTTCTTAACTTAAGCCATACACAAAAAAAATTAAAAAATTTATTTTTAAAAATCACTCTACAAAAAAAAAAAACACACACACACCAAAATCCCTTACATTGTAAATGAAATAGTTAAGCTTTAACAATGAAAAAGCTTAGCACTTAGTTTGCTGTAGTTCTGCTCATTAAATTCTCTGGCTTTATTTTCACTTAACATTGCTAACAAATGTGGCAGCTTTTAGTTGCTTAATATTAAGCTTGCTGCTCAGCTTTTTGTGCTATAATTATTTTCTTGCTTTGTATAGTTTTTCTATAATTTTGCCGCTTTCATACACTTGTAAATTTGTTAATTTTTTTAAAGCTTTTTTGAGCTGCTTATTTTGCGCTGAGCTCACTTGTTAGTCTTTATTTTATTTTGACTCTACACTGCTTAGCAAAAGAAATTAAAAAAAAAAAAATGTTAAACTAGCTGGTAGAAATATGTTCTTTCACACGCATATACATGCTCATTACAACTCAGTCACACACACACACACACACACACATACACTCTCCAACACTATGCTAACCATTTATGCTGCTTGAACATGACAATGAGTAACTTTTAATTGCAACTTTTTTCTGTTAGTGGCAGCCAGTTGCTGCAGGTGTTTGTTTTTTTTTTTTTGTCTAAAGTTCTACAATCCGCATGTTATCCGTACAGGTCCAGCTCAACTTAATACTGCTATGAACAACTTTGAACCACCACCACCACCCCCACTCACTTTGTCATTGCTTGGTCTTCAATTGTTGTAGCTCGTTATTCTGCTATATGTTGCCATTCTATTTCTCTGCACTGTTAATTTTCCAAAAACTGAACTGTTGCTGCACGTAACGTTGCAATAGCAACAATGCAAGAGTTCAGCTTAATTTTTGTAGCATTATTTTTTGACATGGCTTGCAAGTGAGTTATTTGAAAGTATTTGTATGGTTTTAGAATTTGTAAATTTAAGTTTTGCCCAGAGTTGCACTGCTTTTTTGAATGAGTTTTTTAATAATGACAAAAAAATTCTAAAATTGTGTTCTGTACATTTTTTGTGAAAATTGACTTGATGCATTAAAAATCAACGGAGTTATGCCACTTTTTCAATACAAGTTGTATGTGAAGAGGGCGTTAAAGTGGGCGGATATTTTTAAAATTTCACACAAACAATTCTGAGTGTTTAAAAATGCTATGTGCCAAAAAACAATGCCGTAGGTCAAAATTTAATTTTCACTTTGTATGGGAGCTGGACGTAAAAGTAGGCGAATCATTTTGATTTTTCCATTTTTTTCTTGATTCAAGCAAAAAATGCCTATGTGCCAAGTTTCATTGTCCTTCAACAACTTCTTCTATTATTAACCGCTCGTTCTATGAACCTGAACCAATGTGCGGCATGTCTCCACTCTGTCCTTGAAGAGAAATGTTAAACGACTTGATTATAGTAAACACGAAAGCAGCAATTTTCAGCAGCAATTGTTTTTGGCATTTAAATATAATTATTTGAAAAAATATATCTATTAAAGTTATAAATATATTTTATTTTATGCAGCTCTAACACAAAACCAATGACAAATGTAGACAATGGAAGAAATTGCAGGGACCGAAAATAACTGTTATTTTACAATTTTCGAATGCAAAAGACACTATGAAAAAATTGTCGAAGGACATTTTCAAATGTACCATTATGATACAAATGGCCTCAGCTTCACGAATATTTAGAGCCTTTTAAATTTTCGACTGATTCTTTAAAAGTTAAAAATTAACTGTTATTTTTTGTCTTTTATTTTTTCAGACAAAAATAACGATAACCTTTGTCTTTTATTTTATCGGTCAAAAATAAGAGTTATTTTGTGACTTTTATTTTTTTGGTCAAAAATGTCAAAAATAGAGGTGTTTTTTTAAATGCCGCTTGTCCGATTAGAAAACTTTTGATACCATATGTAAAACCTGATCACCGATGAGACCAACATAATGGTATCGATAGGTTTTTAGTCAGTAAAATGGCCTTTGAAAAAACACAAATTGCCTGATATTTTTGACCGAAAAAATAAAAGGCAGAAAATAACTGTTATTTTTGACCGATAAAATAAAAGTCAAAAGTAACTGTTATGTTTGCCCGAAAAAATTTTAGACAAAAAATAACTTTTATTTTTGTCGGATAACATAAAAGTTAAAAATAACACTTCATATTTGATTTTTTTGATAAAAACCATAACCGGTCCCTGAGAAATTCCCTTTTGTCGCATGTCAATTTAGAATTCAATTAAAGTCGACGATAACGCCAGTCGATGTCGCGCAACACTGTCGTCACACAGTCTCCAATATTTTGTCCAATAAGAAATATATGTTAACTAAAAATGACATTTGGCGCTTGTCGCTTGTTGTGCGCTAAGTGTTCAAGCTATTTAAATTAATTTAAAGCCGGCGACAACGAAGTGCGATGTTGCGCAACAATGTCATTGCAGTCTTCAAGAAATCTATGCTTAAGAAATTTTGGCGCTTGTCGTGCGCTATGTGTTTAGGCTATTTTGCTTATTTTCATTTTAAAAATGCACATTTTAAAATCTTCTTCTAAAACGTTCGTTTGATTTTCTAAATAAAATAAATTGTAAAACGAAATATTGTAAATCCAAAATAAAAAAAAAATTTCTAAGAAAATGGCATAAAATTTAATACCAAATTATACGAGATTCATAAGATTATATTTTAGAGTACCGGAAACCACTTATGTAGGTGGTGGTACAGAAAAAAATTGTATTGAAATACATTTTGTACTTAAATGTTCGAGGAAATCGTGAAAAATATTGTACACAATAACAAAAATTTTTAAAAAGTCAATACAGTGAGCTTTTGTGTTTTGTAATTTGCAAAAAAAAAAAAAAAACTAAAAAACACCACTCAATTGCTAAAAGCACTTATAATTCCGCATTGGTTTTGGCAAATATTGTTTTAAGTACTTTTTAAAATTTTAAAAAAGATATTACATAAATATGTAATATGCTCAAATAAGTTAAATTTTTAAAATTTAAAAAAAAAAACAACAAAAACAACATGTCTTTTTTAACAGAAAACAACAAAAACAATATGTACTTTTGAACAGAATAATAAAAGACATTCACTCCTTTTTATGACCATTGCTTATATGACGACAACTCACTGTGCAACGCACTGCGTCGCTGATGAATGGCTTTTTTCGAGATTGCCTCTAAAGTTGCCAAAGAAAAGCAGTTAACAAAATTATGCTATATGTTAACCTATCTCAAAGATTTGCACTTTGGGAAAACCCTTAAAAGAAACAAAAACATTAAAAAAGGCTTATCTAGCGAAATTTTAAACAAAGCCGCTGAGATTTGAAAAAAAAAACAAAAAAAAAACAAAAAACAAGAGAAAAACAACAAGATATTAAAAAGTTGTTTCAAGCAAATTTAATTTATTTTCTGCTACGTGCACAAAATATTGCTAAATAAATATATAAATCATGTTTTGAGAAATTTGGCAAAGCACTTAATTTGGTTCAAACGACAAAAAAAAAAAAAAAAATTATATAAAAAAAAATATCTTCTCAGCGTTGCCAACTTGCAATGCAATTAAGCACTTAAAGCCATGCAGAAATTTGGCTCGTAAGCTGTACACAAGCTACTGATAGATAGAGCAGATAAAACAGGCAGCAAGTAAGGCAAACAAAACTAGAAGCAAGGCAAAAGCTGTTTTGTTTTGTTTATTAGATTTATTTTTGTTGTTGTTATTGTGCTTTTTGTAAGGTGCACACAATCAACATATTGTTTTTTTTCTTGTTGTTTTTTTATATTAAACGAATTTTAATTGGCTACGAGCGTTGTAATTTTCGAAAAACCTGCAGATGTTAACATAATTTACAACAACAATAACAACAGCAACACCAAAAAAAAAAAAAACAAAACAAAAACAACTGAGTTTTAAGCAAGCAAACAAACAAAAGCTTAAAACAATTATGGAACCTTAGTAAAAATCAATGTGAGTTAAGCAAAATAAAAGGAAGCCTTAGCAGCTCGAACAAAAAAAAAAAAAAAGGCCAAAGGACACAAAACTGACAGCAAAATGAGATAAAAAAATTTCGTCTCTGCGATGCGGCCAGTGGCTGAAAAAAAAAGAAACGCTACAAAACATAGCCATAGGCCTGAAATGCTACCTTAAGAAAACAACAACAACAACATTTGCTTAAATTTGCTCACTTAAATGCGACGGCCATGTTGGCGCGCAAATTTTAAACAAACAAAAATCAGGTTAAAAGTAGCGAGCCCTTATATAAATTTGTATGTGGCCTATAGTGTGCTGTAGGGACTGTAGAGGGTTGCCAGGGTTTTGCCTAAAATAAGCTAAGGCCATATTTTTTCATTTTTGTCAAAATCGAGTGGAGCAAAAAAGCGCAATAAGGCTCAGATAATTGAAGTGGGTGGCTTATTTTTTGAGGTCTACGTAAATTGTTAATGTTTCACAGGTAATTTATTTAGGCACGAATAACCTGTACCTTTTTTTAAGCGCATAAAAAAAGACTTTGATGTGAGGCTGGAGTAGAAAGTGGGCGGCTGAATGCTACCAAATTTACCAAATGGCAAATTCAACAAAATGCTTTTTTTCAAACTGAACAAATTTTTATGCTCTTTGCCAACTAGCTGAGGAAAAAAAAACATACTTTAAATACTTAACATTTAAGCAGATAAATTAAATTTTTTTTTGTTTCTTTTTGTTCTCCAGGTTTAATGGTTTTCCTTTATGATTTCAAACTGTAATTGTGGTAATAAGTCTTCTTGTTTACTGCGTTTTGAAAACGCGTTTAAAATTTCTTTTGAATGTTTTTTACGACAGGCATTTTAATAGTTAAAACAATTCACACAAAAATGCCTTTGATACAGTTATTGCTTTCACCGACCTATAGTAAAAAATTATAAGGAATATTTTTGTCGTATACTTTAACCCACTAGCGCCCTTTCTTGTGGCTCTTTTTTGAAGCTTCTCAAAAAATATTTTAAAAAATGATCTAAATAGTGGTCGTGCAGGTTTCAAATATTCTATGAAAATGTTGCTTGTCAAATTTCACTATAGGTCACTCTATATAAGTTTTGTCTAAAGCTTTTTTTTAAGCGAAAAATAGTATGTTTTAATAACTACCAGTCGGCAACCCACCAACTGCAGAAATGTTTATTGCATACTTCTAGGCATGTTTTTTTGTACTCTAAACACACTTTTGTTATGCTTTGAGGCAAAATTCCTTAAATAAATTTAAATTTAAATTATTTATTGTAATTTAAATTATAATTATCTTATATATAAATACGTGAACATTAAAGTTTGTCGTACGCTGTTTAGGTATTAATTAAAACTCAAAATAAATTAAACTTATATCATTGGAAAGTTGATGTTGCCCAGATGTGCAGAATGTTTATATAAATAATATATCTGATAGAGGGGGTTCCCAACCTTCTAAGAAAGAAATTAAATTTTTGAGAAAAAAACTGCTCTTTGATTAATATGAATATTTTGTTGGGAAAGAGTTCTTGATTTGGTCGAATTTGAATTTTTTTTAAAAGTAACAATTTCTTAAAAAAATGTAGTTTTATGCATACGTCAATTATAAAATTAGTAAAAAAATGTGTTTTAAATTAAAAAATTTGACTTTCCATGTGATTATCTTGGTCGGATTTTAACGGTTTTTCAATTTTTCTAATTTTTTCTTAAAGTTTGTTAAATTTTCTTTCAAATGTGATAAAAACTACAGCAAAGTTCTAACCAAAAGTATTTTTAATGAATTTTCTTAATATTGTCGTTAGTTATTTAGCGTGTGTTTCAAACAAATGCCAAGAGAGAGAAAAAAACTGTCTCAAATTGAATGTTCTAAATTGGGAAGCCAATATCTCCGCCATCTGTGAATAAATTTTATTTATTTCTTTTTTGTATTTAAGTCTTATTAGTTAACTTAAAAAAACTTTTGAAAATAATACCGTTTTTTGTTTGTTTATAATTAAATTAAGCCTTTTAAAAAAAGACCACAAAATTTGATTTATTCTTAAAATATGGGCTAAAAATGATTTTTGTTGTAAAAAAACAAAAACTTAAAATTGCATTTTTGATTTTCTTTCAAAATGTATACCGGATTTTTTGTCAAGGCTACCTTGATTTTTATACCATCAAAAAATCAAGGCTACCTACCTATCCCTATGATTTCCTAGACAAAATTAATTTTTTTTTAAAATGTTGTTTTTCTGTTTTTGAAAAAAAAATAATGATATCAAAAAAAATTATTTTTTAAGAAAATAGCTTTATATCTGCAATCAATTAAGAGTTATAGCCTGGAACTTATTTGAACCATCTCGCATATAATTATAAATAGGCATTTAATAAATTGGTCGAATTTCGACCTTAGGCTGAGTATACTAGTATATATAAAACTATAAATTATTTCTATATAAAAATGTTAAATGCATTTTTTTAGTTAAAACTGAAGCAATTTATTTTGCTTTGCTATTTAATAAAAAGCTCTTTGAATGAACTGCCATAAATTTAAGCTGCTTGCATTGATTTAAGATTATTTTTCAATTTAAATTTTTTATATAGCTAGTATACATAAATCTGTTAAACTCAAAAATATACACAAAGAAATTTAATAATTTTTTTTTGCATTTTTTTGTATACTTTTTGGTACATCTGCTTCGTTGGAATTTTTTAATTGCTGCCTCACCACCACCACAACAAAACAACTACCACATTGCCAACAATATTGTTTCGCATGTCAACACAACACCATAAACGCCAATTAAAAACGTTGCGACAATTTGTGTTTTTTCACCTCCCCATTCCCCTCTTATACTGCTGCGACAACCAACAGACATGAGATTAAAACGTTACGCGAAACACACCCGCTCATTGGCAATAAAGAAAAGCTCACCATCGACTGGCTAACAAAGTCCATAGCCGAGATACGCAAGCAACTCGTTGAGCTGCAACAAATCGCTAGCAATGCAAACAAGGACATCAGCCGCAGGACACAGGGCTATGAGGATTTGACAACGCTTCGCAGCGATTTTCGTCAACTGAAACTTGAACTGGCGGCTATGCGTGAACGACAGGAACGTGTCGAAGTTTTTGTGCAGGAATTGCGCGAGGAGACGCTACAGCAGGAAGAGGATTTCAAGCGTTTGTTACACAATCATCAACGAAAAAATCAGAACAAACAATATAACGTCGATACAGCAAGGAATACGGATGGAGAAGAGCATGTCGTGCAGAAAAATGCGGCAAATGAAGAGAGTAGAGAAGAAAGCAGCAGCAGCATGGAGCAGGACAATGGCAGTAGCAGCAAGGATATTGAGGTGAGTTTGTATTGATTTAAAACAAAATTCTGTGAGATGACGTTACTTTATTAAAACTGAGTGCTAAGCATATAAAAATCTTAGGCAAGTATTGAAAAATATGTGATGTGTAGAAAAACTGAGAAAAATAAATCTATAATTTTAAATAGGGCCTAGCATTAACCAATGCATATTCAAATTGATTTGAATATTTTTTAAAATCTTAAATATTTAACAGTACATCCTCAATTCATTTGATGAATTTTTAAATTATTTCAAATTGTCTTTCTTCAACCCGTTTTTGGCGGCTATCACTTTCAGTCGAGCTAGAAACTTGAAATTTCGAATTTCAGTTGCATTTTTGCACCGTTCGCCAAAATGGGCATAAAAAACGGGTATTAAATAAAACAAATGGCATAAAATGCTTCTTTTATATCAAATGTATAACTTTTTCTGATTGAAAGAAACGCCATTTTGTAAAAATTATAATTTTTACATTTATTATTATGAGAATAAAAGTGCTTGTCCAAAATTTTTAAAATTTCGGATTTTCAAGGTTCATAAAAACCACATAAACACTTTCTTTTGGGCAAAATAAAAAAAAGATGATTTAATACTTTCATTGGCTTTGAGCATCAATACTGAGCAAATTAAATTTTTTCATCAGGAATACTTCAGGTGTAAAATGGTTAAACGATGCATTTTTGCAACATCCGTAAAAAATGGGTTAACAAATGTATTGCCGAATAGTCCCGAAAATTGGACTTCGACCAATATTAATATTCATGGTGTGACCGTGGCATGCAGGTTAAGTGTGTGGCTTAGCATGCTCGGAGACCGAGTTCAATCCCCAGTCGCGGCGAAAAGTTTTTTCAATAAAAAAATTTTTCTGATCGGTCACCAACTCTCTGCAGACAATGGCACACCTCAGAGAGTAAATAATGCCATTTTAAGCTTCTTGAGAACAAGAACTTTAGCAGTTCGGAGTCGGCATGAAACATGTAGGTCCAGTTCTCGATCAATTGTGTGGAAACATTTAATAACACGCACAATACAATTGATCATAAGAAGCTCGGTCAAAGTCCTTTCAAGGGCTGAAATGGCCAATTTGTTTTTTTTTTTTTTGAGTCTAATAAGGAGTAAGCTTTTCACCATAATTCAAAAATTGGTGTTCCTGGCAAAGCTAATTCTTCTCTGCAGGATGATACTGGGCAACACCAGCAGGGCAGTGGAAATTAGCAAGGACCTCTCCCCTCATTTCATACCAAATGAGGTTTCAGATAACGTGCTTCCTTGTCGTGTGACTTTTTTAATCCGAACTGCTGATCAGAGAAGTACTGGCACGACATTCTAGAAGAGTGTTATGTAACTTGCATGTACCGATGATATCGATATCATTGGCTATAAAGCGCGCAAAGTTTTATATCTCGGCGAACAAAACTTACGCTCTATAAGTTAATAATCATGATTGTTCTACTATAAGCAGCTGTGTTGAAAGCTCTTTGGGAGTGTTCGAGATGGAAATCATTCGTAGAATCTTTGGATTATAAAAATTTTAGGAACTACAACCTTGATGTCGATGGCAAACTAGATCTCAATCACATCTCAATCACATGTTTTGTCTGAAAAACAGTACAAACTTGGACTTTGAGCAGCTCTGATGAAAGCTCTTTGGTAGTGTTCGAGATGAAAATCATTCGTAGGATCTTTAGATTATAAAATTATAAAACTTTAGGAACTACAACCTTGATGTCGATTGCAAACTAGATCTCAATCGCATGTTTTGCCTGGAAACGGTTTTGCCCAAATGTGCACCCATTCTGCAATCTTAGAAAAAAGATGTTTGTAGTTATAAAAGTCTCCAAGCAAAAAGCCTTTGTGAAAACCTCCAGCTAAGAAGTCAATTAAACATTTTTTTATCCATTCCAAATGCAAGATTTTTACAAGAAGCTATTAGGAAAATTAAAATTGTCACTTGTTCCAAAATTCGGTTTATCGAAAAAGCTCTTTTCTTCTGACAGTGATGATTCTTTTCGTTCAAATCGAACCGATGAATCTGAAATAGAATGAGATCAGGATTCAAACTCTATAGACGATTCGGATGAAGAAATGGCTGTTCTGAATATTGAAAGCAACGATCGTCATGAACCCTGTTCTAGGGGTGAGACTCAAGATGGTGATGTAATTTGAACTATGTTCAACTGAGTTTCCCAAAAAAACTGTATATCCTACACGACGTAGTTATATATCAGAGTCTATTCACCGATCATACTAAATTCTTCAAATTTTCTACAAGCTATGACCAAGATCTGTCTATCTGTTTGAATATCCATCGAAGATATACAAAAAATAAACGTTGCAAGACCATGAGTCCTACTAAAGCTGATGAAATAGAGGTAATTATTGGGTGTATATTTAAAATGTGCTACAACTGTGTTCCTTGTCTAAAGGATTATTGGTCATTAAAATGATCACTAGGTATGCGATCTATATTCGATCGGTTCCTAATGGTTACACTGAAAATGTATTTCTCCCTACCAAAAAAGCCATCTGACTGTTCTTACACTTACTACGCGTATGATTTGATCGAATGGCACGATAGTGTTTACCAGAGCATCAATGAGTCAATGACCAAATTCAAAGTACGCAGTACACTCAAACAATACATGCCTCTAAGACCTGTAAAACGAGTAATTAAAATGTAGCTTAGGGATGTGATGCTCTAACTGGATACACATATGATTTAAATTTATACAGTGGAGAGAAATTAGAGGCTCTCGAAGCTACATTGGGCGAAAGAGTAGTAAATAGATAAGCTAGTACGATCAAAGAGTAAGATGTCAACCTATGTTTCGACCGATTCTTAATATCAGTGAAATAATTGTACCTTATTGCAAATTCATCAGTTGGATCTATAATGTTCAATCGCAAAAACGATCCCAAATTTGGAACAAAGTTCTAAAGGGGGGAAGCAGAATTCAAAGGTTCTTCAACTGGTCTCTTTTGCATGACATGGCAAGATACTAAAGAGGTTAGAGTCGTCAAAAACATTGAAGACAACAGAAAAAAATTCAAGTTCCGTGTCCCACAAATGATAAAATTTTATAGTGAAGTAATGGGAAGCGTTGATTTGGTAGATGTGCAAATGAGTGCACTCTATGAATACGATCGCAAGTCAGACAAATGGTAGATGAAGATAGCCTACAGTATGATAATGACAGCAGAAATCAACGAATGGATCATTCACTCTGAAATAAACCGGAAAAAAATGCCATTCAAAACAGTTTTGGTAAATTTGTTAGAGGACTTGAGTGCTCAAGGATTACAAAAAAATGCTGTTCGTAGATCAAACTATCGAGGTCGAGGACTTCTCTCGAACTCGCAGCAAAACAATTTTTGAGGAATGCGAAACTAAGTCCAAAATCTATATAATATTTTTGTTTGTTTGTATGTATGTTCCGACTCCTTAACTACTCGATTGATTTTTATAAAACCTATATCAAATGATTCCTTTAATTGCTGCGCCTAACATAGGCAATACAAATTTTGCCACGCCCCCTTTTATCGCTTACAAATAATTTAAAATACTGTATTTCAGATGGTTTTGACCGATTTTGAATTTGAATTGATTTTTTGTAGTTAAGTTTGTATGCTGACTATTGGTAACTGTACGAAAAGTGTATTGCCACACCCCCTTTTACCGCACATAAATCAATAAAAATGCTATATTTCAGACGATTTTAGCCGCATTAGACTATAATGTGGTAGTTAAGTTTGTATGCTGACTGTCGTCAACTGCACGAATGGTGTTGAATTGCCACGCCCCCTTTTACCGCCCACAAATCAATAAAAATACTATATTTTAGACGATTTTGACCATATTAGACTAGAATTTAGTAGTTTAGTTTGTGTGCTGACTATCGTAAACTGTAAAAAAGTTGTTTGCCACACCCTCTTTTACCGCCCACAAATCAATAAAAATACTATATTTCAGACGGTTTTGTCTGAATTAGAATTAGGTATTAGACTAGAAATTCGTAGATAAGTTTGTATGCTGACTGTCGGCAACTGTACTAAAAGTGTATTGCCACACCCTCTTTTAACGCCCATAAATCAATATAATCATAAATTTCAAACGGTTTCAGTCGTATTTAACTACAATTTGTAGTTATGTTTGTATGTTTACTCTCGGAAACTTTACCAAAAATGGCCTGCCACGCCCCATTGCACAGCCCACAGAAAAATAAAAATTATGGTTTTGGTTGTATTGGACTAAAATTTCTTAATTTTATTCGTATGCTGACTGTCAGCAAATATCATAAAGAGGGTTGTAGCTGTAGTAAGCCTAGTCATAAATAACTAATTTTATACCTACAAAAATTTTAAAATCTTATAAATAAAACAGACAAAAACAACTACAATTTTTACGTGTCTAAAAGAAACTAAAAAAAAATTAAGCACGAAAGTGGGGCCTCGGTTTCGAGTGGCTAACGCGCTTGACTACCAACCCAGAGGTTCCGGGTTCGAATCCCGGTCTAGCCATGGTCGTACGCTTTTACCTTTCTTTGCGTAATTTCAAAGAATGAGATTGCTTGATAACTCGGATTGAATGAGGTGAAGGCATAACACTTGCCTCAGATTCAATCTACACTTGTTTCTCGTGGTTTCCCTTTCTCTCCTACTTATCTATCTTCCCATTTCCGAACCAAGGCAGAATTAACTGAATAGGTTTGACACCTGAAATCCTTGGTTCAAAGCTAAAAAAAAAAAAAAAGTATTAATCGATACGGTAGAAAAGTGCAATGCGGGGAAAGACCTTAAATTTGCGGTGAATTGAATTGAAGCTTTATACGAACAAGGTTGAGAACTCTGCTAGTATAAAATCTTATATATTAGTACGTGAACATTAAAGTTTGTCGTACGCTTTTTTGGTATTAATTAAAACTCAAAAAAAATTAAACTTATGTCATTCGAAAGGTTATATTGCCCAGATGTGCAGAATGTATATATAAATGATATATCTGATAGAGGGGATTCCCAACCTTCTAAGAGAGAAATTAAATTTTTGAGAAAAAACCCGCTCTTTAATTAATATGAAATTTGGTTGGGGCAGAGTTTTTGAGTTGGTTGAATTTGAGTTTTTTTTTAAAAGTAACAATTTCTTAAAAAAATGTATTTTATCCATTCATCAATTGTAACATTTGTAAACAAATGTGTTTTAAATTCAAAAATTTGAATTTCCAAGTGAATATCTTGCTTAAATTTTAACGGTTTTTCAATTTTTCTAATTTTTTCTAAAAGCTTGTTAAATTTTCTTTGAAATGTGATGAAAATTACAGCAAAGTTCTAACCATAAGTATTTTTAATGAATTTTCTTAATATTGTCGTTAGTTATTTAGCGTGTGTTTCAACCAAATGCCAAGAGAGAGAAAAAAACTGTCTCAAATTGAATGTTCTAATTTCTGAAGCCAATAACTCCGCCATCTGTGAATAAATTTTATTTATTTCTTTTTTGTATTTAAGTCTTATCAGTTAACTTAAAAAAACTTTTGAAAATAATATCTTGTTTTTTTATTTATATTTAAATTATTCTTTTTAAAAAAAGACCACACAATTTGATTTATTCTTAAAATATGGGGCAAAAATGATTTTTGTTGTAAAAAAACAAAAACTCAAAATTGCATTTTTGATTTTCTTTCAAAGTCTGTACCAAATTTTAGGTGAAGTTATTTTGTCTTGACACTAAATTAATAAACTGTCCGTGCCATCAAAAAATGAACGCTCCTACCTCTATGTCTTTGACAAAATTAAATTTTTTTAAAATATTGTTTTTCTGTTTTTGAACAAAATAATAAAATAAAAAATTAATTTTTATGAAGAAAATAGCTTAATATCTCCAATCAGTTAAGAGTTATGGCCTCGAACTTATTTTGATCATCTCGTATATAATTATAAATAAGCAATCAATAAATTGGTCGAATTTCGACCCTAGGCAATACTAGTATCTATAACTTCATCACTTGAATTGTGTGCCGAAAGGGTTATGGAATAAAATAATCTTATCTATATACATATATGAATTGGCGTAGGGAAAACAGTTAAGTACCATTTTTTCACGTGTTTCTCAGCCGATTTTGAAGAAGTACACCGGCTATTATCAAAACATTTTGTTTTTATCAAATTTTTATGAAGAAAATTTGTTGTTGACATTAATTTTGTATAGAATAACAGAGCATGTATTTGAAAAGGACGAATTTTGGCCAATGGTGAACCCTAGTAATTGTAAAAAGGTAAACAAAAAACTGGTTTAATTTCAATCCCAGATGATACAAGTTAATTTTAATGGCCTAAAATATCTGTGTTGAACAATTTTTTATACCGAAAAGCATGCGTTTTTTCTAAGTTCTTGACTTTTTTGACTTCTTGAAAGAAGTAAGCATTTATTTAATTACTTAAATAAAACATCTGCGATACATACGTATCAGGCATTATACAGACTTTTTGACACGTATTTTCGACATCGTATTTTGAAATTAAAATTCTTACATTAATATCTTATTCTCAACTATTACGACAAAAATTTTTAATGAGATTAGTTAAAAATGTAAACTAAAGACTATCAGTATGACCTGACTGCACATCAGTAAAATTTGTTACCATACTTATTCGAATCTTTTTTATACCTTAAAATATTCATAATAATTAAGTATTATCTGTAATCCAAAATTTGCGTATTATGACCTTTGTTAGCTGATATTTTGTTCATCAAAGACTTTAACTCTGAAATATTCTATTGCAAATGAAGTCTAACTTAAGCCAAAAAAATGCAAAATAAACCATTATTCTGGTCCATTCATTCATAAAATATTTTTACGTCTAGACCGACGAAATTCTTATATTCTGCTTAAAATAAGTGAAGCAAAAATCATTAAATTTCAATATTTGTAGAAACTGTGCTATGCTGTGCTGTGCAGCAGTTAAAGCTAACTGCATAATACAGCAAGTGTTGGTTATAAGCAGCATAACAAAAAAAAAAAAAAAAACAAAATCAAAAATTTCTACTAGTGCAGCAACAGCTCAAGCATACAAGGACACAAAGCAAAGAAATAGCAGAAGTAGACTGGATTGGCTTAATTATTTAATAAAAACTGGCAAAAGGCAGACAGCCAGCATAACAAGACGACCAAGAAAAACAAAAACAAAATCCAAAAATAACAACAAAACCTAAAAATATTTTCAAGTTAGTAAAAATGTTTGAAAAAAAGTTTGTCAACTTAAGCAAAACTTTTGCTATGTTTTTGGTTTTCGAGCTGTTGATTTATTATGGACTGTTTTTTTTTTTTTTTTTTGTATTTTCCAACAAAACAAAAATTGTTGAAAAATATTTTAAAATATTAAGAAAAATAGTTAAAATATATGAAAATACTTGGATAATTGCTAAAAAGCCAACAACAGTTACATAAAACTAAACACAAACTTAAGCTTGGATTTTTTTAAGGCTACGCTTTGAGTATACCAACTGTTTTATATATATGTGTGTGTGTGTGTCTGTGCGTGTGTGTGTGTCGCTATTACTACAGTAACCGTAAAGCTATAGTTGTAGCTGTAGTGCTTTAATGCATACATAAGTGGCTGTTATCAAATTCTATTGTTATTGCTAATGATTTCTTTAACACAAACACGCAAAAAAAAAAAACAGCAACACGTATAGTAATAACAACAACAACTACAACAACAGCAATAACGATAACAACAACAAAATTGTTATTCCAATACAGATTTTGAAGCCATATCCTTGTAGATAGCAGCCATTGAAGTAGATAACAGTTTTAGTTAAGCAGACACTGAACGATGAGCAGCAGCAGCAGCAACAGTCTGAACAGCAACAGCAACAACTTGTGGCAATGCTGTAAGTGATAGTGGTAATTCTACGAGTTCATAACGAGTTCTAGTAAAAATTGCATGTGTGAACCGCATGCATACATACACATATAAAGTATGAAATTCCACACTAACAGCAGTTTATTTTTATACCCTAAACCTGAAAGTTCAGGGTATATTAACTTTGTGCAAACGTTTGTAACGCATAGAACGAAGCGAGTCCGGTATAGAAAAGTATATATATTCTTGATCAGCTTCACCACGTGAGTCGAGCTATCCATGTCCGTCCGTCCGTCCGTCCGTCTGTCCGTCTGTGTGTTGTCCGTATACACAGGATAAGAAGAAGGAGTTGAGAGAATTGGATGAAACTTGGTACGCATCGTCACATGCACCCAAGGATCTGCCTACCTCCCATACAACCCAAAAATTGAAAACTGCATAACTCAGCTCATAATTAGCCTACAACAATAAAATTTGGTATGTATGTGTTTTATATCACCACAAAGATGTTGAAAAATGGACGTCATCCGCTAACGGACACGCCCACCTCCCATACAACCCAAAAATTTAAAACGCAATAAATAAGCCTCTGTTTAACCTACAGAGCTAAAATTTGGCACATATGTTTTTTGTAACAAAAAAAAGATGGTTTTCAAAAGTGGACATCATCCGCCCACGGACACGCCTACCTCCCATACAACGCGAAAATTTAAAACTGCATAACTGAGCTCATAATTAGCCTACAACAATAAAATTTGATATCTATGTGTTTTATACAAATACAAAGATTTTTTCGAAAAATGGACGTCATCCGCTTACGGACACGCCCACCTCCCATACAACCCAAAAATTGAAAACGCAATAAATAAGCCTCTGTTTAACCTACAGAGCTATAATTTGGCACGTATGTTTTTTATGACAAGACAAAGATGGTTTTGAAAAATGGACGTCATCCGCCTACGGACACGCCCACCTCCCATACAACCCAACAAGTTTAAAACTCAATAAATAAGGTTATGTTTGTCATATAGAAATTAAATTTGGTATGCATGTATTTTATACCAAAACTAAGGTGTGTTCAAAAATTGGAAGTAATCCGTCCATGAACACGCCCACCTCTCATAGCGAAAGCACAATAAAGGCATTAACTGTGAGCTACAGGAATAAAACTTGGTATGTGTTAATTTTTCATCAACATTTAAATGCATATAAAATAAAGGCTTAATCCGCCCACGGACACGCCCATTTACAATAAAATTTTTTTTTTGAAAAGTAGGTTTAGGGTATTTCATAGTCGGCCTAGACCGACTTTAGACTTTCTTTACTTGTTTTTTTTTTATTTTTGTTTCTGTTGCTGTTGTCGTTGTCGCTGTGGCTGTCGCAGTAACGAGCGAATCGTATTTATTTCCGGCTCAAAAGTTTTACACTCTGACTAAAATTCAAAATTTGTGTAGATATTTGCATGCTTGTTTTTTATTTTATACATGTATATATATGCATATGTATACTTTTTGTTTTGCTGCTACACGTTGAAAAATTTGAATGAAGCTTGGCATGTGTTTAAAGGTTGGCAACAGGAGTTTTGTGAATGACCTTGGTATATCCATGCAATTCAACAGTATTTTCTTCGTTTGTTGAAAGCTTCTTTTTTTCCTTCTAGCCCTATTTTTAAGAAAAATAGATATGTTGAATAGAAATGGATTTAAGTTTCGCGATATCTTTAAGGCACTAGCAGCTTAAAATATTCAAAATATTGCCGCACTGTCTAATATTAACCCATTCTAAACCAAATGTGGAAATTTTTTCTTAAGTCTTGATCAGTGGCGTAGCGAGCACAACCTGCGCCCGGGGCAAAACAATTTTTTGGCACCCCCAATGATGTAATGAAAAAAATTATTATATATTAAATAAAATTTTTAATATTTAGTACAAATTATAATAAAACACCTGTTAGATTACTTAAATACACTATGCGACATAATCGGAAAAAATTTCTCTACACGACAGCTCATTATATTTTTTATAGATTTGGAATAGATCTAAACACGATAATTGCAAAAAAGTTTTTATAGGGACATGTTTTTTAAAGATTTTTTAAAGTTTTTCTCGCTTTTTTTCATATATAGTCGCATATATTGAAATATATCTTAAACACTAATTGTTCAATGCTAATAATCACGCCTATCAAACTAAGCCTTATAATTTAACTAATTTTCTACATGTATGTTCAACAAATTTTTGCATTTGGATGATCAGGTTTTCCGATATCATAATTTAAAAATTCATAAATAATCGAAAACTTCAAAAAGTGGTTAATTTTACAATTTCATCTTAATACTAAATTTTTAATAGATAATATAAGCTATTGCCGAAAGAAATTCGTGCAAAAATACGGTCAGGAGATGTATTTGAGTGAAGACAGTACATTGTACAGTATTTTATATATTTGATTAAATTGTACCCTGATTGATACATTGATACTGGAATAGTTATAAATATTCGAAGTGCTACTCTCAAGTTTGAAAAAATATCTTCTCCATATGAGATTATAAAGGTTAGAAGCTCTTATGGAATTTTAAATTCTATTTCTTTTCTACTGCAAACAATCATATTGCATCCATTTAAATCTGTATTATAAAACTTATCCACATTTTTACAATTCTTTTCAAGATCGTTATCCGGATTATCTTTATTTAAAAACTTTACAATGTCCAGTTAAGACCCCAAATTTGGAATTTAGATCAAGGATGAAAAATGAAAATATCAATATCTACCTAATTTCTCAAAAAAAAATTTACCTTTTTGGGTACTAATGTACCTGGAAATATTTACCATTGATTGCAGTTAAATTGATTTTTAGCTTTTATACCAAAAATTCGTATTTAAAACATACCCAATAAGCAATTTTGCTTGATATCCAATGATAGTCAAACAGATCTCGAGCATTTTCCTACAATTTCCAGCGTAAATATCCACTTGATCTCAGTCTGAGAAACAAGGCATTCTCCAATATTTTCTCTACTTGACCTCCAATGTATTTCACCCTTTTTTCTCCATTTTAGTACATTAGTTATCTAATATTTTCTCAGCGATATCTCCATTTACTCTCAAGATTGATATCGTTTTGAAATCTAATTTGATTCTCCATTTTATAACATTACTTTTCCAATATTTTCTCAGTTTTTCTTCATTTTTTCCCAACTAATATTTGGGATCAAATTAGAAAATTATTAGAACAGTCTGCAAGCTTTTTAACAAAATTCACTATTAAATTTAATTTTAAATTTTCTTTTTATATATTTGTTTCTTAATACAAAACTTTAACGATTTCTGTTTTTTATAATTTAAGGTCAGGAAATGAATTTGAGTGTAGATCAAAGTTTCGACATTATTTTCGTTAGGCTTGATGATAAAAATCAAATTATTCCCTACGGACAAAAGAACCGGTTCAGAACCTATCACGTGAAAGGTTCCAAAGTGATAGTGACCGGTCCCAATTCTACCACCAACATATGAAACCAACCGGTCCTTTTTATATGGCGTTGTCATTGACAGGGTTAAATTGACACCGGCTAGATACCTTTGGACCAATCCTAGAACTGGTTCAAAAATATATCGGCAGGTGTCAATTGACATCTCATACATACCTTCGGACCTAATCAGTAGCCGGTCTATTTATAGAACACGGTACACTTCTACGCAAGTTGTTAATGAAATTGAATCAACGTTTTGGAAATTCATGTTTAGTCGAGCTTGTTAGCGTTCCTGCTTAGTACTCGACTGACCTGGGTTCAATCCCCGGCAAAATCACAAATTTTTTTTTTATTTTTTTTTTTTGGTTTTTAAATAAAAAATTAAATTTTCAAGATGTTAAGCAAATTTATTTTGAAGGTTACTTTTGATTAAGCAGTTAATGAAATAGAATTAGAATTTAAATTATTAAATTATTAAATTTTATTATTAAACACAGCCAAGATTTGAACCTACGTCCACCGCGTGACAGTCTAGCGCACTTCCATTGAGCTATTGGTAACGATAAGATTAATAGAGCAAAACACATTTAAAAACTATTGGTCCCGTTCTGAGTAATATCGAACCTGTCCTGTGATAGGTTAAATAAGAACTGTCACAGGACCGGTTACTTTAGGGCAATTGACCCTGCTTTGTCCGTATGGTTAGTATACAAGATATATTAAAATATATGCGACTTTAATTAAAAAAGCGAAAAAAAAACTTAAAAAAACGATATTTAAAAAATGTACTCATAAAAAAATTTTTAACAGTGGCGCCAGTGTTATTGATTACTTATCTTTAAGATCAAAAACATCGGAAAAAGGTACAATTGTACAAACTTTTTCATCCCTGATTTAGATGCCTTAGTCGTGTAAATTGTGAACTTATTTTACTGCTGCAGATGATCAAGAACGTTTTTCATAACGCGAGCTCTTTCGATTTCTGCGGAAAGGCCAACATCTTAAGTCAATTTTACGCGCATTTGTCGGCGGCATTTTATACAGATTGTTGTAACGTTTTCACATATTTTTACAAAGATTCTTACCCTTACCGATAACGAATTTCTGCACGAATTAAAATTAATTTTTCTGAACTGCACACGATCAATTCTCTTAAAAAGCTCATGCCAGAAATAGATTCGGTATATTTTGCAATAAGTTTGCAGCTTCATTTCTGGTATCACTTGTGGCAGTATTTTCATTTGCTAATTTTTCTAATAGTTCTACGTTTTCTGCCAGTCCATCGATAATAACGCTAACCACTTGTACTCTGGTGCTCCATCGTTTTACAGATTCACGTTTAACTGGTTTTTTTCGTAATGTTTTCCCATCGTAATGTTGAACGTGAGAAAAAGGGATGTATGTTATCAATTATTCCAAAACATCCCTACGGCGAAAGCAGGGTCAATTGCCCTAAAGTGACCGGTACTGTGACAGTTCTCATTTAACCTATCACAGGACAGGTTCGATATAACTCAGAATGGGACTTATAGTTTTTGAATGTGTTTTTCTATATTTATCTTATCGTTACCAATAGCTCAGTGGAAGTGCGCTAGACTGTCACGCGGTGGACGTGGGTTCGAACCCTGGCTGTGCAAGTATCAACAATTTTAATTTAATAATTTAAATTCAAATTCCATTACATTAACTGCTTAATCAAAAATTACCTTAAAAAAAAATTTGCTTTACAATTTGAAAAAAATTGAAAAGTTTATATTTTATTAAAAAAAAAATATTTAAAATAAAAAAAAAAATGTTGGTTGTTTTGCCTGGGATCGAACCGAGGTCAGTCGAGTACTAAACGTGAACGCAAGCAAGCTCGGCTAAACATGAATTTCCAAAACAATGATTCAATTTCATTAACAACGTGCGTATAAATGTACCGTGTTCTATAAATAGACCAGCTACTGATTAGGTCCAAAGGTATCTATGAGGTGTCAATTGACACCTGCCGATATATTTTTTAACCAGTTCTAGGATTGGTGCAAAGGTATCTAGCCGGTGTCAATTTGCCCCTGGCAATGACAACGCCATGTAAAAGGGACCGGTTAGTTTCATATGTTGGTGGCAGAATTGGAACCGGTCACTATCACTTTGGAACCTATCACGTGATAGGTTCTGAACCGGTTCTTTTGTCCGTAGGGATGTTACAACGATTGGATCTAGCTTAGCTGCAGTAACTTCTACTTAATTTAATGTGTGGTTATCACAATTTACATATGTTATTATTTTTCTATAATTCTTTGTTGGACGCCCCTCGCTACGTCACTGGCCTTGATGCAGGAAAATTAAAAAAAAAATAAGTCTTGTTTGATTTATGAAAGTTCAATTTCCTCTTCATTCGATTTCTGACCTTAGAATTCACCACGAGTACTCTATAAAAATTTATGATCATCGCAATTTTTAAGAAAAAACTGTTATATATCAAACTTGTAATAGTTTATATATTATTTGTATAAAAACATTTTTAATTTCTCTGCGTGTATTTGAGTATTTTATGTGTGGGTGTTTTTGAGTGTCATCGTGGTGTGTTTTATGGTTACACAAAAAATTTAACTGCATAAAGTCTGGCTTATTAAGACAACTCCTAATAGAGCAACGAGCGTCCTTTACAAAAACAAAAAAAAAAAAAAACACTGTAGCAAGCCATTTATATCTATGAGTGTTTTTTTTTTTTTGTTGGCTGGTGTTAGTGTTGTTAGCATGTGCTGTCACGTATACACATACTTAGAGAAAATGTAGCGCAACATCGTAAAATTGTCTGCGCCTCTGTGTATGTGCTGATATTTGCATATTTTTTCTATTTGCTGCGGTGTGTGTGGCAGTGTGTGTTTTTCACTCTATGTGTCTGTGTGTGTGTGTGTGTGTGTGTGTTTTAACCAAGTTAAATTAATTCACTTCGTTAACTTGTCCCTAAAGTGCTGCCTCTAAAAGCTTATTTGGGAATTGATGAAAAGCGAATTGATGATGAACAACGTCGTGTCTCTAACTTCCTGCCTGCCTGCCTGTCTTACTTTGGCAACTTTGTTTTTGTTAAAGATGTTGTTGTTGTTGTTGTTTCTAATATAATTTCCACCAACATTAAACTTGCTCTTGTTGGCATTTTAATGTTTGTTGCTCTGCTTGTCGTCGATCTAGAAGTCCTTGTATATGTCATATCTAAACAACACAGTTCAAAAGGGTTGCGTTGCCAAATTTAAATAATATTAATTGCCAGTTCTAGCTTACAATGTTGGTGGTAATTTTTGTGTTTTTTATTTTTTTTTGTTTTTTTGTTTGTTTTGTCTAAATATAAAGCAATTAATTTGCATATAAGTTAAATGTGTGGCATATTTAATGCTCAGGTTTATATCGCCAAAAACATGGCGCGATATTCATTATAGATCAAAGCAAAATGTAAGCTAGCTGAATTGGGTTTCAAGTAAGGAAAAGGCATAATGATTGCTTGCGGGATGAGCACACAAGTTTGATTAAGAGTTTGTATTAATTTATTTTTTTCTTTTATGGTTTGAGAGGTTTATTAAAATAATCTGAAAATATTTTGAGCAAATTTATTGCTTTGAAGTTTTTAAGCACAAAATGATGGTTCATATGAATCACAAAAATATTCCACTGATATAATATGTGAAAAACTTCACATAGACTAGTTAAAGTATGCCACGCTTGCAACTTTAAATACAAAATTTTATATAAAATTTTGTAAAATGGTAACAACAATTAAAACTGAAAAAAAAATTTTCAAAATTTTTATATCGGTGTATAAAAAAGTTTTAAACGATCTGTTGAGAAGGCAAAACTAGCATTAAATCGAAACGCTCAATGTTGCCACCAACTCTGAAGCCTCATCATTAGATGTCTTTCTTTTTCAATATGTGTCATTTCACTGAAGTGTTAAAACATGGTTTCTGTGTGCTACAAAATGTTGTGTCAAAAAAACACAATTCGTGCAAAAGTTATTTTTTTTCAGCTTGCATTTGAAGAAAAAGGCTTCGCACCGACAAAGTTTGAAATTAGTGTGACTTCATTATTTTCATGCCAACGACTTACAAAAAAATTGTTTGTTGTATCAAAAATGGAATCAAATTCATGTTTTTTCAGCAGCTTCGGCTTAGGCTATTGTTGTTTATTCTTCTTAACCGCAGAAGATTGTTGTCTTTTAGCACAAGCCAAGTGCAAACTAGCACCTCTCAATCGATTAGATCTTACAGTTCCGACTGCTCGAAATTTTCTTTCATTCAACAAGAAAAATTAGGTTATAAGAGGAGAAAAAATTGTCAAAGTAGACCGCGTGGTGTTCTGAATTTAAAACGGATTCAAGTAACTTCAATACCACTAATGCTCCTAAGCCGACTTGTTTATCGTATGGTGTTGAAATACCAGCAAAAGGCATAGCTTCATATAAATAGCCTGTATCGGAACACAAACACCAGTTCTTGAAACCAAATCGAATTGATTTTCCTCTGATGAATATTTTGCAATTATATCTGCGAATGGATGGTATCATCTGCTCATCGATAGACAGGTAAAAATTCCGAACTGCTTATATTTGATATTCAATAGATCAATCAGAGGATGAACTTTGGAAAAGCGACCAGTGGTGTCAATATCGTTGTTATCCATCAAATGGAATATAACTTTTATTGCTTTGAAAGTATTGCGAGACATTGCTTGCTTGATGATAGGTATTCCAAGACTAGATTCTGGTCTACTCAGAACCAGAACTGACTTAAGGAACTGTGTGTTATACAGACAAGATCAGTATTCCAATAAAACGACATAAAAGCTGCTTCGTAATGTTTATAACAATATTATGTTGTTGAGCATAGAGGTTGCTTTATTCAACCATCAACTTTATAACTTCATCATCAAAATATTGAGATGCTTGCTATGCCTAGGATACAAATCAAAATACAAATAATGCTGGTAAGATCATAATGAATTTATAATGATATGAAATTGCGTTACAACAAATAATTTTTTTACAAAAAATAGTATTTGTTCCGAGAATGTAATGTAATTTGAAAATCATGTAAAAGAAGACTCTGTAATAGAAGAGAGTTGTATGTACCTAACTGACCAGCGTGTCGTTTTCGAAATAATCGGTGTCGGGTAAAATCGTTTTTTCTAAAAAAAGGAAATTTCTTTTTTTTATTTCATTTTTTGACACCACGATCCCAATAGGGGAAGAGTGTCATGAAAATGCCAAGTTTTGAAAGAGCCATCTTGATTTACGCGGTAGTTTTCATACGAATGCTTCTTAAATTATAAGTTTTAAGAAGCAATACTCGCCATATGGCACCCTCAAACATTTGACAGTTCACTGATAATAAACGACGATGGTGTATCGTATTTTGGATTTCTTCATCATTAAGTAAGTTTTTCAGAACATTTTATTTGTTTTGTGACGTCTTCACCTTTAAAACCAACAGTAATATTATTATACTATAATTTTATGGATATATTAGGCCTACCAATAACATATTTATTTTGCCGGAAAAATCTTGATTTCATACTAATTTTTGAGGTTATGTTTCTTTGGACAATATGTTTTGAAAGAGCTGGGTTGCGGTGGTATGAAGAAGCGTAAAGAAAGTTTAAATTATTTTTGTCAAAAATGTTTTTAAGTGTTTTAAACCTCTTATTTTGTTTTTGAAATAGGTCTTATTATTATAGATTTTCTTCAAAGCGATTTAATTTTTTTGCTAAAAATATTTTTAAGTTTTTTAACTATTTTTTGTTTTGAATTTTTTTATTTATTTAATTTGTTTTTGTAAAAACAATACTTTTTATAATAAAAATTAATATTTTTAATAAAATATTCGTTATTTTTCGTGTTAAGTCTTGTAATAAGAAGATGGCTCTTTCAAAACTTTGGTTGGCTCTTTCAATGCCCATGTGTTATGAAAGAGGTGAATTTCATGTTTTTTATAAATGGCTACAGGTCCAAGAATATTGTTGATTTTGGAAAATATTTCATGGTATTACGTTCATAAATGAATGAGAAAATACTTTTGATACAAGAATTATAATTTTATTAATTATTTTTATATATTTTGGAACTTTTTTAAAACTGTCTCTTTCATGCCACTCTTCCCCTACCTATGAAAAAAAATATATTATTTTAATAATGAAATTGGCCATTTTCAAAAAGCTCTGTAATAAATACTATTTCTTTTCAAAATTAGTATGTAGATAAGAATGTAAAAAATATCGCAATTGACAGAATCGTAAAACCAAAAGTCCCAGCTATCATTTAAAATAAAAAAGCAAGCATATACCATAGACCGGATTGAAATTTAGATTTCAACCGGTCTGGGTTTCAAAAGTTAGAGAAACTCATTTAAATGATTTCTGCATATTTTTTTTTCAAATCGGAGAAAAACCGCCGTAGCAATTTTGATTCTCCTGAAGGTCCTTTTTGGTAAAAAAACATGTTTTTTGCTTGTAACTTTTTATTTTTCACAGAACGCATGCCCACACCTGCTAATATATTAAATTTCTTACTTATACCAATATTCTGATATTCAAAAAATTTAAAAATTATGTTCCATTATAACTCTTATTGACCACCAAAAATTGAATATTTTGATATTTTTGAAAAGACATTTTTTTAAAACCGCTTTAAAAGACACATTTTTTGTTTAGATTTACGTGAAAGTGTTATGGTTGGAAAGGTATTAAGTTCTTCTTTCTTTCTGTGTATCGCTTCAATCAAAGCTGTGTGCGAAAACTGACAGAAATCGACTTTAGAAATCTGATAAAATGAAATATTTCTTATTCATACAAACAATTAATTTCATCTGTCCACTACTTTATCGTTCAGTTTTCGATAATTTTTTTTTTTTCATCACATAGCTTTGATTAAAGCGATACACAGAACAAAAGAAGAACTTAATGCCTTTCCAACCATAACACTTTCACGTTAATCTAAAAAAAAAAATTTGTCTTTTACAGCGGTTTCAAAAAAATGCCTTTTTAAAAATAGCAAAAAATTCAATTTTTGATGGTCAATAAGAGTTATAATGAAAGAAAATTTTAACAATTTTTTTATGTCAAAATGTTAGTATGAGTAAGAAATTTAACATTTAAGAAGATGTGGGTATGCGTTCTGTGTAAAATAAAAAGTTACAAGCAAAAATCATGTTTTTTTTACCAAAAACGACCTTCAGGAGAATCAAAATTGCTTCGACGGTTTTTCTCCGATTTGAAAAAAAAAAGTATGCAGAAATCATTTTAATGAGTTCCTCTAACTTTTGAGACCCCGACCGGTTGAAATTTTTTTTATCCATATAGGCATGATCCGGTCTAATATACCTGTTGTTTTACCTGAGTAACAAAGGCTCAAAATAGATGTGTCGAAAACGACACAGTGGTCCAAAATGGGTTAATGCAAAATTGAGAGTAGTGCAATACTGTAACATTTTGCATTTCTTTACATTTTTGTCTGCTGTTTTTGTTGTTGTTGTTCGATTATCTTCAAACGAACGATTTGCAGAAAAACTTTTCTATTTCGACACATTTTTGTATTTCGATATCGATCGAAATGCAGAACACCTTATAACGTTTTCAATTTCGATGTCGAGCACAATCGATTTGCAGAACATACCTGAATATATGTCACCGATAGATTCCAACATGTTGCAAACATTAATGAAACATTTCACGAAGCAACTGAAAAAAAAATAGTGATCGTACCATAGAAAATGTTTTTACGAACTTTGGATAACGAGCACGTCGCCCTGCTAAGAAGCCATTGCTTAATATAAGAATGAGGAAACAAAAATTTGTGCCACAGTTTGTCGTAGAAAACAGGAGCGATTTTCTAATGATTGAGTTTTGCCCACTGTAAAACGTTCATTCTATTTTATTAAGTGGGGCGCCACAACAAAATTCGGTGTTGGGCGCTTATTCTGGAGGGTAGCATTAACAGCGCCAAATATATTGATATTTTAAAAGAAGGCGGTATACCGACAATCGAACAGCTATCGAACATACCCAAACTGTGTACTTTCAGGATGAATCTGCGCCTTGTCACAGAATCAAAACGGTAAGGAGCTCACTGAAATATCAACAAAAGTTTCAATATTAATTAATATTTGATACATCATAAACATTTTCAGGTAGTATAACAAAAGAATTATCTAGGCATTGAGTCTCTTTCGTGGGTAGATAATAGCCCAGATCTCAGAATATGTACCCTATAACTAAAAGTTTCAACTAAATTATTCGTTATAAGTAGTGTCCGACCGAATATTCGGTTTCGGTTTCGGTTTCGGCCAGTTTCGGCCCTTTTAATCAGTTTCGGCTATTCGGCATCAATATGGCCGAAACCGAAACCGAAACCGAATATTTGATCGGACACTACTTATTCGGTTTTTACATATATTTCAATTGCAGATGTGAGTTCGCTTTCATCAAAATTTTTAATGGTGTTAAGTAGAACAAAAACGTGAAATTCAGTCATTTGATTGACCGTGTGGGTTGAGTCCAGCACAAAACGATAAATGTATTTTTTTTTAGATTCTAATATTAAGTTATTTAACTTTAAATACTAAAAAGTTCCTTAAAGTGGTATTAAAATGATCTCCATATTTATTATTTTAAAGTTGAACATTAATATTCAAACGGTCATATTCATAAAAATATCTTGAAATAGATTTAAAGTGCTCAATAGTCAAAAAGCTTTTAAGAGATAAAATGTTTTTTAAAATTTTGTTATTCATACAAATATTGTCTCAGCTTATTTATTAAAATAGGAACACCTTCAATTTGAAATGGGAACAGTGTCAAGAATGGTTCGTGAATCTGATGAATTCAATAATTTTTTGTTTATTTGTCACAATTTTATCAATACTTTGACATGCAAACAGTCAAAAAATTGTTTAATCTATGTTCTTTTGTGAAAAAATTGTCCCTTATAATTTTTATTTTCAATATTTTGAAATGTTTTGCCATGTTTTCATAATTTTTGAAACAGTTTGAAGTATTTTTGACAATATTTGTGCTCACATTAGAGTAAAAATTTTAAAAAGGCTTTGTCAAGGGTTTATTGAAGGTTACTCATTTAAGAAGCCTTTATAAGAGATTTTTGTCGTTATTGGACGTTTATGGGTACTGTTTTTGAAATTTTTTTTGTAAAGGCTTTATAAGAGGTTCGTAAATTTTTATGAATAAAGGCAAAATAATATTTATCGAATATATACGTTATTATAATCTGTTTCAATTGTTATATATTTGAAAGCTTTTAACTAAAAAATTAAAAAAATAATTTGTTTTTTAAAACAATTTTCAAGTAGACATTCAGTTTCGGTTTCGGCTTCGGTTTCGGCCGAATATTACAAAAATGGCCGAAATTCGGTTTCGGTTTCGGTTTCGGCCAAAATTTTGGTTTCGGTCGGACACTAGTTATAAGGTTCTTTCTCGCAAAAAGTAGAAACGTCACATATTAAATCATATATTGCAAAATATTCTACTTTTGTCTAGCCAATAATAATAATATCTGAAATTTAAAAAAAAAAAATAAGTTTTTTGTTTTAATTATGACTCATATGTATTTTCTTTGTTTAATTTTTATGAACTGTATCATTAAAATATTCTACAATACTTTTTTGGTTTTGCTAGACCTTTGTTAGAAAAACATAAATACTAGAAAAATATTAGTTGTTTATCTCTTTAGCAGTGAATTTTTAGCTTCTTTTTACTTTTCATTAAAAAAAAGGAACCTTAAGAATATCTTAAATTAACTTAATTTGTTCCTCAAATTTTGTTTTCTTTTTAATCTTGACCCACTTTTTAAGCTTAAGAACTGTATGTGACGTTTGTTGTTTTTTAAGCTCATCATATATGGGTGCAAGAGGGCAGACATTTTTTTTTCATCATAAACGATTTATAGTCAAAAATTTCTAAGAATTGCTTAGAGAATACCTAAAAGTACAAACTAAACTTATTAGTATTTTATTAAATTTGTCGTACAACGGTGGAAAGAGTTGTTATCCTTGATTTTGGATAATATTTTTGTAACGTGTTGCGTATAATAATAAATCTGTTGAAATTTTCACAACCTACGTTTATTTTATTATTCTGTCCTGGAGTTTTTTTTTTCTCACGATTCTTCTTTGTGCTTTTTGAAATGAGAAATTATCAAAATTCAGAGTTTATTCTATATACGTAGCTAGATAGCATTACAACAACAACAATGATAACGTCTGGAAGTTAGTCAATTTTATGACAGCACGTTTTACTGTTTCGTCCTTCAGTCCATGTGAGCCAGTTGGCGCTGGTATTGAAAGGCATGACAATTGCTGTAGTCGTTGTGATTTTTTTTGCTGATTTTTTTGCTTATTTTGTTGCTAACATTTTACTTCCATTTAATATACTACGTTTACTACTTCACTGCTTTTACTCATGTTTTTTTTAGTATTAACTTTGCAGTCTGTGTGTGTGTGTAGAAAATTCGTACATGATAGGAATTTAAAAAAAGCTGTAAACACACACACACACACACACACAGAAAAACATGCTATAACAGTCACGTGACGTTAAATTTCTTAAGCAACATAGTTATCTTAACGACAACAACAACAAAAATAATAGCAACAACAGCAATAACTATAATAATGACGACACAAAGTTAGCAACTCTTGTAATTGTATTATCGCAAGCATACACATACACACGCAGACATCAAACGATTTATATGTAACTGCATGTTTTTACAGCAC
This sequence comes from Tetanocera ferruginea, assembly GCA_958299015.1. Taxonomy (NCBI): domain Eukaryota; kingdom Metazoa; phylum Arthropoda; class Insecta; order Diptera; family Sciomyzidae; genus Tetanocera; species Tetanocera ferruginea. The sequence continues at coordinate 31,521,787 of OY282640.1, read as the reverse complement.
ACACACACACACACTAGTCTAAACTATGTTATGCCATTTTGTAACATACATATTTTAGTAGATTCTCGCGCCAAACGCAAAAATTGCCCATTTTTATGTATTATTTTGAGAATGAGAATTTTTTCACGTTTCAATTGAAATTTCGCGCATTTGCTATGATTGCCAGCCATGTTCTTTGATGATGATGACGATGCTGATGTTTGCAATTTCAGTTATTTGGCAAGAAATAAAAATTTCGATTTATTATTTCATATAAACATTTTAGTTGAATTTCAACGGTTTAGCGTAAAACTCAAAATCTGCCATTCAACATAGAAATGTCAGATTTCGTATAGAATATAGATGAAATAAAACCATTTACTTGATATTATGCTTAAATGAATTTGTATTTCATTGAACAAAATTTGCGAAATGTTAAAAAATTTATTAATTTTTGGTGTTTTCTTTTCATCTAAAAATTTGTATGAAATGAAAAGATTATTTTTACACTGAATAGACAGAAACCTTTCACAGCTTTAATTTGATAAATATTACTCGAGTTTATTTATCTGTTAGTCAAAGTAGTAATCAAAGTAGAACAAGTTCTATTTTATGCTGCATAAATGAGAGTAATTTAATAAATTTAAATGTTCAGTAATAAATTAATTTTAAAAGATTAAAGATAAATTTATAAAATTTTAACAACTATTGGAAGTTTAAGCAGGTTTTAAGGCTGTTTAAGTATATTTAAAACTATTTTAAACTAAATTCGATAATCCTCAAAAACCAATGCAACAAACAACCTTGAATTTCACATGCATTCTGAACATGCTTCTCATCCACCTACTACTTGAGTTATTCCCAACATGTTCTTCTTATCTTTAGCTCAAGTAACAGTCCTTTATTCAAATTTATTCTACCCTTAACTTGCTCTCCTCCTTAATAATGAAATTAAAGTTTCATAGAAAACGTTAACAAAATTGACTCAGATTGAATAAAAGAAACTAAGCGTTAACTGAGAGGTACTAAAAGGAAGTTAAGAGGTAAGAAAGAGCAAGAGTTAGAGTTAGAGTTAGAGTTAGAGTTAGAGTTAGAGTTAGAGTTAGAGTTAGAGTTAGAGTTAGAGTTAGAGTTAGAGTTAGAGTTAGAGTTAGAGTTAGAGTTAGAGTTAGAGTTAGAGTTAGAGTTAGAGTTAGAGTTAGAGTTAGAGTTAGAGTTAGAGTTAGAGTTAGAGTTAGAGTTAGAGTTAGAGTTAGAGTTAGAGTTAGAGTTAGAGTTAGAGTTAGAGTTAGAGTTAGAGTTAGAGTTAGAGTTAGAGTTAGAGTTAGAGTTAGAGTTAGAGTTAGAGTTAGAGTTAGAGTTAGAGTTAGAGTTAGAGTTAGAGTTAGAGTTAGAGTTAGAGTTAGAGTTAGAGTTAGAGTTAGAGTTAGAGTTAGAGTTAGAGTTAGAGTTAGAGTTAGAGTTAGAGTTAGAGTTAGAGTTAGAGTTAGAGTTAGAGTTAGAGTTAGAGTTAGAGTTAGAGTTAGAGTTAGAGTTAGAGTTAGAGTTAGAGTTAGAGTTAGAGTTAGAGTTAGAGTTAGAGTTAGAGTTAGAGTTAGAGTTAGAGTTAGAGTTAGAGTTAGAGTTAGAGTTAGAGTTAGAGTTAGAGTTAGAGTTAGAGTTAGAGTTAGAGTTAGAGTTAGAGTTAGAGTTAGAGTTAGAGTTAGAGTTAGAGTTAGAGTTAGAGTTAGAGTTAGAGTTAGAGTTAGAGTTAGAGTTAGAGTTAGAGTTAGAGTTAGAGTTAGAGTTAGAGTTAGAGTTAGAGTTAGAGTTAGAGTTAGAGTTAGAGTTAGAGTTAGAGTTAGAGTTAGAGTTAGAGTTAGAGTTAGAGTTAGAGTTAGAGTTAGAGTTAGAGTTAGAGTTAGAGTTAGAGTTAGAGTTAGAGTTAGAGTTAGAGTTAGAGTTAGAGTTAGAGTTAGAGTTAGAGTTAGAGTTAGAGTTAGAGTTAGAGTTAGAGTTAGAGTTAGAGTTAGAGTTAGAGTTAGAGTTAGAGTTAGAGTTGGAGTTAGAGTTAGAGTTAGAGTTAGAGTTAGAGTTAGAGTTAGAGTTAGAGTTAGAGTTAGAGTTAGAGTTAGAGTTAGAGTTAGAGTTAGAGTTAGAGTTAGAGTTAGAGTTAGAGTTAGAGTTAGAGTTAGAGTTAGAGTTAGAGTTAGAGTTAGAGTTAGAGTTAGAGTTAGAGTTAGAGTTAGAGTTAGAGTTAGAGTTAGAGTTAGAGTTAGAGTTAGAGTTAGAGTTAGAGTTAGAGTTAGAGTTAGAGTTATAGTTAGAGTTAGAGTTAGAGTTAGAGTTAGAGTTAGAGTTAGAGTTAGAGTTAGAGTTAGAGTTAGAGTTAGAGTTAGAGTTAGAGTTAGAGTTAGAGTTAGAGTTAGAGTTAGAGTTAGAGTTAGAGTTAGAGTTAGAGTTAGAGTTAGAGTTAGAGTTAGAGTTAGAGTCAGAGTTAGAGTTAGAGTTAGAGTTAGAGTTAGAGTTAGAGTTAGAGTTAGAGTTAGAGTTAGAGTTAGAGTTAGAGTTAGAGTTAGAGTTAGAGTTAGAGTTAAAGTTAGAGTTAGAGTTAGAGTTAGAGTTAGAGTTAGAGTTAGAGTTAGAGTTAGAGTTAGAGTTAGAGTTAGAGTTAGAGTTAGAGTTAGAGTTAGAGTTAGAGTTAGAGTTAGAGTTAGAGTTAGAGTCAGAGTTAGAGTTAGAGTTAGAGTTAGAGTTAGAGTTAGAGTTAGAGTTAGAGTTAGAGTTAGAGTTAGAGTTAGAGTTAGAGTTAGAGTTAGAGTTAGAGTTAGAGTTAGAGTTAGAGTTAGAGTTAGAGTTAGAGTTGGAGTTGGAGTTAGAGTTAGAGTTATTTAAAATTTAAAATTTAAAATTTAAAATTTAAAATTTAAAATTTAAAATTTAAAATTTAAAATTTAAAATTTAAAATTTAAAATTTAAAATTTAAAATTTAAAATTTAAAATTTAAAATTTAAAATTTAAAATTTAAAATTTAAAATTTAAAATTTAAAATTTAAAATTTAAAATTTAAAATTTAAAATTTAAAATTTAAAATTTAAAATTTTAAAATTTAAAATTTAAAATTTAAAATTTAAAATTTAAAATTTAAAATTTAAAATTTAAAATTTAAAATTTCAAACTTTAAAAATTTCGAAATTTTAACATTTTCAAATTTCACGTATTAGAAATTTTAACTTTTACAAACTTTAAAAATTTCGAAATTTTACCATTTAAAACTTTCATGAATTGTAATTGAAAAATTACCTGATTTGAATATAAATTTTTATTCGAATTATAATTTCAAAATTTGCTAAAATAATTGAAAATTCTAGTCTTCAAGATTTCAAAATTTTTATTTCTATTTTAAGATTTAAATTTAAATATTTAAAAATTTTAGAATCTTAAATAGCTGTTTGATTTTTTTCATTTTTAATAGTCAGGATTTAAAATTTTTTAAATAGAAAATTGAAAAATTTTTGGGTTCAGTGAAATAACGCCCAATGAAATAACGCCCAAAATAAAAAAATGAAATAACGCCCAAAATAGTTTGGGCTTTAAAAAATGAAATAACGCCCAAAATAAAAAATGAAATAACGCCCAAAATAAATGAAATAACGCCCAAATCAAAAATGAAATAGCGCCCAAAATATTTTCAAAGCAAATCATTTAAAATATTTTGGGCCTTATTTCATAATGAAATAACGCCCAACATTTGCATGAAAAATATTTGGGCGTTATTTAATTTTTGATTTTGGGCTTTATTTCACAATGAAATAAAAAATGAAATAACGCCCAAATAAAATGAAATAAAGCCCAAAATTTTGGGCCTTATTTCGTTATGAAATAACGCCCAAATTTGTATGGAAAGTTTTTGGGCGTTATTTCATTTTTTATTTGAATTTCAATTTCAATTTCAATTTCAATTTCAATTTCAATTTCAATTTCAATTTCAATTTCAATTTCAATTTCAATTTCAATTTCAATTTCAATTTCAATTTCAATTTCAATTTCAATTTCAATTTCAATTTCAATTTCAATTTCAATTTCAATTTCAATTTCAATTTCAATTTCAATTTCAATTTCAATTTCAATTTCAATTTCAATTTCAATTTCAATTTCAATTTCAATTTCAATTTCAATTTCAATTTCAATTTCAATTTCAATTTTAATTTCAATTTCAATTTCAATTTCAATTGTGAAAATTTCAATTTCAATTTCAATTTCAATATCAATTTCAATTTCAATTTCAATTTCAATTTCAATTTCAATTTCAATTTCAATTTCAATTTCAATTTCAATTTCAATTTCAATTTCAATTTCAATTTCAATTTCAATTTCAATTTCAATTTCAATTTCAATTGTGAAAATTTCAATTTCAATTTCAATTTCAATATCAATTTCAATTTCAATTTCAATTTCAATTTCAATTTCAATTTCAATTTCAATTGCAATTGTGAAAATTTGAATGTGAATGTGAATTTGAATATGAATTGTTTTGAATTTGAATTTGAATTTGAATGCGAATTTGATTTTGGATGTGAATTTAACTAGAATTTGAACTTGAATCGGGATTTGAATTTGAGTTTGATTTTTTTATTTTTTATTGTATTTGCATGTGAATTGGAATTTGAATTGATAGTTGAATTTGAATTTGAATTTTAGTTTGAGTGCATTTAAATTTGATTTTGAATGTTAATTTGAATTGAACTTTAATTTGCATTTGAATTTGTTATAATGTTAATTTTAATTTTAACTGAAATTTGAATTTGACTTTTAACTTTTAATTGATGTTCAATTTTATTTGAATTAAAAATTTGATTTTGAATTTGAATGTGAATTCGAATTTGTATTTGAATTTGAATTTGAATTTGAATTTGAATTTGAATTTGAATTTGAATTTGAATTTGAATTTGAATTTGAATTTGAATTTGAATTTGAATTTGAATTTGAATTTGAATTTGAATTTGAATTTGAATTTGAATTTGAATATGAATTTGAATTTGAATTTGAATTTGAATTTGAATTTGAATTTGAATTTGAATTTGAATTTGAATTTGAATTTGAATTTGAATTTGAATTTGAATTTGAATGTGAATGTGAATGTGAATGTGAATGTGAATGTGAATGTGAATGTGAATGTGAATGTGAATGTGAATGTGAATGTGAATGTGAATGTGAATGTGAATGTGAATGTGAATGTGAATGTGAATGTGAATGTGAATGTGAATGTGAATGTGAATGTGAATGTGAATGTGAATGTGAATGTGAATGTGAATGTGAATGTGAATGTGAATGTGAATGTGAATGTGAATGTGAATGTGAATGTGAATGTGAATGTGAATGTGAATGTGAATGTGAATGTGAATGTGAATGTGAATGGGAAAGTGAATTTGAATTTTATTGTGAGTGCGAATTTAAAAATGAATTTCAATGTGAATTTTTTGAAAAGTGAATTTTAATTTTAGTTTTAATTAGAATATGAATTTGAATTTGATTTTGAATTTGAATGGAAAGTTTTTTGAATTTGAATTTGAATTTGGAAAAAAATAATAAAAGCATCACAAAACTTTGTTTAGAATTGTTTTATTAAGAGGAAAGTGTTGTATTTAAGTGTTTGCTATGCCTTTAATTAAATAGCAAATAATATTAAAATTTCATAATAAAATTAACTGCGCATTGAAGACATTCAAGCACTCGCTGTCACTTCGATAAAAATTGCTCAACTGAGCTAAAATGCATTTCGAAAGTCAGTTAAGATTGTCAAAAATCTATTAAGATTATTTAATTGTGCACATTTAATAGCCTGCTGTTGTTATTGTTGTTGTTGTTGTTGTTGTCTAAACACTCAAATGCAAAATCGTAAAAAAAGCAATTCGCTAAAATTTCTTGAACAGATTCTTGATATTTGCCAGCAGGGTCGGAAGTAGCTGCCACTCCTCGTTCCTTGATCCCATTAGCAAATATTCAGACATATTATCCAAAAGTGCTAACAATGTATTTTATAACATGCCGACGCTGTCTGCTTTATCATCTTCGTAATATTTCATAGGCGTGTGTTTTTTTTTTTTTTACCTCCCGGTAACGTTTATTTGAATTTCATTCTGACAGTCTTTGTTTTCTTTTCTTTTCTTTATACTGACAGCTGTCAAAAAGCACTTATTTAGATTTAATGCGCGATTTTTAAAACTCATAAACTTTTATATACCAACGCCATATTGCCTATATATATATTATGTTGTTTTTTTTTTTTTTACTTTTACTATTTTATTTGTATAACATTTATATTTCGATGCTACTTGTACATTATATAAATTGTATCTTTGAAATACAATGAAAACAAAAATCTTTTATTTGCTTGCATTTTCTGCTGATAATAGAATTTTATGTTTGAGAAATGCTTTTATTCTTTGCGAGCTTTTTTATGCGACGAATGGAGGCTGTGTTCATAAACAAAAAAAAAAAAAAATGATTTTTGGGGGCAGAAAAATAAAGAGCAATGAAAAAAGTACCGTAAATTTGGTGGCGCGAATGTTTTGTTCCAAAGTGCTGAAGTCTGTGCTTTTGTGTGTTTATTGGTGCGAAATGATAATCATAGAAAATGTCATAACTTAACCGCCACTTTTATTATTTGTTGTAATATTTTATTGTCTCATATTTTATATAACTGCTGAGGGTTGGCAGCAGTGTACAAATGCAAAAATGAGCAAATGTGCGATAATGTAGCTTTTAAAATAATATAACAGATATTTGCGGTTTTGAGTTCGTGCCTAAATATCGAATATTATTGTGCTACAGTAATAGTCTGTTAAGAGCTAATGGCGCAAATTAAGGGGAGCTGCATTAAATAAAGGAATATATAGTCAATATTAAAAATTGCACTATTTTTCCCTCAAAAATATTTATTGATGCGAACATTTTTGCTATACTTTTATATGAAGTTTGTACTCACGGGTTGTTTGTGGTCCCTAAGCTTGGTAACCACTGAACTTATTCTGAAAATGTTTTCACTAATCAATTGTCATAACAAGTGGCATTGACATAGGCTAAACAGTTTTTCGTAAAAACCAAAATTTTTGAAAAAAAAATTTGTACAAAAATTCATAAAAAGTCTCAAAATTTGCTGTCTTGTTGATAAATAAAAAAAAAAACATAACAAAAACTACCAAAGTATTAATATTTTCTCAACTGCAAACTTGTTGTGTTGTTGATGTTACATAATAAGCACTTGATCAGATCATCGAAAGCAAATAATTGGCAATTAATTGCTTTACAAAAAAGTGAGCAAGAAATAAAAATATTTTTTCCCCTAAGAATCCATAAAAAGTAATTAAAGTGGAATAAAATTGAGTAGAGAAAAACAAAAATTAAAACAGCAGCTTGTTACCAAGAAAACAAACAGCCAGCAAACCAATGTTCGTTTAAAAACTGCTTAAGGTTAAAGAGAAAAACAAAAAAAAAAGAAATTTTTATTTAATGCCAAAAAAGAAAAAATTCACCAAAAGAAGTGCCTAAAAATGTGCTTTAAAATTTCCCAAAATTGTTGCCTGCTGTTTTGTTTTTTTTTTTTTTTGTATTAATATAAAAAAAAACTTATGAATTTTGCCAAAAACAGCGCACAAAAATTTAAAGCACCCATCTTTGATCTTTCAAGCGAGCGACAGACAACATGTTGGTTACATTGCTGGGTTATCAGCTGGTTGCCAGTTTTGCAGCTGGCCAATGTTTATCCTAGCTACATTTAAGCTTTTTAATTTATGCCTTTTATTTCAAAACAAGAAATGTTATCAAGTGTCCGAAAAGTCAAGAGCAACAAAACAAACACAGGAAGCAGAGCAACAACAACAACAATACAGAGTTTTCATCTGCACGCATTTAACTACTATGTATTTGGATAGCTGCTAAAGCAGTATTTAAAACACACTTCAAAGGTGAGGCAAAACTTGTTGGGTTTCCTTCTTTGTTTTTTTTTTTTTTTTTTAATTAATGAAAAAGTGGCAACCAATAAAAAAACTACCTCAACAGCTGCCAACATCTGCAAGATTTCATTTAAAATATGTTGATGGTAACGCCATAAGGAGCGGCAGGAGCAGCAGCAGCAGCAAGAATTGAGTTAGTAGCGCTCCAAAATGAGGACGACAATTTAAGGAGTAGCTAGCTGCTGCTGTAAAGAAAAGCAAAAATAAGCATAAAAACAAAAAAAAAACAAAATTAAAACAAAAACTGGGGCAGCAGATGAATGAGCAGCAGCAGCAGCATCTGTTGGCAAAGATGTTGAAAAAAAGAAATGAACAGCAGGTGAACCGCTACTAAAAATCTATTTGGTCGAAAGCATAAGAAAAAATAAAAAAATAAATACCGGCAAAAGCACTACGAGAAAAAAAATTGCTTTTGTGGTTGTGGTTAGGGTAAACAGACGTAGCTAAGGTGGTAGACAGCAACCCATGAGCTTCAAACGCAATGGGCCAAATAAACTGACATTTATTTAAAACTGACGACCGACCAACATATGTGTGTGTATAAAAACCAAAACCAAAAACAACAACACAAAAACAGTCAAAAAAAGCAATAAAATATACAAAAAAAGATGCTGGCTGGCTGCCTGCCTCTAATATTTGCGGTAACTGAAGCGTTAAAACAGCGCGGCGCAGCACAGTGGGGTGGATGACAAGCAAAACTGCTCATTATTAAAAGTTGTGACAGATTTTTTCTTGAACTTAGTTGAGGGGCTGTTTTGAATGTCGCTGGACTTTATAGAAGTATTTAATATATATTTCTGTTTCGGAAAAGCAATACAACTTATTCTAAGCTGTTAAAAATCTTGAAATAATTTTAAAAGCAATCCTTGGACTAATGCATTTTTTAATCCTTTTTTATTAGAATTACTTTTTTAAAATACTAGAAATTCTTGTAGTCCAGGCTGAACTTAAATTCAATAAATTTGGAATAAAATTTTAATTTTAGTTAGTGTCTAAGGATAAAATTTAATACATAATAATTAAAAGGTAATAAAAGCTATATTTTGTATTTTGTTAACATTTTGTTCATGATCTAGCAAGCAACAGATTAGCCCGAGGTAAGAACTCGTGACTCTAATGCGATTGTTGCCGCAGTTCGCGGTCAAGGGATGAGACAAGCAATCAAAATGTTACCCAATGCAATTCTTACATTTTATAGTTAATAATATAGGATAATAACAACATAAAAATAACAAAAATAAAAAAAAAAAAATAAAATAAAAAACGGTCTGGCTCAGGATCGAATCAGGGTCATTCGATTCATCAAATCAAATCAAATCGACAACTGCTTAACCAACTGCTTTACACGGAATAAAATTTTTTGCGCTTGCTAATTGTGTACTTTAATGTTTACGAAATTTAAAAATCAAGCCGTAGGAATTGAAAGTTTATTTTTAAGCCCATGCGAGACTTAAACTTAGTTTTAATTGTTTGACATGGTTAAATTTTTACACCAATGCGGAACAAAAACTTAGTTTTTATATTTGACGTGGTTTAATTTTTAAATCAATTCGTCACTTAAGCTGAGTTTTATTAACTGACGTGGTGTTAATTTTAATGCAATATCGGTGTCATTGCATAAACAGTACAGGATTTACTAAAATTTAGTTGAAAATTTTTGCCTTTTAACAGGTTTATTTTTATTTGTTTAGCCTATTATAAGTAGGCGTAATCGGCTCGATTGAATAACATGATTTCAAAACGTGAAAGCAAGAAGTATTTATTATATTACAATGTTAACTTGTAATTAAAAGGGATAAATTACACAGTACGACAAAATCAATTTTTTTTGAGTACACATGAGAAATGTTGACAGAATATGAAAATAGGCTTAAAATAAAGAAATACGTGTCTCGGCGATTTGCTGTAGCACGTCAGAATTTTGAGAAAATCGATTTTAAAGATTCGAAGGATCGTGGAGGTTCACTTGTAACGTAGTACTATTATAAAAAGTTCTATAAAAACAGAATGGGTGAACCGATTTAAGTGCTTGAGCCAGTTTTGAAAAGGGAATTAAATTTGGATTTGTTTTTATAAAAAAAAACATTTTTTTCCGCTAGATGGCGCTTTAATTTTCATGTAAAATTAAAAAATATCCAAAAATGTAATGTAATTCAATGTAATGTAAATGTAATGTAAAAATACAAAAATTAATATCCAAAAATGTAATGTAATTCAATGTAATGTAAATGTAATGTAAAAATACAAAAATTAATATCCAAAAATGTAATGTAATTCAATGTAATGTAAATGTAATGTAAAAATACAAAAATTAATATCCAAAAATGTAATGTAATTCAATGTAATGTAAATGTAATGTAAAAATACAAAAATTAATATAATATAATATACAAGTGCGTGAAGTAAGGAAAGCTGAACGTATTGTAATGGAAAAAAACCATTCATACGTGAGAGAGAGAGAGAAGGAGGAAAATGAGAGAAGACTGCAATTAGTGACAAAGTAAAAAGGTTGGTCGTTGGCTTAGAACGTTAAGGCGCAGATAAGAAGTAATGACAATCTTCGAAACAATCGACCGCCATATGGTTCAAATCCCAGACGACTTGTTTTAATTTTTTCTAATTGCAGAAACCCCGATCTGTAAGCTAGTTGAAATTGAATAATAATATTTTAAGTTTGATCTGGCTCGGAGCCCCGAATCGCTGAATCAAGCAATTCCCGGCCAGCGAAAAAGATTCTACTTAAGTTATTGGATTTCAAATCAACAACATTGTATTTTTAATGAATTTCGTACATTTTTTGGATATTTTTTAATTTTACATGAAAATTAAAGCGCCATCTAGCGGAAAAAAATGTTTTATTTTTATAAAATCCAAATTTAATTCCCTTTTCAAAACTGGCTCAAGCACTTAAATCGGTTCACCCATTCTGTTTTTATAGAACTTTTTATAATAGTACTACGTTACAAGTGAACCTCCACGATCCTTCGAATCTTTAAAATCGATTTTCTCAAAATTCTGACGTGCTACAGCAAATCGCCGAGACACGTATTTCTTTTTTTTAAGCCTATTTTCATATTCTGTTAACATTTCTCATGTGTACCAACCACTGTCGTACTGTGTTATAGAGGCATAGATTATAAATGGTGATCGTGATGAGACAAAAGGCTTAAGGTGGAAAGAGGAAATAGGAGATTCTTGAATATTGTTAAGAAATTGTTAGGAAATTCTCGATTATGAATTTAGACATAGGTGGCATGTAGTGCTAACTGAAGGCATTCAATAGCTCGCAGCATCTTATTATGGGTTCATTACAAACGTAAATGGTGTGGTGCTGTAATTCACGTAGAAATCTTGTATGCCTAGTTCGGCTTATTGCGTCATTAATTATTATTTTGTTAGAAATATACTTGCTGTCAATGTTTTTGATCGAATATAGAACATAAACAGAGCAGCATTCTTCTTGATAACAACGGCATTATATTAGTAGCTTTCAGTGTGTGTTCATAAGGTGGTAGGTTTCTACTATCCCGAAGGACATACGTGTCTCTAATGGCAAAAAGTAAGAATTATTTTTTAATACATTTCAGTGTTTCACTATGTAGTTCAAAAATAGGAAACCAGACTGTGCAAAAGTATTCAAGAACTAGACGCACTAAATTTTAATAAAACGTTTCAGTTGCACGTCTCTTAATGAGTCCGAAAAGATTGTTTACCCTGCATATAATAACATCAAAGTGAAAGTTTAAGTGCAGTCTAAAGTCAAGGTTTACCTGGAGATGTGTAATGTGATTGATCCTATTTAGTTCAAAACCATTTAGCTTGAAACTACTATAAAGTATTTCTTTTTTACGGAAAAACTTATAACGTAGCAATTATTTTCATTTAGAGAAAGTTCATTTTTACCCACGAATAAGTTTATTCTTTTAAAAATACTATGACCACTTTTGATTTAATGACACGGTATATTTTTAAGTCATTTGCATATAGAGGATCATACAAAACTTCAGATATATTAGCAATAAATATCTATGTTAAAGAGAAGTGTACCGAGGTGGCTACATTTTTAGATAGAATACTGTGAAATTCACATATTGGGTTCTTTCACTAAGAAAGGAATTCAAAAGAACCTGAAATACCAAATTTTTCTGATATTTTAGTTAATATAACAAAATCAACTCGATCAAATGATTTGCTAAAATCGGTACATACTTCATTTATCTAATGTCTTTTTTTCCATATTATTGAGAACATCTTAAACCATAATTGTGAGGCTTGTAGTGGTTGATCGTCTGTTCATTTAAATTTGTTAATTTAAATATGTTTAAATGTGAATTAAATATATCTGTGAGCTTGGAAGTTAGAACATATTATTGTTAAAAAAAGCTTAGGAATAGTGGACAGTAAGGTGATTCGTCTGTAGGTTTCTATCTCTCTCTCATCACTGTTCTTATAAATTGGTATAAGATGAGATGAGTTCCAAAAGATGAAAAAAACAGAAAAGATGAGCTTCTTTTAAATATATGTACCAAAGAAATTAATTTGCCTATGAATTGAGCAAAAAAAAAAGGACAAGGACGAAGCTTAAAATAAACTTTTTATGTAGAAATTTAACTAAGTAAAAGTAATCTGCATAGAGATTTCCTTTAAACATGCTTATTGAATATGATTGATTTCGTTCGATTTTCGCTTGAAGTTTACAAAGTCGAAGTGTTGTTTCGAGTCTTTAATAATTCTTGCTCCAATCAAATTGATATAAAATTTGTAAGTTTCCTCAGTTTTTATTGAGAACTCTTTACTCAGATCATCGATTTTGCATTTACTTCATCACCTACACTCAGGGAAAAATAGCAACTTAAAATTAAATAATATCGTCTCAATTTTACGTTGCTCCACTTTCAAAAAATCGTCTTTAAATTAACATTGAAAATCTTCAAATCAAATATGAAAACATTTTAATATTCAATTAGAAGTAGAAAAAATTTAAAATAATGATGAAGCAACTTCACCCTCATATTCAATCAAGTGTATCCTCTTCGAAAGTAAGTTGAAAATTACGTTGTTTAGATTTGAAGCTATAAAAAGTGAAAGCGAAGAAAAATATATTTGTCTTAAAGTGGACGACACTTCAATTTGAAACTTCATACTTTCGTGTATCAAAATAAATTATGAAAATAATTTTAATTTTCTGAAAACAATTGCGAAAGCTGGAAAATAAATCTTCTTGGAAAAAAAATGTTTGTTTGTGAAAAAAAAATCAGTGAGTGCAAAGTAAGACGACAATAAAGAAGTAAGCGATAACATTGGACTCAGGGCAGAATTTAAAGAGATGTTATTTGTATCGAGGAAGCAAGATATAGTTTTCATTTTTATAGTATTTATTTTAAGGTACACATATATTGTTTGGAACTTGATATCATATAATCAACATACTTTTAAAATACTTATTTAAATTAACTTATTCTATGTTCGCTAAATAATTTATTAATTTAAGTATTCTATGAAATGTTTTCATATAATTCAATAAAAGAAAATTTCTCAAAAATAATATTTTTTTACTTATTTGTATGTTAATATCAAAAATGTTGAAAATTTGATTCAAAGTGATAATCACTTTGATTTATTAATGTAACAATGTGGAATCAAAGTATGAAATAATTTATTTCAAAGCTAAAGCGTATTTAAATAAAGACGTCAGTATTTAAATTGATTAGGATTCCGCTTTGAATTAAATCTAAATCCACGTTAAATTAAAGTGAAATACTTTTCATTTCAAAGTAAGTTATACCTTGGTTTTTTTTTGAAGTGGAAACACTTTGAATTGAATATTTTCGTGTTTGGTGCCAAATTGTTCCGAAAAATATTTGAATCGAAGTGGTTTTCTTTGATTTTACGTTATTTTTTAGCTCAGTGTACAAAGACAGTGTTATTTATAAATTTTTGATTTTTGGTTACTACAGTTTCCTTATTTTTTCAGCGGCCCTCATTATTTCATTAACGACGATAACGGCATTTATTTTCAACATATTTTCGTTTTGATTTTTATATTCAGATGACGGACAAAATTTTTTTGATAACAAGCAGCTGCTTACCTTTTCTTTTGTTTGTCTAGTTTAACATGACACACATCAACAAAAATAATATTTTCAGCATTCCTTAAAAAAGTCAATATTTGTTTTTAATTTCTGCGTAGTTTAATTTTAAGTGAGACATTAAATTTGGGTCGCTATGGTTGAGGCGGCCCTTAATTTTAAAAAATATTTTTCCATCAAAAAAATCTGTTAATTCGCATATTTATTCACAAAGTAGTCACTGTTAAAAAAAAAAAATAATATTCACCCTTCCAATTTTATAATATGATTATGCCCAAAAATATGAATTCGCTAGCCCACTGTTCACAGGTATAAAAAAAAAGTCATAAGGCATAGTTCAAGCAGTTGTTTTTGCTATAGTTGTTGCTGTTATTGTTGTTGTTGTTGTTTATGTTTCTGCAGCAGCAGCCTGCCAATGTGGCTAGGTCGTTGTCAATGATGTTGATAATGATAATTATGACGATGATGGTGATGACGATGATGATGATGATTGTAATAAAACTGCTGCTCAGTTTGTTGTTGATGATGATGATGATGCTGTAAATAGTAATGATTATTATTATATTGCTTGCTGCTCGCTGCTGCTGTTCTTCTGGATGTTGTTGTTGTTGTTGTTACAATAGGAATAAATTTCATTTTCTGCTTCTGCGGTTTCCTGCTGCCAGCTGCTTAAGTTTATCACCTTATTTTATTTTTTTCTTGTGTGTGGTTTTTTTTTTTTTTTTTTTTGCCAAAACTGGGCCAACTCTAAATCTTATTCTATTAAACGAGCAATATTTGTATATATATTTGCAATTGCGTTCTCGAAAACGGCACTAACGATTTCGATGAAATTTACAATATAGATGAAGAGGGGGCTGAAAAATCGATCCAGCTAGGTCTCATCTCTGGGAAAAGCTGTTTTTCCGAGTTTTCACGCATTTAATAAATAAGTTAATTTTTCTGCCGAATATGTTATGTTAAGTTTGCTTATTTTGTTATAGCGGTGATAGCTCAAAGAGTAGAGCTTCTGTCCTATAAATTCGACGTAGTGAGTTCGAATCCCTCCGTGCTCAATAAGATTTTTGTTTTTATTTTTTAAGCTTCACCAAACAGTGATTTGGTGAATTTGTTATATTTTTCATTTATTTTTTTTTTATAGAAACGTTTGATGTACCAATTTTTGATATAAAAAGCAATCTTACCAATAGAGGAATTTACACTAAATCTTAAACAAATTTTAAAAAGGAAAATATTTTTGTAAGAGTTTCCTAAGTTTTGAAAAAAAAAATCTAATTTGCTCACATCTCAAAAAGTGCACTTTTTTTTGTAATTTTAAGAAACAAATTAAGTTTCCACCAAAATAAAATATAATGGTCATGTTATGCTTTTCGTGATTTCAATTTTTTCTAATATACATTTCACTTAATCGTTCATAAATTCTATACCATTTGAGATATTGTTATAAAATCTGGAGCAAAAATGTTTTTCTTATTGGGTCAAATAATTATTTTGTATATAATAAAGGAATCTTGGACCATAAAACTGTAAAAAGCTTGAACAAAATTTTTAGTTCCTTCTTTTTTATTTGCAGTAAGTTTACAAAATTTTAAATGCCTTATAAAAATTCGAAATAAATTAAGATCAAACTTACTCTAAGAATTTTTTAATCGGTCTTAAAACAAAACAGTTTTAACATTTTTCGATCGGCCGTCTGGGGAGGATGAAGTGACAAATTCACATTTTGTAAATATCTTAAGGTGACATATTTTTAGTCAAAGCTGTACGTAAATGTAATTAATTGGGAATACAATTTGAATTATGGTAACTTAGGTTAAAAATTGAATACAAAATAACTAAAAGACTAATAAAAGCTGTGTTTTGCTTACATTTTGTTCATGCTATCGCAAGCAACAGGATGTGACAAAAAATAAAAATATTGCACTATGCAATTGTTACATTAAATAACTAATAAAATAAGATTATAAATAAGAAATTAAAAAAAAATATCCTTATCAACCAGTCTGAGGATCGAACCAGGCTTCTTTGACTCTTATTTTTAACACAACAGCTTATCCGACTGTTGCTGTTTTGGATGCGAAGATCATATTAAGTGAATAGAAAACGACATCTATTGGGTAATAGCATACAACGAAAAATAATGCCAATAGTTTCTTTCATAAGTGTTAAATCTAATTGAAACACCCTCTTAACTTAGAACACCCTCTTAACGTGGAGCAGAGCACCAATGCTGCGAATCAGTTCGTTCAAAACAAAACCAACACAAGCAAAAACAAAATCAAAGAAAGCAGCAGACACAACATGCAAGCAGCTAATGATTGATTTTCTGATATAAAAATCTAGATTATTCTTCTAAGCTTTTGCTATTTTGTGACTTTAATATAAAAGTAACAAAATCCAAAATTAGATATTCGTTTAGCGCAGGATATATCTGATACTTAAGTACAGTATAAATATTATGTTATGTTTGAACGATGAATATTATAGGCTGTAGGTATGATGACCTTAAAAAAATTTGTTAAAACGACTGCAGACAAACCGCGCTGAGAGACGTAATTCTACGTAAAAAAAAAACCGAAAATGCATTTTTTGAGTTATGAACAGTTTACTTTTTTTTTTGAAAAAATAGGCAACTCTAGCAAAAAAATTCCAAAAGTTTTTATTTTTTATTAATAATCGCTTTTCAATTGCTCTATAACGATACTTCATTTACAAAAATAGTGGTAACAAATGACAGAGGTATGACTTATTGAAAATGACTTTATTTTCAAGATTTTTACTTTGATCAAAAATTGCTATCTCCATAACTTTAGAAAAAATTGCGACATAAAAATATAACTTCTAATCTTGTAAGTGGAAAGGGAGCATGAGGTTAATGAGGGAAAAAAAAAATTTACTTAGGCTTAGAATGGCCGGCATAAGTTCAGCATAAGTAAATTATCAAAATAATTAAACCAAATATAAAAAAAATATAAAACCAAAACAAATTTCGTTTAGTTGAAAAACGAAGTTATCATAAAATAAAAATGCATTTAAAGTTAATTGAAAAATATGATCTTATATGTTGTTTCTAACATAAAGTTTGCATTTTCGATACATTAAAAACCGTAAAACATATGAATATACGGCAGGAATCTGAGCGGAGCTCGGTCGCCCAGGTACTGGCAATAAAGTGCGGTTTATTAGATTCCAGACGAAGGAAAATACAAAAAGCTGCGCTTTTTTAATAGCTTTTTGGACAAAAACAAAAACCATGATGTTTGCAGAAATGGCAAATATATTTTTATTTGCTGGGGAGTATTTATCATAAATTTTAAAAATTTGAAATTTTTATTATTTATCTTCTTAGCATTGTTTTATTGTGGAAAAATTTTAAAATATTTCTAGTGGGCATATTTACACAAATTTATTGATGTTAAGATAAGAAATGAGAAATTATAATTTTAGAACAAATGTGTAGACTGTGCTAAACAAACCTAAAGAGTATTTTATGCTAAATAGACAATGGCAGCAAATTAACTGAAGTTAATAAAATAAATCTTTTATCTTATAGTACATGAGAGGCACTAAAGGTACTAGAGAGGTTCAAGCAACGATTTGAAATATTTAAAATATTACATCATGTTTTACAGACGCAAGCAAAAAACAACATCAATTTTAAAAAAATTTTGTCGGATATGTTTCGGCTTTTGAGATTTCACACAACCAAATCACAGAACATCAAGCTTGTCTTAAAAAAACGGCCCCATATGTTGAAGAACACAGTTCTGTACTATCGCGGCAATGCAACGTCATATACGTCCTTGCTACAGACGGCAAAATTGGACCATTTATTATTTAAATTGGCCCAACGTATTCACCAGACTTAGCCAGCAGCGACTGTTATATATTCTCAAACCGCAAGCGGTGGTTCCAGGGAAAGAGATTCAGTTCAAATGATGATCGCCAAAACCGAGGCGTATTTCGAAGCCTTGATTGTATCGTTCTTCAGAAAGTTCATCGAAATTACATCTTTGTAGACAACTATGTTAAGGATTGAATATAACTTTGCTCATAAAATGCGTGTATTCATTCAAAATTCCGGAACTTTTCATCCCATTAAGGCTTACCGTCTCCATGCTTGATGGTTTTTTCGTTTGTTTGGTAGAGTGGAAGAGATATTCTTTAACGTTAAGTGCCTATGCGCCTGCTGGATTTAGTAGTCAGCTCAGGGTGGTTTTCGTGTTAAGTTAAATGTTTGTATTGTCAGATTCTTGTGGTTTCACAATGGACCAATGCTTTAAAACAGAATTCATGGTATATGGCTTATGATCGCATGATTCGTGGTTACTTGCACTTAAATTCAAAACAGAATTCATTAACGCGATGTATACCATATTGAAACCATTTTACCTCCAAATTATATGCAATGTTATGAGGAACGCAAAACATCACGAACCATTTGCTTCGTAGCATTCGCCATTCACGGTAATACCATCTTGTTCAAAAAGAAAGCTGCAGTTATTGAAAATAATTAAAATAACAATTTAAAAAATAATTAAAGTAAAGTGGTGACCGTGGCATGCAGGTTAAGTGTGTGGCTTAGCATGCTCGGAGCCCGGGTTCGATCCCCAGCCGCGGCAAAAAGTTTTTTCAATTAAAAATTTTTCTGATCGGTCACCACCTCTCTGCAGGCAATGGCAAACCTCAGAGAGTAAATAATGGCATGTAAAGTTTCTTGAGAACATAGCCGTTCAGAGTCGGCATAAAACATGTAGGTCCAGTTCTCGGTCAATTGTGTGCAAACATTTAATAACACACACAATACAATTAATCATAAGAAGCTCGGTCAAAGTCCTTTAAAGGGCTGAAATGGTCAATTTTTTTTTTTTTTTTTAAAGTTTATTCATCCAAGTCAATATTGTCGCCTTCAAAGTAGTCCCCGTCGGCTGCAACGCACTTATGTCAGCGCTTGATCCAGTCACGAAAACCTTTCTGGAACACGGTTTTTGGTATGGCCTTCAGAGCGTTCACCGATTTTTTTCATGACCTCTTCTTTGCTGGTGAGACGCGTTCCTCGAAGTGGTTTTTTGACTCGATCGAACAGGAAGAAATCACACGGAGCCAGGAGATGGGACGGAGGTCAGGTGAATTTACCGACTGCTGGATGGTTATCGTGTTGTCTTTGGCCAGAAAGTCAGGCATAAGATGAGCATTGTGCGATGGTGCATTATCGTGGTGACGCCTTCTTTTTTGACTGAAAACGACGTGGTTTTTTCGATCACGGTTCGTCCTGGCGACTGCCATTCACTCGCCTGATGCCTGGTTTGCATGTCATACTCGTATAACCATGTATCATGACCAGTAATGATGGATTCGATGAATGATTCCTCGTCTTCGATTATTTCCGGCATTTCTTTCGCGATAGCAACTCGGTCTCTGTTTTGCATGAAATTGCACGGAGAGAATTGAGCGCAAGAATAAAGCATTTAGCACACAATTCATGCAAAAATTAGCCATGATTCTATGCTTTAAAACAGAATTCATGGTATATGGCTTATGATCGCATGATTCGTGGTTACTTGCACTTAAATTCTAAAATGATATAATTTTGCTACGAACGGGCACCTTCTTAATGAAATTGAATCACAATTTCCAAAGTTCGAGTTTAGCCGTGCTGGCTGGTGATTGCTTTAAACGCTGGACTGCCTGGGTTCAAACCCGTATGAGGGCGGCAAAATTTTTTTTTTAAATAATTATTTTTTTAAATTAAATAAAATATTACATGTAAGACAACACATTTTTTGAATGCAAGTGCAATCTTATTTCGGATGTTATTTCTGATTAAGCATGTATTGTGACATAGAATTGGAATTCTAATAATTAAATTTAAATTTTGAAATTTTGATACTTACACAGCCGGAGTTCGAACCTACGTCCCTCCACATGCCAGCCCATCACACTTCCACTGAGATGTTGGTAACTATAAATCAATTGTAGCAAAACATATTTTAGAACTGCTCATCACAAAAACTGTCAGAAAATTCAAACAAAAACACTAAGGTTTCTGTATTTCATATATAATTTTAGCATAGCTATGAACCATAAAATTGATTTTTTTATTACTAATCATATTGACATTTATATATGTTTAAAAAAATAATTACAAAAAAAAAATTGTTGGTCTAACCCGGGCTCGAACCTGCGTCCATTATTTTTAAATCTCAACGTTCAGCACGCTCGACCAACAAGGCAATGAATATTGATGTTTCTATTTCAATATAGAATTATAAACAAAATTTTTTTAATAATATAAAACATGATTCATGCAATAGTTGCTCACAAAAATGTAATATAATTTTTAACAAAAAATATGGCTTATGAAATAGTTCTCAAAATTCAAAAGCAAGAAGACTTTAACACGTGAATTTTTGAGTATGGTGTATGCGAACAGTAACCATGTGCCATGCATAACTTTATGTGCCAGGCTTTGCAAGAATGATGCATAAGGATGCCAGCACACGTGAGTTAAAGCAACAATCTTTGTGTTAAGTCGTATGAATTAAAAAATGGGAGGAGCATTTACATTTATGAGTCGACTATGCATGAATCACACGCAAGTAATTTTCTCCGTGTGAGTTCTTTCGGTACCAACTTCGCCGCGACACGTCTCAAGCCCAATTCAGTCTTCAAAATGTTCTGAATGGATCCAATTGAAATGCCGATGTCCTCTGCTATCTTTCTTATCGTCAATTTTCGGTTTTTGACCAACATTTCTTTGACACAACATTTGATTTTTTCAACGTTTTCTTCAGTAGTTGAACACGATGGCCGCCCGGTACGAGGGTCGTCTTCTACTTCATCTTGGCCAATCACAAATCGCTTAAACCACTTGTTTGCCTTCTGATACGATAGCGCAGAGTCACCGTAATATTTCACCAACATTTTACACGTTTCGGCGCAGTTGAAACCATTTTCACACAAAATTTGATACAAGCTCGTTGCTCCATTTTTTCTTCCATCGTAAAAATTGAAGACACGAAAAAAGTTGTTGTAAGCAAAACACTGATATTTAGCAGCATAGACACATGTGGCAATCTACGAAAAAAAAAATTTCGAATCGGACAGTTAAGTCCGGTTCCCAGTGTGCATGAACCTTTCTTTTTGAACAAGGTGGTATTGGCACCGGCTTCGTATTAACAGACACCGGCCAATGACGGCTAAGGCATGTAAACCGCACCAAATTGTGATTTTTTTCACGATGTAATGAAGTCTCAAGGGTCAGTCTAATGAGGATTGTACTCACTCCAAACACGACAATATTCTGCTTGTTTACATACCCGTTAAGCCAGAAATTAATGTCATCGCTAAAGATGATGTGACGCTTAAATTTGGTTCAACTTCCAGAGTTCATTCTTAGCCCACTCACCGAACACACGACGAAATCTATGGACCGCTGGCTTTAATTCAAGTACCAGTTGTAACTTATATGGAAGTTGCCAAGATACTTTCTCAAAATCTTCCAAGAAGTGGACGAGCAGAGACCGAGTTGCCAAGAACGGTGTCAGATCGATTAATTCGGGTCTTTTGTCACACTTACGTCTACAGCGGCGATGGTTTCTTCGGTACGCACGATAAGAGCTCGATTTGGATGAAAATTGTCCAAAAGAGTTAATGACAATATCGGTCATGCATTGATCGATAGTATTGCGTATTAGCTGCTTAGATCGACGATTATGGACGAACTTGACAAAGTACTTCATAAGTTTGGCGAACAGAGAGCGAATTTAGAAAATAAATTTTTGCTCTTTATAAACGTTGTTCTGGTGTAAGTCTTTGCATAACGATTTGCCAAAGTATATAAAGAAAAAAAACTCACAGAAACTTAAGTATGTAATTAAGTATGTATCAGTATGTAAGCCAGTTTTTCAGTTATTCCTATCGGCAGTTCTATACCTCTACATAAACAAAACATTATTATATTGATTGTTCAGAAATCTATCGCAAATTGTTAAAATAATGGATAAAAAAAAAAACAATTTTAAAAGTTAATTAAATTTCGAAAATTTGCTTCAGTTTCGTAATCTTTTAAATTTTCACACTTAAGTTCATCTAGAAGGCATGGAGTTGTCATTCCTTTTAGATCTACTTTTAGTACTTTTTGAGCTACTCTTTTCTTAAAGTATTTTCAAAACTTGCTTTTGACCTTTTGCATTTCTAAGGTTTTTTCTTCATATAAAAAAACTTTTTTAAAAATCTATTGCTAACGAGAAATCTTAAAGTTGTTGACTTGCCGCATTTTATGTTTGTTTTTTTAATTCAACATTTCTTTGGCAGCTTATTTTCACGTACAATTCTTTGAGGATTTTTTGAAAAACTTAACTTTAAGTTCTTGTCAAGGTTTCTGAATATCAATTTTTTTTTTTTTGTGTTTTTTAAGATTGTGTTCTTTTTATTTGAAGATTGGCTTTTTAATGTCAAACTTTTTTATTTGATTTTTAGATTTTCTTATTTACTCTCTTCATTTCCGTTATTTTAGCTATTTTTGTAATTTTTAGCCGGCTTTTAACAGCGGTTGCTGTTATTTTGTTCTAAAAAAATACGCCTTTCTTATGCTTCTTTTGCTTTAACTACTTGCACCATGCTTATCTATGTCATTTTCACCTGCTTTTCACTTTTTGTTTTTTGTTATTTTTTTTTTGTATTTTTTTTATTTGTGTTTCTTTCAACTTCAGCTGCTTCAACTTGCAAAAAGTTTTTGCAAACTTTTCTATTTTCAGCCAACTCCTACCCACCACAACAACATTTATTTGTGCTCAACTGGTTTGCTTCGATTCCTCTTGAATTAAAGTTCATATTTAAGCATTGTTTTTTTGTTTTTTTTTTTTTTTGTGTCTTAGAAAATTCCTTCAAAAGTTTTCTTGTTTCTTTAATTGCCTTTCTCATCCAAGTTCTACACTTGACTTCTACACTTTATTTTGCACCTTATATTCCCCCTTACCCAGAAAATGCCAACAACTTAAACTTCAACCTTTTGGAAGAACTGCACTTTAGTTGTTGGTAGCACACCCTACATTCGTTCGTTCTTTCGTTCGTTTGTTGGTTGGAATGGTTGGAACTGCCAGCAAGTCCTGCTAACATAAAGTCCTTTTCGCAAATATGCTGCTGGTAAAGTTTTGTTTATGTCCTTGCAAAATGGTGCGCATGAGGTGGCGAACTTTTACTTTCTGCACATTGTCTCAGTACAGCCACAAAAACTGCTGTTGTTTTCGAACTTTTGAGCCGAAATTGTGTGTGTGCAAAGTTTTGCGGTAAAATGAAGCGCTACGTAATGCTTTTGTTCGTTCTTCCTATAGTTTCTTCTGCCTTGTTAGTTGTTTGTTGTTGGCGTCGGTGTAACTATGAATACAAACGGTTACACATTGTTTTTGGTTGAGTGTTTTTGCCACATAATGCCGAGAACATCATTTCATTTATCTGCATATTTTTGTTTTTGGCATTTTTTGTTTTTTTTTTTATTTTTATTTATTTTATATATTCTATATTTATTTTTGTCTAAGGAATTCATAACATTTATCATTTTAAACCCACTTTAAAGCCCTAGATTTTATGGTATTTTTAGCACTCATGTTTTTGGGTTTTTGTTGTGGTACTCGTAACATACTCATGTACCTGAGCCATAAATATTTCTTTTCTGTTTTCCACAGAAATCATACATCAACATGCAACAACAATTTCAAATCCATCAAACTTAACTTTTAAGCCAACTCGACAGTCTAAGCAAATCTCTGAGCTTAATGTTGCTTGGATAAAGCAAGCAATAGAAATCGTCGTATGTATCACATTCAGCAGATTTCAGAGGCTTTCATTTCAAGGCTTTTCTGCCATTTCCGCCCAAAAGCAATTGAAAGCCATGAAAGCTCTTCACTTTATACAGTTAGTATGTGTGTGTGTGTGTTTGTGTTTGTATTGAGTTTGTTACTCGATGCTTGACGAGAGGCGCATAAAGAATGAAAAAAAAAAATGAATGAAAATGTTATTTAATTGCCGCTATGAGCTGTTTTGTGCTGAATATGTTAGAAAATAACGTGTCGTTGTAAGCACACTTCTTTTTGAGTCTCGTGAGTGAGCGAGAATGCAACAGCTTTTATTTTAATGCCTACAAACTGTGCATTAAAGAAATGCAATATTATTGCTATAATATAATTATGACATATTTATTTTTTTTTTTGTTAACTATCTATAAAAGTTATAGCACGCACATCCATCAACCAGTAGCTGAATGTTTAACAAATGGCTGCAGTTATTTGATATCATATCTGCCACATTTATTTGCTGAACATAATTAATTCAACAAATAAAATTTATAATTCAGCCATATGTTAAATAAGCTACATAATCAGTTTATATTATCAATTCAGCAGCTTAAAAAATGCATGTTTTAATATTTATGTACTTAAAAGAAGAGTTATTATTAAATTATTTGCTGATATTTTGAGTAAAAATGCTATTCAGCGTCATATTTTTGCTTCCAAACCTATTCAGCTGCAGTTTGCAACAATCTAAAGTCTTCAAAATAACTCATTATATCAAAATGCACAATTCAGCCGCACATTTAGTCAAATTTTCTAACATAATTTTAGTTAAATAGAGCAAAATTTTATAAAACAGCTGTTTTTGACATATTTTAAAACTCTTTATATAAGAAAATATTTCATATATTATTTAGAAAGCTATTCAGCTTTTATATTTTTGTGCTGAACTTATTCAGCAACATTCAAAATCAATCAGCATGCTACCAGCCAACTGATAAGTGCCCAAAGCAGAATAAAGCAGTGCATTAAGTCATATTCAGCAGCATAAATAAAGTATCATAACACAAAAAAGAGCATTTCAGCTAAAAACAAAAACTGTTTGCCTACAAAACCGAGTTCTGAAGCAGCATATTACAAAAAAAATAATTTTCTATGCAAAGCATTTGTAAAAAAATTTCAAATTTCATGTTCGGCATGCTATTCAGCGGCAATTTTTCACGCTGAATGCATTCAGCAAGCTATAGTTTCAATCATTCATACCTACAATAATTTAGCAATGCACAGAATACAATTCAGCTTTACGTTAAGTCGTATTCAGCAGCATAGATAATGTGTCATAGCACAAAGCTGTGCATTTCAGCTAAATATAAAAACCTTTTTGCTTACAAAAATAAGTCATTAAGCTACATATTAATAGACAAAACAGTTTGTTAGTAAAACACATGCAAAAAGTTTAAAATTCAATACTTGGAATGCTATTCAGCGGCAAGTTTTTATGATGAATATATTCACGATGCTTTAGCTTCAATCATTCATTCCTAAAATAACTCAACAATGCATAAAACACAATTCAGCTTTACGTTAAGTCATATTCAGCAGCATATATAAAAAGTCAAAGCACAAAACTGTGCATTACAACCAAATAGAGAACTTATTGTCGTACAGAATATGTGACTATTTAAATCACATGTAAAAAAATTTAAAATTCAATGCTTGGAATGCTATTCAGCGGCATATTTTCATGCTGAATATATTCATCGAGCTATAGTTTCAATCATTCATGCCTATAATGTCGGAAATGCTATTCAGCAGCTAGTTTTCATGCATTCAGTAAGCTTTAGTTTCAGTCATTTATTTCTAAAATGACTCAAATATACATAAAACACAATTTATGACACAATTTACAATTTTATAAAACACAAATTTTCCAAAAATTTCATTTTAGCTAAATCCAAAACTTTTTGCTTACAAAAACCAGTCATTAAGCGGCATATTAGCCAGCATATTATTTTCAATATTAATCACATGCATAAAAGTTGAAAATTCAATGCTAGAAATGCTATTCAGCAGGTGGTTTTCATGCTGAATACATTCAGCAAGCGTCTGTATCAATCATTTATGACTAAAATGATTCAACAATGCTAAAAAAACAATTCAGCTTTAGGTTAAATCATATTCAGCAGCATAGATTAAATGTCATAGCACAATAATGTGCATTTCAGCTAAATATAAAAACCTTTTTGCTTACAAAAATAATAAGCTACATATTAATAGACAAAACAGTTTGTTAGTAAAACACATGCAAAAAGTTTAAAATTCAATACTTGGAATGCTATTCAGCGGCAAGTTTTTATGATTCCTAAAATAACTCAACAATGCATAAAACACAATTCAGCTTTACGTTAAGTCATATTCAGCAGCATATATAAAAAGTCAAAGCACAAAACTGTGCATTACAACCAAATAGAGAACTTGTTGTCGTACAGAATATGTGACTATTTAAATCACATGTAAAAAAATTTAAAATTCAATGCTTGGAATGCTATTCAGCGGCATATTTTCATGCTGAATATATTCATCGAGCTATAGTTTCAATCATTCATACCTATAATGTCGGAAATGCTATTCAGCAGCTAGTTTTCATGCATTCAGTAAGCTTTAGTTTCAGTCATTTATTTCTAAAATGACTCAAATATACATAAAACACAATTTATGACACAATTTACAATTTTATAAAACACAAATTTTCCAAAAATTTCATTTTAGCTAAATCCAAAACTTTTTGCTTACAAAAACCAGTCATTAAGCGGCATATTAGCCAGCATATTATTTTCAATATTAATCACATGCATAAAAGTTGAAAATTCAATGCTAGAAATGCTATTCAGCAGGTGGTTTTCATGCTGAATACATTCAGCAAGCGTCTGTATCAATCATTTATTACTAAAATGATTCAACAATGCTAAAAAAACAATTCAGCTTTAGGTTAAATCATATTCAGCAGCATAGATTAAATGTCATAGCACAATAATGCTATAATAAACAAAAATTTGTGGTTTAATTTATAAAACCCAATTCAGCTTTGCGTTGTACCATATTCAGGTGCAGTAACTGAAGGTTATATTAAAAAACAACATGATTTTATGAATGACTTATACAAATATGCAGCGTAAGAGTCAAAAGG
The DNA here is from genome assembly GCA_958299015.1 of Tetanocera ferruginea. Taxonomy (NCBI): domain Eukaryota; kingdom Metazoa; phylum Arthropoda; class Insecta; order Diptera; family Sciomyzidae; genus Tetanocera; species Tetanocera ferruginea. The sequence continues at coordinate 31,494,747 of OY282640.1, read as the reverse complement.
GAGTATATTCAGCGCCAAAATGTCTATTCAGCGCTCATATTATACATATTCAGCAACTGTTTTTTATGCATCAGAAGCTAATGTAACAACTCATTATAGTCAATGACACAATTAAACAGCACACAATCTAACAAAATCGCATATTATACATATTCAGCAACTGTTTTTTATGCATCAGAAGCTAATGTAACAACTCATTATAGTCAATGACACAATTAAACAGCACACAATCTAACAAAATCGCAGCGGAAAATTTTTCATATCGGCTGAATGTCGAAATTGAAAAGATTTTCGTACAAAAAATTCTTGAAATTGCAAAAAGAAACAAGATAAATTAAGCGAATGTAAGGAATTAAGGCTATTAAATGCAGATTTATGGTAACTTAATTCAGTCAGCAACAATATTTGAAGCACAAAAAAGCCTCACAGCAATAAACTACGCTATTTAGCTAAGTGCTGAGTCATATTCAGCATTATCTGGTTAGTAATATTCACAATTAATAAATTGAAAAAATATAAAAAAAATTCAAATCGTGTCACATATGCTTAATTGTGCCAGTAAAAATGTTATTCAGCACATTTTTCGGTTGGTAAACTTATTCAGCAGCAATATTTTTTCATCAGATGTCTTAACAGCAACAAATTTAGCCTAAGAACTCAATTCAGCACAGCATGTAGCCATATTCAGCAGTGTTAATTAATAAAATGTTAGCAATGATCTTAAAAAATCGGCTGAATTGAGAATTTTTACATTTTGATGCTTGTTAAATTTGCTGAAATACTAACACTCCTAAAAATACATCAATTTTGTTACTCGAAAAGCTTTTCAGCGCCAACTTTAACGAGCTGAGCTTATTCAGCACTGATTTAAATCATAAAAACTTAAAAAAACGACTCATCAAAACAAATAGCACAATTCAGCAGAGCATTTTGCCATATTCAGCAGTACAATTTAGCAAAGAAGTGGGAATAATCGTTAAAAATCAGCTGAATTTAGAAATTTTACCACTTTAATGATTTAAAAATTTCAGCTCTACATCGATTATGCAACTCAAAACACTATTCAGCACCAATTTCACAGAGTTAATATTATTCAGCACCAATTTTAACCATAAAAAGTAAAAAAAACGACTCTTCAGAGCACATACCACAATTCAGCAGCACGTTTTGCTATATTAAGCAATAAAATGTAACAAAGTAGTTGCAATGATCTTCACAATTTAGCTGAATTGAGAAATTGGAACATTTTACTGCTTGTAAAAATTATTGAAATGGCTAAACTTCCAGTTCTACACCAACTATGTCACTCTTAACGCTTTTCAGCAACAATACCAACGAGCTGATTTTATTCAGCAGCAATTTAAAGCATCTAAAGTCTGCAAATCAACTCATTACAGCAAATAATACAATTCAGCAGCAAGTTTAGCCATATTCAGCGGCATAAATTAACCATGCTCTAGACATTTTGTGCAATTAAAGTAAATTCTTTTTGACCCGAGGGAGTATTTAAGTTTGTTTTTGTTCGCATTGTTGCCAAATAAATTTAACGATTTCGGAAAAATTCCCACGGCACCGCAGCACGCACCCGCTCTGGCAGCACAAGCAATAAACATTCAGCCAACAACAAGCAACGAAAACTCAAGCCATCATCAAACAAATAAACAAACAAACAGACATAAAATAATGTCATGGGATGTGAGAGGATGTGATGTGATGGATTTTATTGCAACATAAAATAATGAACATCAATCCGCTGTCAATTGACAACAATAATACAATGCCAACAACATCAACAAGAATCATGAGCATAAATATACAATAGCAACAACGTGAGCAGTTAAAGTATGCTTAAATGGAACAAACAACAACAACAACAACAACAACAATAAAAACAGAAAAAGAGCTGAATTTAATAAAGGAATCAATATGAAAAATCAATGATTATTTCTGGCAATTGCTGCAACAATAACAACAACAAACCCAACAAAAACAACAACAACAACAACAACAATAACACATATGTACATTCATATGATTGGGGTGGCAGCATTGGCAACACAGTACAACAGTTTGTAGCAAACAATGAAACAGACGCTGTAGAACGCTCAGTTGAATTAAATCGCAACTTTGCATTGCGTACCATTTATTATGCGGCAATTTTTTTTTTTACTCTTTATTTTATTTTTTGATTTCTTGTATAAAAATATTCTGTTGAATGCTTCCTATTGAAATTTGCAATGCATTCGACGCTCAAGGATTTATATTTTTTATAAAAAAAAATACAAATTCTGCAGGCAGTGTAGAAAAATTCCCACAGGCAAACATTTTGAAAATGTTTGAATATTAAATGTGGATGTTAAAAAAAAGGAAATTCATTGTAAGAGAGGCCGGAGGGATTTCTAAACTGTCAAAAATTCCCAGTTGTAAAATTGAAAATATTAAAAAATAATTTTACAACAAATTACACGGCGCAACAGCCAGTTGGAAGTGCTTTATAGGCAATTTCAATGGCGTTTGTTTTTATATGAAAATACTATTGAAAAAATGTTGTTATGTAAAATTTGATTAAATTACATGACACAGTATTATATCAAGTCATCTGCATTTCAGACGCTTTAAAGTGAGGCAAAATATGGTCTGAAGATAATGAAGGATATGTAGAATTCTTCCTTCAAGCTTCTTGGAATTTTTTTTTTCGTAATTTGCTTTCAAATAAATACATGCTTTGCTGCGTTAACTTGCAACACCAAGAAACTTTCAGTACCATGATATAAATGTAAAAACTATCACCAGCAGCATATTGCCTGACATAAAAAAGCTTAGAGAATATATCAAATAAAAATTTTTTGGAAAAAGAGAAAAGAAAGAAGGTTTTCATTACTTTTTTATATTTTTCAGGAACAGTCATGGTAGAAACATATAATGACATAAAAATGTCAAAAAAATATGCCATGATATAAAAAATTTCATAACAACAAGAAAAAATTAAAAAAAGTTTGACGAATGTAACAAATAAGAATTTTTTGGAAAGAGAGAAAAAGTTTTCATTAAAATTTTTATATATTTCATAAAATAGTCATGATAGAAAAATATAATGACATAAAAATGTCAAAAAAATATGCCATGATATAAAAAATTCCATAACAAGCTAAAATATATCAAGAAAAAATTAAAAAAAGTTTTAAGAATGTAACAAATAAGAATTTTTTGGAAAGAGAGAAAAAGTTTTCATTATTTTTTTATATTTTTCTTAAAATAGTCATGATACAAAAATATGTGTATGATATAAAAAATTTCACCAAATAACAAGGCCACAAAAATATAAAGAAAAATTCGATGACCGAAAATTTAATTTTTCGATTTTTCGTACAATTTGCAGAATTAAAAGGTATTTTTAAGGAATTTTTATTATAATTTTTGGTGAAACCTGTTACAATTTAAATATTTAATGAAGAAAAGTTGCAAGCTATCGAGGTATAATGGTGCAAAAGACAATAAGCATGCTAGACTAGAAAAATGTTATCGTCGATATTATTTGTAATTGATATAAACAATTTTGAACAAGAATTTTAAAAAATAACAATATACTTATATCAAGAAATATTTGTAAAGTGATCATAAAAAATCATTAAAGACAAATATTACGACATAAAAAGTCATACGAGAAGACAAGCAAGACTAGAAAATGCCATTAGAAAAATATATCATGCTATAAAAATAGCATGCAACAAATGTCAAGCTACAAAAACGCAAAAAAATTCTGTCATTTAAAATTTTCATGTCTGTTATCTAAGAAATTAATTTATATAATTAGTTAATTTGTCGGAATTTTTGCTCCACTTTTTTGTAACAAATGTCATGACATGAAGTTTTAATGAAACTCTTAGAGACGACACACAAAAGTTTATTATAATGATATCGCACACTAAACACAAAACAGTCACAACTCAAAAAAAACATAACATTTCAGGAGAAGCGAAAAATAAAGCTCTTCTGTTAAAACTGCAGAAGAAAAGCAATTTTCATTTTAACACAAAAACTTTAATTCTTCCATTTAATGAAGAAAATAATGAAAAATATAGTGAGAAAAGTGTTTTGTGAATTGATTTATAGCAAAAAGTTGATATCTAAAAATTTTAGTGTTCAAAGTAAAAATTCTATCATCGCCAACTTATATGTAAACAATTTTATATTAAAAAATAAGTGTTTTCATAGAATAAAAAAATATAAAAATATTTTTCATAAAAAGTCATGATATATATATATATATATTATGACACAAAAATATCATGATAGACAAATAGCATGACATAAAAAATCATGATAGATAATTATCACGACATAAAAGTCACGATAGAAAAACCAGCATTAGAAAAAAATGGCATAATACAAATTAATCATGATATAAGATATAGCATGCAACAAATGTCAAGCAACAAAAACGATTAAAATTCTTATGATATCAAGTTTTAATCAAACAACGGGACGATACACAAAAAAAATATTACAACGATATGATGATATAAAAGGAAAAATTCTATCACGCCACGTCAACTTATTTATTGATATAAAACATAGTTTGTAGTTTTTATTGAATAAGAATATTTTCTTTAAGAAAATCAAAATTTTATTTAGATATTTTTCATAAAAAATTCATGAAAGAAAAATATCACGACATTAAAATGTCAATTCAATATAAATCATGATATAAAAAATATCATGAAACAAATTCCAAGTTAAAAAAATTTAACGAAAAAAATCGTTCACCGTAAATTTTTAAATTTGAAAGTCTTAAACAATTTTTGTTAAAATTTTTCGAAAAAACGTCATGCAATTAATTTTAAATGACACAAATAAAGAGGACTGTTCAAATATAACATTAATAAAGTCAATATGTAATACTAGATTTGAATGTTATACAAAAGTAAATTATAATGATCTGTTGAAATGTAAGCAAAAATTCTATCACGTACAAATTATTGATACAAAAAATTTTAAAAAATGTATTTTATGGGATTTTTTTTTAGAAATAGAAACAAAAATACTCTACTGTTTTAAAATTTTTTCTAAAAAAATTCATGACATAAAATATGAGAACATAAAAAGTTCTGAAAAAAACAAATTTTGAAGAATAAATTAAACAACGTTTTTGAGGAAGAACAAATATGACATAAAAATTAACATACAACAAATTTCATGCCACAAAAAATGTCAAGCTTTTAAAATTTCATGATATAAATGCATTTTACACTCTAAATATGCAATGCAAGCACAGGAAAGTACAATTTATTAAGTTACATGTCATTATAAAATATATCATGATATAAAATATATGCAAGCTGCAAAAATGTCGAGAATAAATTCTACCATCGAAAATATTAAACTTTTCCGTACGTGTTTTAAAAAACAGTTTTTATAAGAATGAGTTAGTTTGAAAGAATTTTTGTTAAAAATTTTTTTTTTAAAAAAATGTCATGATATAAATTTTTAATGACACAAATATGGAGTGGAGCGCTATGAAAAAACCAACATTGTAAAAGTTTAAACATACTAGATAAATAAGACTTGTATGATATACAAAAGTAAATTGCAATGATCTGTTGAAATGAAAGAAAAAACTCTAACACCGACAAATTATTTATATAAAAATATTTGAATAATATAGGTAGCATGATGCCAAAAAAATAACTTTTTTTAACTTTAAGATACAAAGTTGTAACTGCACTCATTAAAGAAAGTATTTATTTAGCTTCATTTCGTTGTACTTCAAAATCTCCTTGCATACAGGGTGCCTGATAACTAGATGTTTGAAAAAATCTCTTTTTTTTGAAGGTGTTGTGTTTTTAATCTTTTTATCCATTTTCCTCGTAGAAAATCAAACATTTTATAATTTTGTATTATTAAAAAGGATATCTTCTTTACAGAATTATGCTCTACATTGCAAGTTTTAAAATACAAATTATAAAAATAGCTGTTTTAAAAAATGCAAGAAAATTGCACTTTTATATTTAAAATGCCATGAATACACGAAGAGATCAGAAGGAGTTGTCTAAGCAACATTTGTTAAGCTAATAGATATCTAAATTTTCACCGAGTGGCTTTACGATATTTGCAATGGTTTTGCAGAAAAATGAGCTACAAAAAAAGTTCAGTACAAAAAAAGTCTGTTTTTGACCCTTTTTCTGCATCAAATGCCAACCTAGCCTCTCCATGCCTACAAAAATTAATCATAAATTAATTTTTATTGATGGATTTTTAAAAAATTCACCGAGTGGCTTTAAGTTTTTCCTTACCATTGTTGAAAAATTAACCTTAATATGAAGTAAGGTTTGGAAAAAAAAAAAATTAAAAACAAGTAGAAAAACAATTTTTTTGCTCAACATTAGGCATAGAGTAGAATCAAAGTTGGATTACATGTTGTTTTAGGCCCATGGGGACAACGCTCAATGTGTATATTTATGTATACGTGATCAAATAAAATCATATGTGGAATTTAAATTTTTTCACTTCAGTTTTTAAACCGTTTAAATACAGTTACGTTAGTTATATAAAGATGCTTTAATTTTGGCTTAAGATTCATTAAAAAAAAAATATTTAAGTAGACTACTTGATGATGTTTATTCATTTTTTAATAACATAAACTGAAAGGATATTTTTGCAATGACAAAAAGAAATGAGGATATGTCTCATTACAAGGAAGAAATGAGGATATGTTTACATTACAAGGAAATATATACTAGGTGTCAAAAAATCAAGTGGCGTTCAAATAAATTTACAAAAAATATCTTCGATCTGGTAGAAAATGACTTAACAAACATAAAATTGCAAGAGGGCACAAAATTGGTGAGAAAATACTTTGACTGCAATACAAAATGGAATGTACTGGAATGCATGAAACGTTTAGCTGAAAATGAAGATGCAACTCTTAAAAAAGATATGTGAAAGCAAGGAATTATTTTAAAAGCTTTTAATGTGCGGAATCATAGCGTAGAAAATGACTTATAAGAAAAACCTAAAAATTTACTTTGTTATACATAGATTTTTTTTTAAAAAAACACCTACCTTAAACATTTTTTCTCAAATATCTCTTTTGTTTAAAAATCATTTTTAACAAAAAAAACGTTGTTGAAAAGGTGATGAAATCTTCTTTTTGTTCAGAAAATAAATTTTGTAGAAACAGCTTCAGAAGATGTCGCTTTTCTTATTTTTTTAAAAGGATCAGCATTTTTGACATCCAAAAGTCAGAATTGACATTTAAAATGTCTTACCAAAATATGGGCTTAACAGTCAATTTTCAACTTCTTTAATTTTTTTATACAAATTGGTTAGTTTAAATATTCAAATTGAGCTCTACCGGAAGTAACCTTTAAAAAGCTTCTAAATTACCACGAATAAAAATGACAGCCAAGTCCCTGAACAAACATTGCTACAACTATATATCTTCACCATCTTCAACAGTAAAAAAAAACTTTTTCTAAAAAACGCTGTTTTGGCATCATGCTAAATATAGGTTATGAGAATTTTTATAGAAAAGAGAAAAAAAACTCTAGTTTACAAGGTATATCTTCTACTTAGCCGAAGTTAAAATACCCCCACGTTCGATTCGTAATGGTACAAAATCTTAAATTGTAGCTCTTTTTGTATGACATTTTAAAAAATTTTACTATTTTGATGACGTCTAAAATACTTTCATATCAAATTGTTTTACTACAAAGTAAGGACAAGTCTCTTTATAAAGTTTTCAATTTGGATGACGCACACTTTTCTTTCACGATTAAATTTTGATATAAAATACAAATGTATCAAATTTTTTCCTGTAGCTTAACGAGTATCCTTATTATAGAGTTTTAAGTTTTAGGGTTATATGGGAGGTGGATGTGTTCGTGGGTGGATGACATCTATTTTTCCAATACGTCTTAGTTTTTATATAAAATGAACTAGTATCTAATTTAACTTGTGTAGCTTCGACAGAAGCCTATTTATATAGTTTTCAATTTTGTGGTTGTATGGGAGGTTGGCGTGTTCGTTGATGGATGACGCCCATTATTTGAACACGCTTTAATTGTGATATAAAATTAATACATATCCAATTTTATTTATGTAGCTTCGACACAAGCCTCTTTATATAGTTTTCAATGTTGAGTTTGTATGGGAGGTGGGCGTGTTAGTACGTGGATGAAGCCCATTTTTCTAACAGACTTTAGTTTTGATATCGATTACACAAATAAGTTTTGTAGCTTAAATATTTGCTTCTTTATTGAGTTTTCATTATTGGGTTTGTATGGGAGGTAGGCGGGGTTTTCATCCGATTTAGCCCATTCTCGAACTTGATATTATTTTTTGAATACCTACCATGCCTCCTTATGGGCGTTACACACGTCGTGACAAAATTAATATTCCCCTTACGCAGTACGCGTAGGGGTATAAATATTCAACAATTTTTTTATATTTTTTATTAAAAAAGTCATGAAAAAAAATATCATGACACAAAAACATTATAATAGAAAATATAATAACATTAAAAATTCATGAAAAAAGCAAATTTGGAAGAATGTTTTAACTATTTTTTAAAATAGAGTTAAAATAATTAAATTTTTTTAAAAAAAAAGTCATAATTGGAAAATATCATGACATAAAAATGTCATTATAATAATAAAGCATGACAAAAAAATTAACAAAAAAGTTAAATTGGCAACAAATTTTACTCCAATGAATGCATTTTTCTCAGTTCAGTTGCAGTTTTTTAAAAATATCATGACATAAATAAAATTTGCACTCTAAATATGCAATGCAAGCAATTAAAAAATTTCAACCACATTAACAACAACTACACATACATCTGCATTCTAACCAATGTTGTTGGCATTAACAGGAAAGCAAAAGTTATTTAATAAGTTTAAAGCAAAGCAAACAACTAACAAAAACAACAGTTAAATGTTACAAACTTCAACAACAACAACAAAAACAACCCCATGTAAGCAATAAATTAACAAAAAACAACAAAGCGGACTTAATAATACACTTATATGTAGGTACTTATAAAAACAAAAAAAAAAAACAAATTGGCCATTTCAGCCCTTGAAAGGACTTTGACCGAGCTTCTTATGATCAATTCTAGGTACTTATAAGTCCTAAAAAGTACACTTAAGGACTTATGTATAAGTCATCAGTTTCATGTATTTTTAACTCTTATTTAGTTCATTAAATTTTGCTGTAACAAACTTATAAATAAGTTCACGTTTTTCTTGTACATGTACATGAGATTCATGCTTTTTAGTCACTTATTCTATGAACTGTTCTTGTTCTCCTCATATTTGTGCATGCATTTTATACACAAAAATTATAAATGATTTATGTTCCTCTTGTATTTTTTCATGACATTTTTAAATGCTTCATATATCTTGAGCACAAGTTTTATGAACTTAAAACACTGAGCTTGTGCAATATTCATGCTTTCGTACTTTTTCTTTTATGTATTTTATACACAGATATCATGAGTAGTTCATGTGAGGCATGTTATTCGTTACTGCAACAAAATGTATGCGATTCATGGATATCATGTAAAAGTTCATAATTATAGTGTACTTTTTTGGTTCAGTGCATAATTTATTATAATATTATAAGTGCACAGAAAATTTATAACATCTCTACAAGCAATTTTAAAGAGAAAAGTGTTACAAAAGACCATGAAATCGGATGAAATTATTTTGTTTAATTATTATTGAAACATTTTATTTCATTTTTTATTAAATTTATTGCAAAAAAATTTTCATAACATAATTTTCAGCCCTATAACGACTTGTTGGTCATAATTCCCCCCGTATAAGAAAAAGGAGTTTGCGTTTTTAATTAAATCTCAATAACTTTTTGAAAATTTTGATGCTAATTTCAAATTCTTGAGTGTAATGAAACAGATATGATGTCTTTATCTGTTATCTTAAAAACTGAAAAATCCCTTTTCCAAGTCCGGGGGAATTATTCGTAGAGCTAATTAAAACATTTTTATATCAATGAGTTATAAATTTTTGTTAAATTCCTTAAGATTAACTCAAAATTTAAAAATTTTCGTTGATCGATTTCTTTTTGATATTTTTTCAGCATGAAATTTGCTGCAAATGAAAAATTTTATATCATAATATACAAATATTAAAATTAAATTTTTATGTCATGATAGTTTTCTATAATGCATTTTAGCTCATGATAGTTTTATCACAATTTTTTATGTTGTGATATTTTTCTATAATGACTCTTTTATGAAATATATAATAAAGTTACTGCATATTTTAAAATTTTTTTTAAAAAACATGATTAAAATATTGTTCAAAATTTTCTTATTTCTTGAATTTTTACAGTCATGATATATTCAATCATAACTTTTTTATGTCATGATAATTTCTTTCATGACTATTTTAATAAAAAATACTGAAATTTTTAATTTTCTATTAAATTTCTCATAACATGCATATGCAAAATTTTTTATATCAAGAAGTTATAAATTTTTATTAAATTATTTAAGAATTATTTTAAAAATTTAAAAATTTTCGTGAACAAATTTTTTCCTTACATTTTTACAGCTTGGACTTTGCTGCATGATATTGTTTTTATCATAATATTTTTCGAAATAGTATTTTTATGTCATCATATCATGACTTTATTGAAATTAAAATCATCACACCGTTCCTTTATTGCTTTCAATAGCAAATTATTTTCAAACAAAATCCTTGTTTAACTGGCTTTCTGCTTAAATTCATCCTCACATCTATCTTTCATTATTTAACTTAAAACATTTGTGGTTTTATGAAGCTTCAGTTTTAATGGTTTAAATTTAAAACTTTAAAATAACATTTTCACTTGCCTACATTACATGCTCTTCAATTAATCAGTTCTGCTCAATTAGTTTCTAAGCTCCTCTAAGCAAAAGTGAGGATTAGTGAGGAAAGTAAGTTTTCTTACTAAACTCTAAAATTCAACTCATTTAACATTATAACAAGAAAGACACGAATATTTTAAACATACTAAGATAGCAGGAAATGTCGAAAGGAAACCATGAGAAATGTCAAAAGTGAATGCCAACCAACATGATGGCAACACTAATGCAGGCATCAAATTAAAAGCAGCCATTAACTAGGATATTTTACAACATATCATACCAAAAATAAGAAAAAAGCCGCACATTAGCACGCAAATCTTTTTAAGTACACACATGCCAGCGTAAGCAAACATAAACACACACATACATATAAACACACTCACACATAAGCACAGACACAACCACAAACTAAATTCACAACTACACATACTACTACTACTACTATACAACGCCTAGCACACGCGCACTAAAGCGCTTTAGAGCACACGCAGCGCATTTATTTAATAACGCCGAACACACGAATTTCTGCTAATTAAGAAAATTATAATGCCGCCAAAACAACAACAACAACAACAAAAACAACAAGAACAAGAACAAGAACAACAACCACTGCTGCCTCAACTTTACATACAACCACAAAGCCAAGCCAAGAAATAATTAGCTCAACTTTATTGCGTTGTGTTTGTTTGTGTGGAAATTTATATGAATCTTAAAAAAAACACGAATATTCTCGCCCGCAGTTTTTGTCATATCAACCTTGGCAACACAAACTTGCCACTGCCTCAACTCCCGCCCACAACCCACATGATTCAAATATTGAGTTAATAAGTTAATTTCCGGCGCTGAAAGAACCAGCATACAATTAAGAATGAACACCGAAATAAATACAAAAAAAAAAAAATATAAAAACGACATCCATCAGCTGACCATCAGTGGTTAGCATGCCAAGGCGTAAAGGACATGTTAAATTAATTTAACAACATATGCAGTCACATAAAGTTGGCAACGCTGGCAAGTTAAAATCTTGTTCGTGTAACACTCTACACAGCAGCTGACAAAATGAAAGTCATAAAAATTTAAATGGATTTTCTTTTGAGCATATGTATGTGTATATGTATATGTGTTATTGTGTAAATGTATGAGTGAGTGTGAATGGGAGTGTGGGTGTGTATAAAAGTGTAGAATATCAGGTAATTGAAAACAAGCAAGTTCAAAAAATGCACCCAGAAAGCTATTAAAGTGCAGAAAAGTGTAAAAAAGGAAGAAATTACACAGTTGGGAGCAATATACAAGTTAAAGTCTGGCAGCGCACATGAAAATCCTTTTAGGGGAACAACAACAAAAACAACAACAACAAGAACAACAACAGCCAAGTGTCTAGCTTAAAAACAAGTGAACAAAAGTAATTAAAAGTATCTCAGTTGAGCACACTTTAAGGATTCAACATGAATTCGTAGAAATTTAAAGCAATTTAAACAACACAATTTTGAAAACAACTCAACTGATGTCAAGTTTTATAGCAGCTATAAACTGGTTTAATAATAGCAAAATAAGAACACTACTTTAATAAAATAAAGAAATCAACAAAAAAAATAAAAAGGTAATATGAAGAACTGATAAGGATAGAGTACAACAGAGAGTAGCGCAAATAAAATAAGCGCAAATAGGTCCTTCGTAAAAAATTTAAAAATTTGACGATAAAGTGGAGATATATGGAATGTAATAAAAATTTTAGGCAACTTCAAAGCACTAAAAAACGCCAACCATCAATTTTTCATACTTCAAAACATTAACTTATAAACTTTCAATGAGAAAACTTCAAATTTTTTTATAGGCTTAGCAATCGAAAAATTTTAAAATTAAATACAAAATTTCCACAGTGCACTCTTGCGGGTTACACGGTTTAAAAAAAATTTAATAAGCAAAGCTTTAAAGAAAAACTTGTTACTCCATATCAAGCTTCATTAATTTATTTTGCTTTAATTGTCCCCACTTAACATAATCTACATTTTTCTACTTGTCCACCTCTTCCAATTAACAGTTTAATCACTCTATTCTCATTGTCTTCATATGATAAAACATTGCTCATTAGAGCGGAAGTGTCCGGTTCAACAGATCGGAAGTAGTTGTTTTGAATAAATTTTGTTCGCATTGCTGTTAATTTGCTCTAACTTGAAAGCAAATACAACAAAGCCAATTTAATTAAATTGCAATTATTTGTAACAAAAAAAAAAAAACAAACAAAAGTAACCATAATGATACCTACAACAACACATACAAACACTAAGATCTATGATTAATAAACAATATCTTATAAACGCACAAAAGCAAAATAATGGCAACACATACAAAAGCTTAAAACAATTATAGCCGGGCAACACTTCCGACGTCCAACGTCCAACGTCCAACAATGTTAATCATTTGCATACATGAATGTTTTTGCTTTGTTTGTATTATTTAGCATGTTGCCTGACTGCATTTTAGGAGTTACCAACTTTATGCATTTACATTTAAGTAGAATAAACAAAGAAGCGAACACAAATTTAGTTAGAAGAGAGTTTTAGTAAAATACATTAGTCCGCTTTGTGGAATATATTGTTTATAGAGAGTGGTTGTTGTTGTTGTTGTTTTTCTTGAAGTTTGTAACATTGTTAGTATTGTAGCTGTTGTTGCTTGTTGTTTGCTTTGTCTTAAGCTTATTAAATAACTTTTGCTTTCCTGTTTATGTCAACAAGAACAATAGTTGGAATGCAGTTGTTGGTGTAGCTGTTGTTAATGTTGTTATTTGCAGCATATTTAGAGTGCAATTTTTATTTGTGTCATGATACTTTTAAAGCTTGATATTTTTCATAGCATGAAATTTGTCAATGTCAATTTTTATATCATGCTATATTATCATGATGTACATTTTTATGTCATGATATTTTTCTAACATGAATGTTTTCAGAAAAATAAAAAAAACTTTAGTGATTATTTTTTTTTTTTCTAAAACCTTCAACACATTCTGCTAAATTGCATTTTTTTATGCAATAATTTTTTTCCATCATAACTTTTTTATGACATAATATTTTCTTTCATGATTTTTTTGTTAAAAACATAAAAATTTTACTGAATAGTTTTTCTTTTTCTAACAAATTACATTTTTGCATCATGATATTTTTCTATCATGACTTTTTTATGAAAAATATAAAAACTTGTGTGAAATTGTTTTCTTTTTTCTAAAAAATTTCTAACATATCTAATTCTAATTTCTGTTTGGAAAATTTTATTTTTGTATGATGATGTTTTTTTATCATAACTTTTTTATGTCATGATATTTTCTTTCATGACTTTTTTGGTGCAAAATATAAAAACTTTACTGAATAGTTTTTCTTATTTTTCACAAGAAATTACATTCTTATGTCATGATATTTTTCTATCATGACTTTTTTTTGAAAAATATGAAAACATCAGTGAATATTTATTTCTTTTTCAAAAAAATTTCTAACATATTCAGCAAAATTTTATTTTTTTATGTGATGATTTTTTCTATCATAAGTTTTTTATGTCATGATATTTTCTCTCATGACTTTTTTGGTGAAAAATATAAAAACTTTACTGAATAGTTTTTTTTCATGACTTATTTATAGAAAATATAAAAACTTATGTAAAAATTTTTTTTCTTTTTCTAAAAACTTTTGGCACATTCTGCACAATTTAACATTTTTATGTGATGATTTTTTGTGTGATTTTCTGTTATAACTTTTTTATGTCATAATATTTTCTTTCATTAATTTTTTTGTACTGAATAATTTTTTTCGTAAAATAATTCTCTTAAAATGCTTCGAAAAATTTAGTTGTCAGATGTCATACAAGTGAATATCGCTCCATATCATTAAAAATGTTTGTCATGACGTTTTTTATGAAAAATTTTAACAAAAAATTCGTTAAGACTAACTCATTCTCATAAAAAAATGCTGCAATGTTTCCCAAAAATTTTAAAATTTTAAGTTTTATATCATGCTACATTTTCCTGAAATATTTATCATGCTTTTTTTAATATCATGACTTTCTAATGAAAAATATTAAAACATTCTTCACAATTTGCTTTTTTCATAAATTTTTGTGTCATGATATCTTAGATCATAACTTTATGTGTCATGAAATTTTTGATCACAACTTTTTGTGTCATGATTTTTTTGTGAAATATATAAAAATATTAATGAATAGTTTTTAGTTTTCTGAAAAAAATTCTCTTTAAATACATTCTTCAAAATTTTTTGTATCAATAAATTGTCGTTGATAGAATTTTTGATTTCATAACATCAAATCGTTATGATTTACATTTGTATATCATCTAAATCGTATATTTCTATAATATTTATTGACTTTTGCAATGTTTAATTTTAAAATTGCTCGTGTTATATTTTGATATTTGTACATTTAAAATTTATATCGCGTCATATTTTTCTAAATTTTTTTAAAAACGTTTCTTTAAGACTAACAAATTCTGTTAAAAATTATTTTAATAACAAATATAAAGAATTACAAACATTTCATTTCCGATGATCGATTCCGATGATCGATCGATGATCGATTTTTACTTGACATTGCAGCTAGAATATTTTTTTGTATCTTATTATATATTATAATGAAAATTAACTTAATAACTTTAACTTTCCTCTTAATGTCAATAACAATGGATGTAATACAGATGTCTGTTATAAATTTTTGTTTAATTCCTTAAGACTAACTCAAAATTTAAAAATTTTCAGTGATCGTATTTTTCTTGATATTTTTTTAGCATTAAAATTGGTTGCATAATATTTTTTATATCATGATACATTTTGAAATTACATTTTTCTGTCATGATATTTTTCTAAAATGCATTTCAGCTCATTTTTTGTCATAATATTTATGTTGTGATATTTTTCTATCATGAGTCTTTTATGAAATATATAATAACTTTACGTCATATTTTTACTTTTTTTAAAAACATTTCTTTTCTATAAAAATTCTTAAAACATACATATTCAAAATTTTGTTTAACAATAAGTTATACATTTCTATTAAATTCCTTAAGACTTACTCAAGATTTAAAAATTTTTGTTGACAGATTTTTTCCTAACATTTTTACTGCTTGGAATTTGCTGCATGATATTTTTTGTATCATGATATATTTTGAAATAACATTTTTATGTCATCATATCATGACTTAATATAAATTTATATCATGATACCGTTCTTTATTTGCTTCTTTAGAACTTCATGTCATGACATTTTTAAAAAAAAGTTGTTTTAAAAATTTCATCAGAATTTCATCAGTTTGTTTTTTTTAATTTATTTTTTTTTTCAAAAACTTTCAATGATATTTTTTATTTTGATACATTTTTGTAGGGAAATTTTTGTATCATGATGTTTTTCTAGCATGAATTTTTATGATATAATATTATGTATCATGACTTTTGCTATGGTAAATTTTAAAACTTTACTGAAAATTTTCTTATGTTTTTCTAAAAAAATCTATTTATATCATAAATTCTTTAAATATCCATTTTTGTTTCACTGAAACTTTATATCATGAAATTTTTGACAAAAAATCGTAACAATAATTCCGTCAGATTAACTTACAGAATTTTAATGAAAGGTTTTTCAATAAAAAGTTCGAAAAATTTGAAAACTTTCAGTGATAGATTTTTTTTTTTGATATTTCTGTGTTTGGATTTCTTGGCATGCTATATTTTATAATATTTTAAAAACATTTTTAAGTAATGTTTTTTATCATTAATTTTTATTTAATTATATTTTACTATTATGAATTTTTATGTCATGATACTTTTCCATCATGACTTTTTTATGAAAAATATAAAAACCGTATTGAATATTTTAATTCTTTTTTTTAAGTGATTCAAACATGTTTAAAAGCTTGCTTTTTTCAAGATATTTTCTCATTATATTTTCTATCATCAAATTTTTATGTAAAGTTGTTTTCTTACACGTATTTTTTAAAGAAAAATATAAAAACATTTCTGAATATATATTTTTTTTTTCTCTAAAACTTCTCATGACATACATTATTAAAAATTTTGTATGTCAATAATTTATCGGTGATATATTTTTTGCTCTCATATCACCAGATCCTTATAATTTACTTTTTTATATCATCCAAATCTTATATATCTATATGTATATGTATATATCTAGCTTGTTTATTGACATTTACAATGTTATATTTTAATAGCGCTTCACATTTGTATCATTAAAAATTAAAGTCATGACATTTTTTTTTAAAAACTGTTAACAAAAATTCCTTAAGACCAACTCATTTTTATAACGTTTTTTTATAACACATCAAAAATTGTAAAAATTTTTGGCGATAGAATTTATTCTTGACATTATTTTTAGCTTGGAATTTGTTGGATGATATGATTTATACCATGTTATATTTTACAAGTACATTTCTATGTCATGTAAAGGTATATGATACTTTTGTCATGACTTACTTATGTCATGATATTTTTCTATCATGACTTGTTATAAAGTTTAAATGGAGATTTTTTATAAGAGTTGGGTTTTTTTAAGGTTGGTGTTGTATCAGAGGGGAAGTGGAAGGTGTGGAGGAGGAATAGGGTGAGGGTTGTTCCGGAATCGATATGCATCAAGTTTCGAAACTGTGATAATGAGCCCAAAATACAATATGGTACCAAATTATAATATATCGGTGTTTTCAAGTCCGATAAAGAACTTTTTTGGGAATTTTTTTCTTAACAACAAAACGACTGCATCAAATTTTATCAAAATCCGTCACTGTTTCCTTTTGGCACACGAATGTATGAAATCAAGTCTGTGACGCTAATAATATCAGTGATAGAATGTTTGAACTTTTTGCATATTATCAAATTTTAACAAACTTATTTCAATTTATGTTAAAATTTTGTGCAAGTTTCACATTTTTGTATCATGACACTTTTCTAGCAAGACTTTTTATGTCATGAAATTTTTTTACAAAACATTTTTAAAAACATTACTATAAACTGTTTTATTCTTTTTAAAGATTTTTATCTAAGTTCAAATAACCTGGTCGGTTTTTTTTATGAAATCAAGTCTAAACCGTGTTTATCTAGCATTCTTCTTTTGATTTATGTTAAAATTTTGTGAAAGTTTGATATTTTTGTATCATGACATTTTTCTAGCAAGACTTTTTTGTGTCATGACATTTTTTACAAAATGCATTAATATTAACTGTTTTATTTTAAAAAAATTTTTTACAATTGTTTTAAATTTTTTTCTTTTTTAAGTTAATTTTTTCTAAATTCTAACATTTGTTTTTTTGCTAAAAAATTTAAAGTTTCACTAAATTGAAAAAGAATTGATATCACTTTAAAGCAGACATGCACAACGAAATCAACAAAATTTTTTCGTTTCGTTGAGACCGAAAAATACATTATCAAAATTATTTCGTTTTTTAAATAAAGTTAAAAATTTATCAAATCAAATTTCGTTTCGTTGAAAAACGAAGAGAAAATTCTATAATTTTCTCCTATGCTAAAAAAAATTTCTTCTGATACAAAAAAAAAACGAAATTTTTTTGTTGATATTAACGTTATTTTCAACGGTTGATTGGGAAAAAAACGAAAAAATTTTATATTGTTTTCTCTGAAACGAAATAAATATTTTTCGTTTTTTGAATTAACGTTATTTTTTTATTTCGTTTCAACGAAACAAAAAAAATATTTCGGCTACCGTTAAAATTAACGTTAACGTGCATGCCTGCTTTAAAGTATTCTTAAATATTAAGCTTAAAAAAGCTTAATACATAGGATTTTCTCCACGAAATATTTATATTTAAATATAACTAAAAACATCCATAAACATCCAAAATAACGTTAAATATCCTGAAAAGTAATTTTGCTCTCAAAATATTCCTCATTCTTTTTTATCTATGCTCTAAAATATGCAACAGTTTTCATGAATGACCAAAACGCTACGACTAGACATTTAGTTTCGCACTTTATTTTTAGACGCTTTTTGTGTTGCCTGGAATTTGAAATATTTTTACCTCTCATGCTGCTTTTAGCTCAAGGAATAAGGTTCTAAGCATCATGCAAAAAAACAAAAATCACGCTTCCTAAAATCTAGAGCTTTTAATTTTACTGAAACAACCTGTTCACAATAAATGCAACCAGAAATAAAAATTAAATGTAAAAAAAAATATACATATATGTGCTCTGCCGTTGTAACAAAATGTATGCGAAAAAAGATGAAATTCTAAAAAATTCCTACATAAATGCGGCACACATGATGTGCCTTAAGTGTAGCGCAACGGGATAGCAGCACCACCGGCTGGGATTTATGACTACATTTCGAAATACAAAAAAAAAAAAAAACGAAATAATGCATATTTCTTTTTATTTTCACACATTTAAATGTATATGAACGCGTGTTTATGTATGCAACACATTCAACACACACACGCACACACAACTATAGCACTTTTGGCCGCTACAATAAAATCCCGCACGTCACGAGCTGGGATTTATTTCATGGCTCGCTTTGATTTTAACAATGTTGCCATTTTAACAATGTTGCACACAAACATTTTTTTGCTCTTAAATTGAAATGTTTTTTTGTGTGCACTAAAAATTTCACTTTTCTTTCATGTTGATTTTGCAAAGTTTTTTGCTTTTATATAGCTGTATATTTTTCTGTATAAATATATATGTATATATACTATAATGCAAGTGTTGCGTTTTTTTGGCGCGTTGTTGTTTTCAACTTAATCAAATGTTTTGTTGGCAAAATGTTACAATTTTGTCAAGTTTTTTGTTACTTTTTCTGTTATGTTTTTGTTTAAAACTTTGCTATTTTTTTTTTGCTTTTAGAAAACAAATAAATTATTAACTAAGCGTTGACAGCATACAAAACAATATATTAATACATGATATGAAGTTTATATACAGCTTGATTTAGAGCAAAAAAATAGCCAACATGTGGCACCACTGTACCACATAAAAACTTTCCAAAAAATTGCAATTCCTGAGTTAGGAGGATGAGTTTATATTTATTTTGGCAACGACAACATGTTGACTCTGCTTATTTAGTCACTATTCTACTAAAATAAAGTGTAATTTACATGAAGGTTTAAATAGCTGCAGGGTTGATAGCCAGAAATGTGGCAGGCGCAGCGCTGTGAAGGGGAATGGAGTTGGTTGAATAAATTATACCTTGCAAGGGCAAAATATTAAGTTTTTAATATGATATTTCAATAAATAACAAATACAGATAATTTTCAGAGATTATATAACTCAACAGAAAACAAATTTTACAAAAATTTCTTTTTTATTTACAATAGTTCAGGTAAACTTAAGAGTGCGGCTTATGCGATTATTGGAAAGCCCTATCAAATATCTTCAGGGAATATTAAACCAGGCATTTTTATTCAAAACGTATATTGTATCGATGTGGTATTTTTTTTTCTCTTTAACGTTACACTCGAATGCATATTTGTGCAAATATATCGAAAATATTCCATTAAGCCAACAAATTTTGTAAATGCACATGAAAGTAGACCCCAAGACCTGCATTTTATGTCAACAAACTTTTCTTCTAACTGTTGTTGTGTTGAAGATATACTCAGTTTTGTGTGGTCTTTAACGTTACATTCTTTGGAAGGCGGTTTGAATGGATACTTTATCGAACTATATCGAATAAAAGGAATGAAATAAACGACAAAAATCGAAATAGTGAAATCAAAATGTTGTCTTGCACGTTACACGTTCATACTTTTTTGTTCAGATTTGATTTTTGTTTTTTATGTTTATTTTTATACAAATAATAAAAAGTTTCTAACTTTAAATAAACAAATAGTTCTAGATAATGATGGCTTATACAAGGTCTCATAATCGAGCTCTCAAGAATATTATAATAACAATTATCTAGTATTTTTTTAGAAGAATATTTATTTACAAACTTTTTATATGTTTCCCGTATATCTTTAAGTGTGAGGAAAAATTACAAAAACCTTACTTAAACAAATACTTAAAAGATATAAAACTAA
Organism: Tetanocera ferruginea; assembly: GCA_958299015.1. Classification (NCBI taxonomy): domain Eukaryota; kingdom Metazoa; phylum Arthropoda; class Insecta; order Diptera; family Sciomyzidae; genus Tetanocera; species Tetanocera ferruginea. Next base: position 31,473,841 of record OY282640.1, on the reverse strand, counting down.
AATCTTAGAAATAAAACAGAAAAAAAAAACTATAGCCACTAAAATTTTTTCCAGATTTAAAAATTTTTTTATTTTAAATCTTTTTCAGAAATACTTATTTCCAATCTGCAATCATTATTTTCAATTAGGATGTATTGAATGCTATTTTCATTAGCACGTCTATACATATGATAGAATATTAGTACACCTGCCTCAGACTGAATATATTCCTTGTTCAGATTTGATGTTTCCTGAGCGTGTCTCAGGAAGAAAGACAGTGAGTCGTAACGTAAACAGACTGCTTTGAAATTACGTTTGCCGATGGTATGTCATATAAATAAACGGAATTAGAGAGCGAAATTAAAGAAAAATATTTTTTGCCCGTTAGTCCTACCGAAAAAATTCAACATATGCAGGAGTTCAGTTATAACATAAAAACTTTTACAAAATATGTAGAGATAAATATTTTTTTCAAAACTCTTTTATTAAATCAAAAAATAAAAATATTAAAATTGCACTGGTTATTATATCATTATGACACCCTAAAATTGCAAATCCAAGTCCAAGTTCAAGTTCAAGTTCAAGTTCAAGTTCAAGTTCAAGTTCAAGTTCAAGTTCAAGTTCAAGTTCAAGTTCAAGTTCAAGTTCAAGTTCAAGTTCAAGTTCAAGTTCAAGTTCAAGTTCAAGTTCAAGTTCAAGTTCAAGTTCAAGTTCAAGTTCAAGTTCAAGTTCAAGTTCAAGTTCAAGTTCAAGTTCAAGTTCAAGTTCAAGTTCAAGTTCAAGTTCAAGTTCAAGTTCAAGTTCAAGTTCAAGTTCAAGTTCAAGTTCAAGTACATGCATCCCACTGTATTAAAAACAACCATCTCCCGGACTTTGAACAGACAAAAAAAAAAAAAAAAAAAAAAAAAAATTTTGCAACAAGCCTCTCTTGTTCAATTTCAAGTTCAATTTCAATTTCAAGTTCAAGTTCAAGTTCAAGTTCAAGTTCAAGTTCAAGTTCAAGTTCAAGTTCAAGTTCAAGTTCAATTTCAAGTTCAAGTTCAAGTTCAAGTTCAAGTTCAAGTTCAAGTTCAAGTTCAAGTTCAAGTTCAAGTTCAAGTTCAAGTTCAAGTTCAAGTTCAAGTTCAAGTTCAAGTTCAAGTTCAAGTTCAAGTTCAAGTTCAAGTTCAAGTTCAAGTTCAAGTTCAAGTTCAAGTTCAAGTTCAAGTTCAAGTTCAAGTTCAAGTTCAAGTTCAAGTTCAAGTTCAAGTTCAAGTTCAAGTTCAAGTTCAAGTTCAAGTTCAAGTTCAAGTTCAAGTTCAAGTTCAAGTTCAAGTTCAAGTTCAAGTTCAAGTTCAAGTTCAAGTTCAAGTTCAAGTTCAAGTTCAAGTTCAAGTTCAAGTTCAAGTTCAAGTTCAAGTTCAAGTTCAAGTTCAAGTTCAAGTTCAAGTTCAAGTTCAAGTTCAAGTTCAAGTTCATGTTCAAGTTCAAGTTCAAGTTCAAGTTCAAGTCCAAGTCCAAACCCAAGTTCAAGTTCAAGTCGCAGGTTTCGGGGCTTAAACCTAGTTCATCGAATCAACTGGTTCAATCAACTTGACCACAACTGGTTAAATTGACTCAACTGATACAGTTGACTGATTCAACTGATTCAGTTGACTGATTCCACTGATTCAGTTGACTTATTCAACGGATTCAGTTGACTGATTGAACTGATTCTGATTCAGTTGACTGATTCAACTGATTCATTTGACTGATTCAACTGATTCAGTTGACTTAACTGATTCCACTGATTCAGTTGACTTATTCAACGGATTCAGTTGACTGATTGAACTGATTCAGTTGAATGATTCAACTGATTCAGTTGAATGATTCAACTGATTCATTTGACGGATTCAACTGATTCAGTTGACTGATTCCACTGATTCAGTTGACTCAACTGGTCTAAGTCCAAGTCCAAGTCCAAGTCAAAATACAAGTTCAGTTCATTGAACCAACTGGTTCCATCAACTTGACCCGTGAATCGACTGGATAATTTGACTGAATTCATACATTGAATTCTACTGGTTTAGTTCACTCGACTGGCTTAGTTGGCTCAACTGGTTCAGTTGACTCAACTAGTTCAGTTAACTCAATTCGTTCAGTTGTCTCAAATGATTCAGTTGACTCAACTGGTTCATTTTGCTAAATTCGTTAACTTGACTCAACTGATTCATTTGAGTTAATTTGGTCTTTGCCTTAATTGATTTAGTTGACGCAATGGGCTGATTTGGCTCAATTGGTCAATTTTACTCAGCTGATCGAATCAACTAGTTAACTTGGTTAACTCAGTTGGTTAACATGACTCAACTGGTTCACTTGACTTCACTCGACTGGTTTAATTGAATCAACTGGTTCTGCTGACTCAACTGACTTACTTGAGTACATTACTTAAATTGTCTCGACTGTCTACTTTTGTAGACTCAATTTTTTGTCTTGACTCTACTGGTTTAGATGACTCAACTGATTCAGTTGACACAATTGGTTCAGTTGATTTAAATAATTCAGTTGGCTCAATTGAATTATTTGATTCAACTGCTTGAGTTGACTCAATTGGTTCATTTGACTCAACTAGTTCACTTGACTCAATTAGTTTTTCTGAATTAATTTGCTCATTTGACTCAACTGGTTCAGTTGACTCAACAGGCTCAGTCGACTCAACTGGTTCAATTGATCCAACTTTTTTTATTGAGTCAACAACTACAGCTGACTCAATTGATTCAGTTGGCTCAATAAGTTCAGCTGGCTGAATTGGTTTTGTCGGCTCAATTGGCTCAGTTGGCTCAATTGAACAAATGACGCAATAAAAATTGAAAATTGTATTCAAATTAATTATATTTATCAATCTTAAGCTAAAGCCAGAAAAACTAATGTTATTTTTTCGTTTATTTACTGGCTCATTTGTAATTCTTGTTGGCACGTTCATCAAAAAGTTAAAAATAAACACGAAATACATTCACATGCAAGGCATGTGTTAGGTTATGCATGTGTTTATATATTTCTTTATAAAGCATGCAGAGTAACAACAACATCGATGAATTTTGTTTATTATTGGTTGAATTTGTCGATGGGCTTTGAATTATTGTGGCTGTTTCTTAGGTTTTCTTAAAGAAACATTCTTTAGGGCTTCAGCAAACAGCTATGGCTTAACTTAAAGCTTAACGCTTTCAAATACAGCAGCTTTACGCAAATTAAGCACAGTTCAGCGCGTACCTATTCATTGATTTTATTTTTGTAAGCGTTTAAATTAAATGCTGAAGTTGTATGTGTGTATATGTGTGTGTATGTGTATACCCAATAGGCAATTAAGCCAGCGCTCTTCAAACGAAGGCCTGCATTGACTGCTACTTTTGAAGACCAAACACATCCTTTCCTCGCTGCTCTTATGAGCCCTTCTTGAAGGCCTTCTTTTTCTGCACAAAAGGCAGCACAACAAACTTTTTCCCTTCAAAGACTAACTTTTCAAATACTTTAGGGCAACTTTATCGTTTCAAAATATAAGTCAAAATATATATCAGTTTAAAAATATGACATAATAATGGCCCTCTTTACTGCTGTATCAAAGATTATAGATTGAAATTAATCTGACATAAAAAAACATAGCAGAGAAGATAAAATAACAGAATTTATAAAAAAAAGAAAAAAGTTTAAAGAAAAAAAAATATTTTTTTCAATACTTTTTGTTGACCCCTTCTTTTAGCCATTCTTAAGAATTGCTTCTATCAGGCCTCTTTTGAGCTATCGGAGCGGAAGGCCTGCGAAATTTTCCCACTTCATATAAAAAAGAAAGTGTAATTGTATATGAGTGCGGCAGTACTACAAAATCCACAGGAAGGCCTGCTAGCAGCGCTGTCATTGTCTACTGAGTATATTTGAAGTGTGTCTGTTTGTGTACGTGTGTTTAGGCGTGCTTTTGATTTGCTGTTATTTCTTTTTTTATTTGTGTGAGTTCAAGCATTCACGTTTCTTAAGAGAAACTCAACAAAGCGTAGCTTTCCGCTTGCAGTGTTGCTAGCCCTCATTTGATGCTGATGCCGTTGTAGGCGTTAATCACGTACAGAGCTAAAATAATAATTTAATTTCAAAATTTCTGAAAATCAAAAACTTATTCGAAATAAAAGCAACAAACTGACAGTCTGTTACCTGCAGTGAAACAGCATGTGCGAAAATAGAACAAAGGAAAAAGCTGTATAGCCAAAATATAACGCTGACTTTACAAAATTTCCGACTTAAAAAGTATTGATGAAAAAAAAAAAATGAAAAAAAAATCAAGAGTTTATTTTATTTTCAAAGCACTGTCAGGCTGATAGCGGCGTTTTTTGAGCGTCCAACAGCTGCAAGTTAATTAAAAGCTTTATCCTCCATTCATTCATTCATACATTCCTTCATAGAAAGCATCAACTTCACTTAATATTACAACAAAAATAAACAAAAAAGTAATCAAAGCTTAATAACTTTTAAAGTTATCAACGGGCTTAAGCCAAACTTTGGCGATTTTTCAAAAGCTCATCTTTATCGCGCGCATAATTAATTAACAAACTTTTTCTGCGCTGCACAATGCAGCCAGCGGCATAGCGTGTACTAGATCATATCCTGCTCGTCTTCGTCCTATGAGTAAGCTGCACTGGCGCTTTATTTATATGAAAATCATGATGCGGCAACTGCTGTAGCGCCAACTGTTGGACGGTCACTCAAATGCAGAGGCAGTAGCTTCATCAGAAGCAGCAGCAGGAAGAAGTTTTTGAATAAGCTGAAAACTTTTTAAAAAACACTTAATTATGTTATTAGAAGCAGCTAGCAGACAAGTGGTCAAGTAGGGCGAAAAGCAGCAAGAAATTGTAAAAAGCAAAAAAACAAAAAACTCACACAAACTTTGTGCCGGCTAGATTAAGTTAAAATATGGGCGAAGGAGAAGAGCGAGTAAAAGCGCGAAAAAGACGTGCATAAACTTCAGAAGAAAATGATTAGCTCCAAGAGTTGAGCTTAAATTAAGCCACAATTTCAAGACAATAAAAGCTTAAAGTGTCAGTCTTGCCAACAACAACAACGACAGCAACGACAATGAATAGCGGCACACCGTTATAATACGAGTAGATGTCTACGCAGGAAGAGCCAGAGCATAAAAGGCAAAAGTTTGTCGTTTTGCACAATAAACGGAACAAAACGCACAAAACAGGTCAAGTTTAAACGGATGATAACCAACATGGTATGGCAGGATGCAAAAGCAAGCTACAACTGCTGCAACAGCAAAGTTTTTAATGTGCTTTGGTATTTTTTCATTCTGCACAAAAAAAAAAAACACAAATAAAACAAATACAAAAAATGCCAACAATGGTCTAGGCTGAAAAAAATGTAGAGCATAAAAAACAAAAAAAAAAAAAAAAAAAACAAACAAAAAAAATTCTCTAAAGATGATAAAACGTTTACTTTGTGACTCGCAAAATTGAAGCAGCACTGCTGGCAGGCAGGATTGTCTGGAATTAAATGCAGTTGACTTGAAGCAGAAAAAAATAAATTGATAGCAAAAACAAAAAAAAAAAAAATGCCATAAACTCTGTGCTTTATTGCATTTCTTGGCTCACTTGAGTTAGCATAAAAAGTAGAGACAAAAAAAAAATATACAAAAATTACAACCAACACCAGCTGCAGATGCTGCTGCTGCTGCTGCCGAAGAGGCTTTAAAGTGTGGCTCCCATTAATTTCAAGATTTTCCTGCAACCATTTTGTCAAATAATTAAAACATTTAAGCTATGCTTTACAAATGTAGAATGTCTTAAAATAGTTAAATGAAATGAATAGTAAAAGTTTTGCCAGCCAGCCCCAACTCTTAACTTGGCCAACAACAAGAACTTGCAAAGATCTTGGCAAATTGCGGTGTTAACAACTTCATTATTGCATAGTTAGCAAAACACATGTCAACATATAACATAAACACATGTACATTATACCAAAACAACAACAACAACACTAACCACGCCAAAACTAAAGCAAAAAACTAAGCCAATTTTTTTTTTTTTTTTGTTGGTACTGGCGGATGTGATTTCCTTTTCATTGAAACTTTTCATCTTCTGGCAAAAGTTTTGCCAACGCGCGCTAATAATATTGTTTGCAATCAAAGCAACAACAACAACAATAACAACAACAATTTCATTAAAACTCTTTTTGTGGCATTTTATTTATTTTCATTTTTCACTTTCACGTTACTTTCTCTCACCAGCAATTCTTTTTTTTTCTTCTGCTTTTTTTTCTGTCGTTTTTCTACCCTAACATTGTTGGCAGAGTGACAGCGTAAAAGAAAGGCAAACACAAAAAAAAAAAAAAGGAAAAAGAACGGAAAATTATAAAGAATCAATTTGTCGCCATTTTAGCAGATTTTCGTTAACCTTGTCAAGGCTTAACATGGCTTAAAAACGCTTACGGAAAAGCGTTAATGTGCGCTTATGTGCGCCAAATAGCTGAGGGGTTAAATATTTTTTAGGATTTACCAATAAAGAAAAAAAAAAATCACTGGAATTTTACAAACAAACTTTTTCCAAAATTTTTTATTATTGTAGAGAATTGAACAAATTCCAAGAAAAAAATTCTAAAAAATATATTTTTCACTCCAACATGGTTTTACAGAGTTCCAAACTGGCGGCAGAGAAAAAAACGGGGCCTCGTGGTTGCAGCGCTGGGAGTCGCAAAAATTGTCCGATCTGGAAAAAAAATTACTTTTTTAAATCTTAACAAAATTGGTGATCGTATGACAGGAGCTTGTTTAAATTTGTTTTCAATTTTTGGTAATGTTCCAAATTTGAAAGTGTGTTTTTTCGAAAAAAATATTGACTGAAAAAAAAATTAAAAAAAGCTCTGGTTGCAGCGTTGGGAGTCGCAGAAATTGTCCGATCTGGAAAAAAATGACTTTTTTATATCTTGTATCTATTTATATCTGGAAAAAAATGACTTTTTTATATCTTGGTTAAACAAAATTGGTTATCGCACGACAGGAGCTTTTTCTTTTTATATTTTTTTTCAATCTTTGGTGATGTTCCAAATTTGAAAGTGTGTTTTTTCCAAAAAAATATTGATTTTAAAAATTCATAAAAAATCGAAAAAAAAACAATTTAAAAAAAGCTCGTGTCATACGATAGCGAATGAAGTTTAAAAATATTCAAAACAAAATTTTGTCAAAAAATGAAACCGCTAGTGCCGCAACCAGTACGAAAAACATGGTTTCGAGATAAACGCGTTCAAATTTTGTGAACAAAGACAAAAAAAGGTGAAAATTAAAAATGCGCTCTCACAAATCCGGCTGTAACTTTTGAACCCGTAAAAATGTATCCATGATATTTCATTCTTAGAATTTTAAGAATATTTACTAAAATACAAAATTATAAAAAAACCAATTTAAAAAAACGGACAATGTCATGTCCCTCTTAAATGAGAAATTTTATGTATTCATTGGAAGACTTATTGAAGTTTAACTTCAGTGCTGTGTTTTTTTGCTTAACACTGAACCAACAAAGTACACAATAATTATAAATTTTTAAATTAACTCCTTGAATTACGAATTCACAATAAGTATGAATTTTTACATGAACTCCTTGAATTACGAATTTTGGTCCAGTTACCACTAACAGACTCTCATAAAGTATTATTGATATCAATGCACAAAATACACAAAGAAACAAATACGAGAGCATGAATATTTCATGAGCCTCGTGTTTAAAGTTCAATAAGTGTGTGTACAAGATACATAAACCAATGAAATATTTGGTAAATATCATGAAAAAATACAAGGGGAATATGAACTTTTAATAGTTGTTGTATATAAAATTCATAAAATGCGTGTACAAATACGAGCAGAGCAAGAACAGTTCATGGGATAAGTGACAAAAATACATGAATCTCATATAAATATACACAAGGAACTTGAATTACTTTATACACATTGTGACCGAAATTCATTTAAACCATGCACAAATACAAGGGCAGCAAGAATAGTTCATAAGAAAAGAGTTAAAAATGCATGAAACTCATGAACTTATACAATGGAAGCATGAACTATTTTATGCATTTAGTGACCAAAACTCATACAATCTAGTACATATGTACATAAGAACGGATCGATCTGCACAGACAAAAAAATTGATTAACTGGGTTAAAATATTTCCTGCCTCATTAAAATAACCTCGATTAAACAATTTCGCTATGCATTTACCCTGGACTGCCTGCAATTTTTTACTTAAAGCGCCTCTATAATTATGCCATTTGTCCGGATTAGAGTCAACGCGAAAAAAAACTGAGTTTTTATGGCTGCCGCTAATAACAAAATCCTTTAAAATCTAACAGTTCCAATATTTGTGAATAATTGCATGTAAATAGAGTGTTAATTCATGACCTTTCGTTTAAGTGGATTGAAATTATGTATAGTTGCATACAGACGGCAGTGCTTTATACACAGACTCATATATGAGTACACTCAGCTCATGAACAGAAACACAAACTAGTATAAAGCACTCTTAACAACAACTTTTACTAAGTGCGGCGCCTAATGCGTCCTCGCCAGACGAGTGGCAAGCATGATTGACTGCTAACACAGATGACCTGGGTTCGAGTCCCAACCAAGTTTTGATCCTATGCCTTAAACTTTCTTCAATTCCTTGCTTATGTCTAATCAACTGAAAATCAAAACTCATCAATATATACGACGTTGAAAATTATAGTGGATGAAAGAGAAATTGGTGGATGGGATTGCATAAAAACTTGAATAGACGGACTGAGGTAAAGGCCTGACACTTGCCTCAGATTCAAATTCGCATGTTTATATTTCCACCGCATTTAAAACAGTCTTATTTTCTTTCAGTTGATTTCCCATTTTTCATAGTTATTGATCCCCCCCATTTTAAAACCAATGCATACCTTATCGAACAGGTTGGACATCTATTAACGTTTAGAACGACTTTGAGGTAAAGGTTGAGGTTCAAGTTCAGGTTGACTTTGAGCTTGACTTTAACGTTTAGTTTGAGTTCGAGTTTGATACTTATTTTGAGGTTGAGGTTGAGGTTGAGGTTGAGGTTGAGGTTGAGGTTGAGGTTGAGGTTGAGGTTGAGGTTGAGGTTGAGGTTGAGGTTGAGGTTGAGGTTGAGGTTGAGGTTGAGGTTGAGGTTGAGGTTGAGGTTGAGGTTGAGGTTGAGGTTGAGGTTGAGGTTGTGGTTGAGGTTGAGGTTGAGGTTGAGGTTGAGTTCAGTTAACTCCATTCAACAGAACCAGTTGAACCAATTGAACCAGTTGAACCAATTGAACCAGTTGAGCCAACTGAACCAGTTGAGTCAAGTGCATAATTTGACAAAACTAGTTGAGACAACTGAACAATTGGTACTAGTTGATTAAACTGAACCAATTGAATCACCTGAAGAATTGCGTCAACTAAACAATTTGAACCAGTTGATTTTACTAGAGTCAACTAAACCAGTTGAGTCAAGTCAACTAAACCAGTTGAGTCAAGTTAACTAAACCAGTTGAGCGAGCAAAACTAATCGAGTCAATTGAACCAATTGAGTCAACAGAACCAGTTGAGTTCACTGAACCAATTGAGTCAACTGAGCCAATTCAGTCAACTGAACCAATTGAGTCAACTGAACTAGTTACTAAACCAGTTTAGTTAACCTGTTTAGTAAACCAGTTTAGTAAACCTGTTTAGTAAACCAGTTTAATAAACCTGTTTAGTTGAGTCAAATTGTGTCAGATGAACCAATTGAGCAAACTAAATTATTTGAATCAACTGAACCAATTTCTTCAACTGAGTTTTGTTGATTGGTGCACTCAACTGATCTAGTCGAGTCAACTGAACCAGTCAAGTTAGCTGAACCAGTCAAGCTAGCTTAACCAGTTGTGTCAACTGAACCAGTCGAGTCGACATTAGCTGTAAAGTCAATGGAGTGTAGTTGATCAACTAGTGTAGTTGACTCAACTGGATCAATTGTGTCAACCGAACTATTTGAGTTAACTGCACGAGTTGATCCAACTTTTACAGTTGTTTAAATTGAAACAGTTGAGTTTAATCCAACTGAACCCAATTGAGCCACCAGCGGGGCACCATTCACATGGCAACAGTTGGCATTATTCAAAAAACACATATATTCAAGAGTACCTCTGCTATTAAATCAACTGATTGGGTTGAATAAGGCAACAATAAACAACAATTACCATACAATTGCTAAGAGTCAGTAAAAAAGCTTTTCCTTGTAAAAAGAAAGCAAATTTAATCAATTGAAAAATATAAAAACACCCCCACTGTTAGCTGACATTCAATTCAATTTCATGACACACAAAAAAAGAAAAAAAATATCAATATTTAATTTAAAAATATTCCAATAGTCAACCTCTAAGGCGCGCTCTGCAGTGCTAAGTTTCCTTTGAAAATGTCAATTCACGCTAAACATAAATTATAAAAATAAAAATAGCTGTCATGTAAATCCTTCTAATTAAGTTCCGCCAGAGTTACAAAGTAACTCAATATCCTTTATATAAGAATCGAACCATGAGTGACCCACACTGCAACAAAAAAGTTCACATGAATCATGAATTTTTACATGGTGTTCATGAATTTTTGTTATGTAACAAATAACAAGAGTCACATGAACTATTCATGATATCAGTGCACAAATTGCACGAACTGCACACAAGAAAAAATACGAGAACATGAATATTTCATAAGCCTAGCGGTTAAAGTTCATAAAGTGTGTGTACAAGATACATGTGGCAATAAGAAGTATCGTGTTTATCGTGAAAAGTGCAATAAAGTACTCATAATTTTTGAGAATAAATTACATAATATTCATGTACAAATATGAGGCGTGCAAGATAATTTTCAAGAGATGAGTAACAAATTTGCCATAAACTCATGTACATATACAAAGAAAACGTGAACTGATTTATGAGTTTAGTGACCAAAATTGAAATAAAACATGTACAAATACAAGGGCAGTAAGAATAGTACATAAAATAAGTGCAAAAAAATGCATGAACTAATATAAGAAAGCGTCAACTACTTTTAGCATTTCGTGAAATTTAGTTCTAAAAATTCATGATTTTGTGTTTTTCCTTTTGTGTATTTTGCATATTGAAGTCATGAATAGTTTATGTGACTCATGTCATTGGTTATTGCACCAAAATTCATGGATTCGATTCATACTTTTTTGGCTCAGTGTACCTTCTGAAATTATGCATTTCTTTCATGTTTATGTCTTAAAGCAAATTCTTGATTTGGCTGATATTTCTCTTTATTTACCTACGTCTTTGCTTTTTATTGATATTTAGCTGACCTTTTAAACTTCAACTAGCACTCTCTCTTACTCACTATCTCTCTCTCTCTCTCTGTCTCTACTTTCCACTGCAAATATTAATTTCATCATGCTGTCACCATTAATTACTGTCATTAAATATTCGTTCGTTGTGAATGACATTTTATGCGCAAAATGGCAAAAACAAAAAATAGCAACCACATCAATAGCAGCACAACAAACATGACAACAATGAATATTAAAAAAATAGTAGCAAAATAACTACGCTCTCGACAAGTACTCAACTGCAATGACTAGCGAAAAAATGTGCTCCGTGTTGCATAACTGTGAGCGCTAAAGTAAGTTATGCCGCCGCCACCGTTCAGGGTTGCAACATCGACAAATTGATGCACATAAGCTTCAAGCTAACAATGTGGTTAGAGCATGTCATGTGATACTCACTTTCATACATTTATATGTATATTGCAACATTTCGTGCTGGTATGCATGTATATTTTATTTTTTAATTAAACCACTTGTTAATATTAAAGTTTAGGGTTGCATTTTTTTATAGAACTGACAACATTACAAGTGTCTGGAATGAAATATTTTGTTAGAAAAATCCCATGTGTTCAAGTATGATGATATTATAGAGAGTGAGCTTAAAAAATTTGTCGTTTTCGGTGGTGCAAGTTATAGGGCACTAGCCTGCCAACCAGAGGAGCTGGGTTCGAATCCTAGACACATTTTGTCTACGATATACAACATAGTTATCTCATGAAATATTGGTCCTGCGAAAAAGTTATAAATTAAAAAGTTATTCCATACAAGTTTCGAGTTGAATTACTACTAAATAAAAAATTACGTTAAAAATACCTCCCAAATACTTCCAAAATATAATATTATCGTGAATGTATTTCGTATCACATTTAGTAGCAACAATTACATACATATATTAATTTATGAACTTAGAGAAAATTTGTATCCTTTCTTTGAAAGAAGAAATAATACATTAAAAAAGTTATAAAAACCATACTCACAAAAGGAAGCTTTTTAAGGGCCAGTTTTTCAGTGCGGGTTTAAACTCTTGTCAAATTAAACGGAGGTTAACTGACCAAAATTGGACGTTTCAGCTCGGTTTAAGAAAAAAACCACATCATATGTTAATTAATCATATCATTATTAATCATTTGAACAATTTATCTTTAACGAATGCTACAATATCTAGTAAAACAGAGTTTTAACGTCCTTTTTTGATGATCTAAGCTCGGTTTAATATGACTCGAGTTTAAACCCGCACTGAAAAACTGGCCCTAAGTATCATAACTTAAGAGTGCATTTTTTTTTAAGTTTAAGAGCAAAAAAGAAAAAGTTAGTAGTAGTTGTACGTAAATTCACAGCATCAAAGACACAGCATAAATTGTAATAAAAACAAATTTATAACTACATAAAACTGTTACAGAAGAAAAACATAGAAAGAAAATATGACATGTAATACGAGTATTAACACAAACAAGACTTTCTGCAAAAAAACCATTTTTCCTGGATTATTTTAAAATCTGGAAGCGTGTTTATATTTCTCAGAATGCTTTTGAATTCAACATTAATGAGAAAATTTGAAGTGAAATGATAATAAAACAACATCATGGCTTCAATTAGAGTGAAATGTTCACTTCATCCTTTCACCTCGGATCAACGCATACAACATATACGACACTAGATTAGTAAATGCGGCTATATCTATCTCACTTGCACTGCTGCAAGATATGCATTTGAAATATTGAAAACCTGAAACTCGTGATGCATGCAAAATAGGGTATCAACAACACTGCTATACAGAGATAGAGCAAGAGAGAGAGGTCTAAGAACTTGTACTACCTCGTGCATGAAAAATTATGTCTTTAGAAATTTGTTGCGGAAGTTCTAGGTGTTGTTGTTGTTGTTGTATGGTGCTGCTTGTCAGTGCAGCATTATCCTGTTTTTATAAATGTTGTTATCTCTTTTTTTTAAAACATGCTTGTACTTGTAATGTTCGCTCGTTATAAGCAGGATTTATTTATAAAATCCCCACCATTATCCTGATGAACATCCGAAGAGACATACAAACAAACAGACAGGCAAACAGATAGACAGACAGACCGACAAGACACCCAGCCCAACCACACACAACAATAGAAAAATGCTATGAAGAAAACAAAAAAAATATAAAATTTATTTTGAATTGAAAATAAGTTTTAAGCAACATAACAGCAAGACGTTGTTGTAGTTCTCGTTGATGAAAACAATAATAAAAGAGTAGCAAAGAAGCAACACCGGAAGCTTAGCTGCAAGTCGAAAACGTTTTTAGCATTCGAAATACTTTACCGCATGTACTAAAGTAGCAGCATGTTTGGCATGTGTCTGTTGTGGAGTAGGATTGAGGGATATGAGGGTAGGAGGGGATTGTGTATGTAATACTTGAAAGCTTTGTTTACTATTTACAATTTACAGAGGAAGAGAAAACATTTTGAAATTAATTTTGCCAGGTTTGTGCTTTGCCTGTTGCCTGTCTATCACTCTCACTCTACCCATATCTCTTGCTACTAACGTCTGGCTTTGGTTACTCTCACCAAAGGCTGAGCGCGCACAGTGAGTTATGCACTCAAAAACAAACCTTAAAATTTTTTCGTCTCAAAATTCAATTTTCAAAATTGAAAACTTATATTGATATTTTGATCGGCAAGTTGTGATATGCAGTAGAGATAAAACAACTTTTTGCTCAAAGCATAAAATTCCTCTTTGGTTTTATCTCAGTTGTGCGTATAAAAATTTCAAATTTCAAAGTTGGCAAAAAAATACAGTTGCACATGAGTAGGTTTTTTAAAAGTATTTGTATAAGTAATATTTAATATAAGTTTTAAGAAGCAAACGGTGGGGGGAGGGGGTGTAAAATTTTGCTCGGTCAAATATGGCCTAATTAAAAGAATTTTGTATAACATATTGTTTTTATAGATATATTTTGAAAATGATTTATTATATAACAACATTTGAAGAATATTTAAAACCATTTTGGTACAAAAATATAAAAAATAACGAATTAATTGAAGTTCTTCGCCAGTGCATCGAATAATATTTGTTTTGCGGTGACCGCGATTTCTCAGTACTAGATTATATAAAATCTAAAAACAATTTTGAATGGTTAATTAGTTTTTTCTCAATTGACGCTGTGTTTTTTATTTTATGAATTTTTAACTTTTTTGCATGATTTTAAATTTGAAATGTTGATTTTTTTGATAATAAAATCGACCTATTTGTTATTGTAAGATTAATATTAATTGAAGAATTAAGAAAACTCGACGTTACTTGAGAGTTATTTGTATGTCCGTTCATCCGTTCATTACATGTTTCGAAAAATCGATTTAAAATTTTGTTCACTGTCGCAACTGATTTCGAGCAAAGGTCATTCAAATAAATCCATAAATTTTGCTCCATTTGACTTCAAAATTTCATACAACAGTTTTAAGATGCCAAAATATCAAAAAACCAAAAATTTTCAAAGAGGTTCAAACTTTAACGCCATCCCCCGCAACTGAGTTGGGGCAACGGTCATTCAAATAAATCCACCAAGTTTATTTGGATTTACTTCAAAATTTCATACAATATTTGTAAGATGTCAAAATATCAAACAAAATCATATGAAAACCACGTCTGTTACATATAAAAAATGACGTCATCAAGTAATAAAACCTTCCTTCATGCCATAAAAATTGAATTATATTTTGAAAATTTAAGTCGAAAGCTGTATGGCTTTCTAAATGTTTTGATTATCATTTTGATATGATTTAAAAATAAATAAAAAATACCTTTTGTGGTAGTCGTAGAGGATTAAAATATTCTACAAAAATTTTCATTGTAAAATTTCACTATAAATCATTTGGACAAAATTTGTATACTTATAATGATAGTTTACAATAAATGATACTTTAAAGTTCCTATTATGAATAAAAACAGTTCCTAAAAGTATGCAGTGAAAATTTCAAAACAGTTCCTGAAAATATGCCTTGAAAATTTCACTACAAGATATAATGATTTTATCACATGATTTGTAAATTTTTGTAGTAAGTTTTGAAACCGAGCAAAATCCTATGAAAATCACGCCTGTGCCCTGTAGAAGGTAACGTCATCATGAAGTGAAAATTTCATTCGTCCCATAAAAATTGAATTATGAACTAGTTAAGTTAAAATTGAAATGGAAATTAAAAAGATTTGCCAAAATTTGTTGAAATTCTGTATATTTTTTTTTGATTTCTGACAGAGCTCATGATTAAAAAAAAAATTTTAGGTCATTCTTTAGTAATTTTTTTATATAATCCTCTATTCTATTGTATAAAATTGAAGCAAATATGTTTTTTAAGGTAAAATCCAAAACTGCTGAGCCCATTTCTTTGAAATTAATTTTTAAATATGATATTTATGCTAAAGAACAACGCAGGGTCATGTTCTTTAAGAAAATTTATTAATTAATATATTTAATGGAAGTGTGAAGTTTCTTAAGAAATTATTCCCAATGCCATGCACTGCTTGGCCGTTTTTTTATCATGGGATTGTATTGCGAGAGTTTCAATAAGCTCCATGTAGCTCTTTCACCTTCTCTTTTTATGCTCAGCTAACATCTCTTTCTGCTTGCTTCAAACAAGGCAAAACGTGAGATAAATATGCAATACAGAGCTGCGTTGGGAAAAAAGAAACAAAGAAACTTTTTTATTTCATTTGACATGCATGGTCTTAAGGGCATTCACAGACCACCTTCAGCATTTTTTGTGGCCTGCTAGTTGTTACATAAAAAGTAAAATTTATTCCAAAAATCTTTGTTTTTGTTCAACGCTTGAAGGAAGACAACTCACTGTGCAGCGTCCGGGTAAAAGCTACAAATCATAAATATTTTGTCTTAACATGCCGGTTACAGCTTCAAATTTGCTGCATGCTGGTAAATTGGCATTATAAGATCGACCGGTTAAGGTATGGGTGCAGCAGGTGTACTACGTAGCAATCGCAGTTACAAGCGAACAAAAACACGTGCATTCATTCCCCCCAAAAGTATGCTTCAAATATTTTATGACACTTGAAGCAGCCAGCTGAGAGCTATTTATGTAATTGGTTTTTATATGATGATGATGATGTTGATGATGATGATGATGATGATGATGATAATGATGATGATGATGATAATGATGATGATGATGATAATGATGATGCTCTTGATTTTTCGTGGGTAACTGGGTGAGCTAATATTAAGGCTCCTGCATTTGTCAAATGCAGTTATAATGAATTAAAACAGATTGTCTCAGATTAACTTAAAACCTTTAAGCACAGTCTAATTAAAACATAATTATGTCATATAAAGTTTCTTAAAAACACGTTGATAGCGCTTCCGGGTCGGTACAAAACTTGAACGTACAGTTATTGATCATTTTTGTACACACTCAGAAAAAAAGCATTCTCTGGAGCAAAATCTATGTAGTAACGGGAAGAAGACAATCGATCATTAGAAGCTGCGTTCAAATTCTTTTCAGTAGCGGAATTCCCAAAAGTTAACTATCTTTAATCGTTGTCGTTATCGGTTATTATGCGTGCCACGTTAATAGAAACTGATAGTTTTTCAAACTAATGACATCGGAAAACGTTGTTAAGTAGTTTGGAAACTCTACTACAGATAAGAATAATTAATAACTTGATTTCGACATGCGCATGAGTCGCATGAGTTACGTCACGAAAGACCTGGTATAAGATTCAGCTATATTTCGTTCTCTCCCTTTTCTCACTACTAAGCAACCCAAAAATGCTTCCAACACAAATATGATCTTGGTATTTCGTAACGAGAAGCGTAGATCTGTGCAACTTTTCTTCCTGACTTTTCGATACCTAATTATTCATCTTTATTACACTTTATTGCGAGGGTTAAAAAGCTTTTTTAGAAGCTTATTAGAAAGCTTTCCTAGAAATTCAAAAAAATTTAACGCTCTCTTTCTTTCTTTCTCTTTTTCAGCTTAGCACCACCACACTAGCCGATCACAAACGTCGCCACTGCCGCTTCCAACGTCAGCAGATACACGAACTGCAACTCGCCCAACACGATCTCAAACGTCAGCTCACCGAACTCAAATACCATCGCATTGGAGAACGCGTGCGCAGCATTGAAATCGAACAACATCGCATTGCCGATGCTAACTTCAATTTAAGCCGTCAGATAGCCTCTCTCGATAAATTGCACACATCCATGCTCGAGCTGTTGGAGGATGTTGAGGGTCTACAGAATAAAATGGACAAAAATGTGCCCGAACTACGTCATGAGATTTCGAAGTTGGAGTTCTCTCAAGCCCAGTTCAATTCGGAACAGAGTCTAGTGCGCGAGGAGGGCAAAAATGTTGCTCGTTCGGTGCAGGCAATGGCAGTCAGTGTGAGCGCCTTGCAGGAGGAACGCGACGGTGTTCGAGCGATGCAGACGAGTGTGCAACAATTGCAGCAACAGGTCAACCGTATGCAGAACAGCGTAAGTGAGATGCAGCATTCTTTGTTGGCGCATCCACATCAGCATCAACGGCGGTCGCAAAAGGTGAGTGTTGACATCTATATTTTGCAAATGAAATTTTTCATAAAAGTATCTATGGTTTTTTAGATAATTTTTTCTATACATAATTCCGAGCGGTAGTTTTGTGGTTGTTGGTTGACCACTTTGCTTCTGAGCGCCTCATATATGCCTATGATAATGTCAAAAACAGAAGAAATAAAACTTTATAATTTTTGTCGCCAGGCAGCTTATAAATTTATTAGGAAAGAAAATAGTTCTGTGGATTCCAAGATGTTTTACTCAATTATGTTTCTTTTTTCTCTATATTTTCAATACGTTTTTAGTTTTATGCGAAATATGTTCTGAAGACATTCGAAATTAAACTTATATTTCAGTTATTTAGTATGTTGCATAAAAAAACACTTATTATTTTATTGTAGAACACTTTGCGCACGACAAGTGACGCGCGACAAAGGTCACTTGAAATTTACATATATTTCTTATGGAACAAAATCTTGGAAACTTTGCGGCAACATTGTTGCGCGACATCAAATGTCGTTGTCGCCAGCTTTAATTTAATTTTAATTTGACAACCATTGTCATTGTTTTTTGTTTCATGCTGTCTGCTCAAGTGGTTGATTCTTTGTTTCGTTTTTTTATTTAAAATATATTTGCAACTTCAATTAATATATTTTATGAAATAATTATTAGAAAATACCAAAAACACTAGCTGTTCAAGTTAACTGCTGTCGCTTAACATTTTTCTACGACAACAGAGTGGAGACATGTCGCATGTCGCCCACTGGTTCAAGCTGGAAACTTATTCGATGCAGTTGCGTTTTTCGTCCGTTTACTTGCTAGAGCAATTTACGCTAGAGCAAGCAAAGGTTGCAACATTATAAAACAGTTTGTATGTACTTATCGTCATGTTTCTTTATAATTTGTATCATTTTTATACAAAAATTCTCAAAATTTTTTTCTTTATAACCATAAAAATTTAAATTCTTAGTGTTAAACACGTCTTGTTAACAAATTATCAAAAAAAAAAACTAAGACATTTAATATTTTTAAGATTTATGTGCAAGAGCTATCCCTGAAAGTAATTGCTTCTGACTCGTTGCTTTACTTTCTTCTCGCTTTTCGTATAAGTAACGAGTTGTCAAAAAAGTAAATTTACGCCAGAAAAGTTGAAATATTCTCAACTTTCTTGCGTAACTAGCGTTTTGCCAGCGTAACGTTCGCAACCATTGAACTCGCTCCCATAAATTTTCACATAGTTCTATTTTATAACGCCAGTGAGTTAACGGATGAAAAATGCAAATGCATCTAATGAATTTCCAGCTTCAGGCTATTAAGATCTTTGTCGTGAGAGCAACTCTCCACACAAAAACAATGTTAGCTTGAACACATTGCATACAAAAAGCGACGAACAGCATGTCTCCTCACTGTCGCTGTAGAGAAATATTAAGCGACTTGATAATAATAAATACGACAGCAACAAACTTCAAAAGCAAGTGTTTTTTGGAATTTAACAATAATTGATGGAATATATTTATTGAAGTTGAAGGTATATTTGAAATAAGCAAAATAACATAAAAACAATCACTTGAGCAGCCACGAAACAAAAAATAATAACAAATGCAAACAATGAAGAAAATTTTCTTTTGTCGCATGTCAAATTTATTTTGTCGCATGTCAAAATAGAATCAAATTGAAATCATGGACAACAAAATTTGATATTGCGCAACAATGTCGTCGTAAAGTTTCCAAAATTTCGTGCCATAAGAAATACATGTAAATTTAAAGTGACGTTTGGCGCTTGTCGCTCGTGATTCAAGCTATGTGATTCAATGTGGCGAGTTGCTCTTGGTGAGATTGCTGCTGACGTCAGGGTTGCCAAACAGTCCAATGTAACGGGTTTATTATGATTTTTAATCCGAGTTTCAATTTTTAATACGAGTGGGCGGAAGTATATGGGCGTGGTAATCTATAATAACTTCTAAACGCCTGTACCGATTTCAATGAAATTTGATATTAAGGTTCAACTGCTTTCAAAATAAAATATAAGCTATAAAAAAAATTACCAAAGACCTCCGTAAGAGGGCGCTTTGCTTTAAGTAGTACGTTTTAAAGAGTCAATAACTCCTAAACGCCTGGACCGATTTCAATAAAATTTGGTATAAAAGTTCAACTGCACCTAAGATAAAACTTAGATTATACAAAATTCCAAAGACTTCCGCAATAGAGCGCTTTAGGCAGGCATTTTGAAGACTCAATAACTCTTAAACGACTTAACCTATTTTGCTAAAATTTGGTATGTGAAATACCCTGACCCTAAAACAGAATTGAGGCTATTTGAAGTTCAGAAAACTTCCGCAAGAGGGCGCACCTATATCTGGCTCATTCATGTCAAAGCAAATGAACTGATTTTGATGAAACTTGGTAAGCATTTGAATCTGTTACTGAAATAGATGCTATGCTCTCAAAAGTTCTTTCGACAAAAATGAAGGAATGATCCGAAGGCAAACGAAGTCAAGAACCAAAGACTAACGAATATAAAGAAGTTTAACAAATACGAGCAGAGATGAACAAAAATAAACGGAACAGTATCGAACAAAACCGAAGTTGAACGAAGACAATCCAAAAATCGAATCGATGCCAAAAGGATTTTTCAAAATTGGAATTTTTTTTGAGAGAAAAATGCATGCTAAAAAAAACTTTAAACTCATGTTTCTCGAAATTACTTCTTGCAAACTGGGTGACCATTTTCCATAGAAACCAGACATCAGATCGAGGCGTTGAAGATGTCATTTTTTTGCAATCATTTCCGGCATTTACAGTTTAACGCAAATTTGACTGAACTCTTTCGACATAGGGAGGGGGCAAAACCAAAAAAAAACGATACTTTAAAAATTTAATAGATAATTTAAAAAATGTTAAAATGAGAGCAGTTTTTAAAATCATCCTTTTACTGTGTTCGAGGCAAAACCCCGAGTAACGCCCGGTTACATCCGCTAGTAACAAATATTTTGTTGAAGTTCATAAAAATAAATATACATGTTAAAGAACAAAAAAATTACAGCTTTTATAGTGCTTAAGGTAGTATTCTAGTCTAAGGGTACAAATTTAGAGTGTTTTTTAGAATTCCATAAAAACAAGCTAAGAATATTGTTAGCAGCCATTTTTTTATTAATTATTATTTGATATTTTAACAATACAAAAAAAAATTAGAAAAAAAAGTTTGATAATTGAAAATATTACAGGCTGCTAAAAAGGGGAAGTGGGGGGGGGCTTAAAATAAGGGAACATCCTTCTGGATTCCAACCCTGCTAGTGATCTGAAGAAAATAAGAAAACAGATTCTATATAAGTAAGAATGTTACTATCGTCTGAACTACGAAAATTAAACAAATTTTTTTTGGTACAAAATGGCGGCTGTTTGAAATTAAAAGATATATTTTGCATTTTTTTTTTCAAAGTTTTGAATTTTTTAAAAATAGTAAAAAAAAAAACAAAATATTAATATAATTATAGTTCCATAAGAAGAACCACAGCAAATTTCAAGTTAATAGTAAAAAATTTTTTTAAAAACTAATTTTAAAAAACCACAAGAAATATATGCCTCTTTACAAGAATACTGCCTTAAAATTAATGTTAAAGCAATCTAAACTGCGATATAATTTATATAATACCAACAGGCAAACTATTTTTAAAATAACGCACGTATTTTAGAAATATTGCAATGTATGTAAATATTTCAGAATTTATAAATAGACTGCTATTTACAAATAAAAAAAAAAAAATTGTTTGCAAGTACAAAAGGTTTCATCAAAACTGTATTAGAAAATGCTAGGAAACTGGCATTCAATAAACTGGCCAACTCAGACTGAATCTAAAATTAAATTCTGCACAAATGTAATGCCTGAAAACATAGAAATATTCAATTAGCAGTATTTATGATTGGAATGTACATGAGAATCTACTTGAATATGATTGCAATCACAACCACAACAACAACAGCAACAGCGCATGTACAACTATGTAAACCCCTAAAAGCGCGCTTCAGAAAACAGTAATAAATATGTTAGCAGAATGGTAGAGCACAAATACAGAGCTATACAAAATACTTCAAAACTTTTCAATAAAAATCAAATGAAAATTAAATTTTGCCATAATTTGCTCAACCACTTCAAATCAGTTTCAGTTTGAGTTGAAGTTTGTAGCCAAAAAATTGCAAAAATATTCCCAAAGTAGCTGGCTGGTGGTAGTGGCTGTAAAATGAAATGTTGGCATTGAAAGGCAAGCATGTCGTCTGTCTGCAGCTGCGGCTGTGTGCGTTGAGCAGCTCAATAGCGAGAGCTCTTGAGCTATTCGTATATCAAGCGTACATTTTGTAATTTTTCGTCATGCTTTCCAGTCTTTTTTTTTACTTTATGTTTCTTTCTATTTTGGTATTGTAGCCAAACGGATGTCGCTGGTTACAAATGTAGCAACAGAATGAAAAAATGTTGGACTTTCTTGCGACTAAGTTTTCTTGGAATTAACTCTAACAAGATGTTTGAGAGTGTAGAGCAGAAAAAAAAAAATGCAGCCATAAGATTTGAGACTGATTTTCTTTTACTTGCCACTATTTTGCTCAATTGTTGAACTCTATTTTCCACACCATTCTTTATATCTTTATTTATTTTTTTTTTTTTTTTCTATAACCATTGCTGCAATATTTTTGCTATGGCTGCCGGAAACTCATAGAATTTTGGTTTCAATCGTTTGCGGAACGTGACAGTTTTTCATGTCTTCGTCAGAACTAACAGTACTTGTGCTGCTTGCAGCAAGCAGCATATAAATAAATGTATTGCAAAAATGCACAAAAAAGAAATACAAAAAAAAATTGTTAAAAATTACAACTACAACGCATACAAAACATGGCAAGAAATTAGAAATTGCAGAATAGCTTGTAACGGAAGCGGAAGGAAGCTGACTTTAAAAGAGAAAGAAAAAAGGATAGTCAAAGTAAAATATGGCGGAAACAGAGCAGAGCAAGAAAACAAGCACGCATAAAATGTAGCATAAGTTCAAAATCCGGTCAAAATCAAGGCGGGTCCAGAGGAAAAAAAAAAAAAAAAAACAAAAATATGTGTGCAACAAAAAAATTCAGAACATGACAGCCAAGCAGACAGTCAAGCATGTTTGTCTGTTACGGAGAAGGAGTGGGCAGAGGGAATGCGATTAAATGTTGCTGCTATTGTTGTGTAGGCCAGCAAAAAAGCATGCAAAAACGGAAGCAAGCCAGTCAAACCAACCGGAAGTTGTGCGGATAGAAAGTCACGCATTGCTTTGGACTTAAATTGCTGTCGTTTAGCTTTAAATGTGCTGAGATTTTTTTCTTTTCTGTTTTTTGCTTAATTTTTTGTAATTTTTTTTTTATGTTTACTGTTATGTTTTTGTTATTTTTTCTATTTTTTTTTTTTTTTTTTTGTTCTTCTTTTTGGCTAGCTACTATTGGCTCTGTCTGCTTTGTTGGCTCATCACTTTTGTGCACATTTTCCGCATTTTTACAATTTTACACAGCGTAAAAGGAAATTAAAATAAAAATATTTCCTATACCATGCTTGTCCAAATTGCTGCTATTGTTGTTGTTGTTTTTGTGTGGACATATGCCGGCAGTTCACTTCCTTAAATTGAGCCAAAAAAAAAATTGAAGTGTTCGTGTTGTTTTTTTTATATATTTTTTATTAGCATTTATTATGTGTTTTTTTTTTTCTTGCTTGTCCATTTTGCTCTTCACTTCATGAAATTCATGAATAATCTAGGTCAGCCAGCATCTTGACAAATATTGAACCTTATTAAAGTGGCAGAGAGAAAAAAAAATTGACCTTAATCTTTGGCATGCATAATATACACATAAATATATAATGTATACATTGAATTTATTAAATTTTAATGTGGCAGTCGGCATGGAAAAAAGTGTGTTTTTTACAAACTGTGCAAAATCATGCCGCAACATTAAAGCAACGGAGAGAAGAGGAAGAGCAACTTTTTATATGAATTTAAATTTTGATTTAAATTCATTCAATTAACTAATTGAGCACTGTTGAGTGCGAAATTGGCTTATGGTCTTTTGCCTTTACTGTAATTTTCATTAAATTTAGCAAAATTAAAAATATGATCAAAAGTAAAGGAAATATTTAAATTTATCATTTAATCGTTTGAAATTTTTAATGCAATTTTTATTCTTTTTGTGTATGCAGTTTTGTTACTAATGCCATGTCTACACAGAGAGTTAAGTTTTAGTTACCAGCACAAAGCTGAGTTTATCCATTTAACGAGAAATAAACTTTTGCCTTTACCAGTACAAAAATTTACGAGTTACCTGAGCTTAACTCATTATATATTCTGAGTTTTTTTTGACCCAATGTAAAATTTGTGGTGAGCGTGGCATGCAGGTTAAGTGTGTGGCTTAGCATGCTCGGAGCCCGGGTTCGATCCCCAGCCGTGGCGAAAATTTTTTTTCAATAAAAAATTTTTCTGATCGGTCACCACCTCTCTGCAGACAATGGCAAACCTCAGAGAGTAAATTATGCCATGTAAAGCTTCTTGAAAACATGAACTTTAGCCATTCAGTGTCGTCATAAAACATGTAGGTCCAGTTCTCGGTCAATTGTGTGCAAACATTTAATAACACACACAACACAATTGATCATTAGAAGCTCGGTCAAAGTCCTTTCAAGGGCTGAAATGGCCAATTTGTTTTTTTTGTTTTGTAAAATTTGCCTAAAAGTATGCACAAAATAATATAAAAGTTTATATTCAGTTGTATTTTTGATGAAAGAAGCATTTTTTATTAAGAACTGTCAAAATAGAATAACTGATTCGTAAATTAATCGAAAGAATGAGCACTAGCTACGCTAACAAATTTAGAATAAAGTTGGGAAAAAAACAACCAGATGTCAACAAAATCCGTATCTTGGAGATCAATCTTAAAGTCTATCATGTGTCATGTTACATAACTCGAACAAACACACTATAAAGAAAAAAAGACTGTTACCCATAATACCGTTTTCATATGATAACTAACCGGATCTCCAACGTAACTGAGACAATTTCTTAGAATTGAACTTAGGTTTTTTGACATAGGAAATCTATGTCAAATAAATAAGAACAATATAAAAGTTAAAAAACCAAATAATATCTCAATGACATCAAAAAATCCCCCAGTTACCTCATCAGGTGATTCCCTGAGGATATTTTAAACCAAAATGTAAACAATTGTCCCTACTTCGTGTACAAATACACCAAATGAGTGGATTAAAATATCATCATAATAAGTTGAATATCCCATTGAATATCTGTCAGATAAAATAAATATATTATCATCAAGATAATCAATAGTTAATAAATCAACTAAACAGACATCACATTCAACCGCTCACACATAGTAAATTTACACTTAACTAACCTACTTATGAACATTACTTAAATACCTGCCAAGTGGCCATGAGTGCAGTTTTCGGTCATGTCAGTAACTTTAAGTGCAAAAAATACATACTTGAACAAATTATAAACACCAACATATTAATATATTATATTAATATATTTATATTTATTGATGATCATCTTGGTCAAAACATATGATCAGCACTAAGTCCTGTTGTTTGCGTTAGTTGATAATGTTCGTGATAGTTTTTATTGTCAGTCATAAGCATTAATCAGTACCTATAGTATTTTAACTATCCCCCTCCCCACCCCTAATTCTATAAAGAAAATTTCTTTCTATCTACCACTGAATGTCCAACTACCTAACACGACAAAATTACTTATGATATCATTAAATATCAATATAAACTAGTGCATTTTCACTATTTATGTCAAGTGTATAAATTAACTCTTACACACTTAGACAACATAATGTATACAATACACCAGCAATACTGAAATACAAGAATGTTTTTGAAATAATATATGATATGTTTTTAATATGGAACGCTTACCTACACACTGGTTATACCAAGAATCCATAGAGCAGTTCAATTAACTCTGAACAAGATCTTGGCTTGGTCCAACCGTAGAACACTATAAACACAATCTACATGTGCAATAAATCAAGACAAGTGGTATTAATTAAAGAAGTTTAAAAAATGGTAAATTATTGAATCAATATAAAATATTTTTTATTATTTCGAAAACAACCATTTGCAAATGCAAAACAATTTTTACAACTATTATACATTTTGTATTTATAAATTTTACCATTTTTTCTACTCTTTCAACCCTATATATTTAATGGATTTACTGCAATAAAGGGGGCACATCTCAATCTTCACAAAGATTTTCACTTTTACTACAAAGAATCGGATTCACAACTCATAAATGTTGACTAGAAGAAATATAGAAATTTATGCCAGTCACCACTGATAAGCTGCTAATATTTAATGACATGTTCCAAGTTTTTTAGGGACAAAACCGTTAAACGCTAACAAAACAGATTCACATGCATTAACGCATACATATGTCTGGGTATTTGTGAACATTTAATTAACTAACTAACACAAGAATTAAGCGAAGTATCGCTTTTCATGCATTCTAAAGATATGCATCAGCCTATGTTTGGCACAGCACGGTTAACCGCTACGATGCACACCCAAAGGACTATTCTCACTAACAATCTGACATACATAGTGTAGATATGTCGAAAGAATGAGCACTAGCTACGCTAACAAATTTAGAATAAAGTTGGGAAAAAAACAACCAGATGTCAACAAAATCCGTATCTTGGAGATCAATCTTAAAGTCTATCATGTGTCATGTTACATAACTCGAACAAACACACTATAAAGAAAAAAGGCTGTTACCCATAATACCGTTTTCATATGATAACTAACCGGATCTCCAACGTAACTGAGACAATTTCTTAGAATTGAACTTAGGTTTTTTGACATAGGAAATCTATGTCAAATAAATAAGAACAATATAAAAGTTAAAAAACCAAATAATATCTCAATGACATCAAAAAATCCCCCAGTTACCTCATCAGGTGATTCCCTGAGGATATTTTAAACCAAAATGTAAACAATTGTCCCTACTTCGTGTACAAATACACCAAATGAGTGGATTAAAATATCATCATAATAAGTTGAATATCCCATTGAATATCTGTCAGATAAAATAAATATATTATCATCAAGATAATCAATAGTTAATAAATCAACTAAACAGACATCACATTCAACCGCTCACACATAGTAAATTTACACTTAACTAACCTACTTATGAACATTACTTAAATACCTGCCAAGTGGCCATGAGTGCAGTTTTCGGTCATGTCAGTAACTTTAAGTGCAAAAAATACATACTTGAACAAATTATAAACACCAACATATTAATATATTATATTAATATATTTATATTTATTGATGATCATCTTGGTCAAAACATATGATCAGCACTAAGTCCTGTTGTTTGCGTTAGTTGATAATGTTCGTGATAGTTTTTATTGTCAGTCATAAGCATTAATCAGTACCTATAGTATTTTAACTATCCCCCTCCCCACCCCTAATTCTATAAAGAAAATTTCTTTCTATCTACCACTGAATGTCCAACTACCTAACACGACAAAATTACTTATGATATCATTAAATATCAATATAAACTAGTGCATTTTCACTATTTATGTCAAGTGTATAAATTAACTCTTACACACTTAGACAACATAATGTATACAATACACCAGCAATACTGAAATACAAGAATGTTTTTGAAATAATATATGATATGTTTTTAATATGGAACGCTTACCTACACACTGGTTATACCAAGAATCCATAGAGCAGTTCAATTAACTCTGAACAAGATCTTGGCTTGGTCCAACCGTAGAACACTATAAACACAATCTACATGTGCAATAAATCAAGACAAGTGGTATTAATTAAAGAAGTTTAAAAAATGGTAAATTATTGAATCAATATAAAATATTTTTTATTATTTCGAAAACAACCATTTGCAAATGCAAAACAATTTTTACAACTATTATACATTTTGTATTTATAAATTTTACCATTTTTTCTACTCTTTCAACCCTATATATTTAATGGATTTACTGCAATAAAGGGGGCACATCTCAATCTTCACAAAGATTTTCACTTTTACTACAAAGAATCGGATTCACAACTCATAAATGTTGACTAGAAGAAATATAGAAATTTATGCCAGTCACCACTGATAAGCTGCTAATATTTAATGACATGTTCCAAGTTTTTTAGGGACAAAACCGTTAAACGCTAACAAAACAGATTCACATGCATTAACGCATACATATGTCTGGGTATTTGTGAACATTTAATTAACTAACTAACACAAGAATTAAGCGAAGTATCGCTTTTCATGCATTCTAAAGATATGCATCAGCCTATGTTTGGCACAGCACGGTTAACCGCTACGATGCACACCCAAAGGACTATTCTCACTAACAATCTGACATACATAGTGTAGATATGTATTGAGGAGATCATCAAATGGGTAATGCCTTGCCACCCTAACCAATCCAATATAACAAGAGTTGTTATATATATATTATGCATCAGCTGTTTTTGGAACAATCGTCAAAAAATTACCGAAACTTATAGCATCTTTATGAATACCTAGACAATGCTCAGACCCCTTAATGCCAGAGAATCCTTCAGCAATAAGGTTAATAAATAATCTTTAATTAACTTAATACCAATTATACACATTTGAAAAATATATAAGCTAAAAAGGAATTTTGAGTTATATGACAAACGCAAATAAAGAAGCAGACAGAACAACAAACAATAAATAAACAATTAAATTAATAAAAAGTAAGTATAAAAAATGTAACCATTCACCGTGAAGGTCAAGGGCACGCCAAGAAACGCTTTTCGTCCTCTGCCAAAAGGACTCATCAGTTGGCTTTTTCAACTAATAAATCTATCAATTAATAAAATTAATTGCCTAGGAATGTAAACATTCGAAAATTAAGACTAAACCCTACAATTTTTAAGACAGAATATATAAAAAATAAAACATATGAAACAATATAAAGCAGTATTAAAATGTAAAACACTTACATTTTTTCCCAAAAGATTATGTTTTGAAACTCGGATATCGAGTTATACACAATAAAACGTACCGAATTAAAACACAAATAACGTACAAAGCCACGCACAATTCATTAAAATATATAAATAATAATTTATTTTACATTGAAATATAATTTTTAAACACCAACTGAAATAAAATTAGCTGACAATACAATTTATCAAAAAACTGTAAAGTCATGGCTAACTAACCGAACTGAAAAAACCTTTTCAGCCTAGAGTAAAACGTACAGTGCATAAAACATACAATATGTAACCAATACATACAATGTTTATTTATATACACATGTATACACACACATATATGTATATGTATATATACATATATATGTATATACACATATGTATATACACATATATTAAATATATATAACTACATATACTCTATTATATGAGCTATTTGAGGCAAATAAAGTACACCAGCTCACATATACTATCAATCACTAAGTTAAAAAATGTTTGCAGAGCTATTTTGTGAGTGTTATCCCTCCAGAATTTTGGAAAGAAACTACACAAAATATTCTACATCTCAAACTACGGTCCATAATTGCACAGAGTAATGGTACCTTGATTGGAGGAATTATTAATATTGTTATATATAAATAATCCCCGTCAATTCTTTTCAAAAAATCTATTTTACCCCCCTAATCCTTTCATTTGCAAAAACTCTTCCACGGGCTGTAAAACCTTCAGGAAACATTTTTGGGAAAAACTTATTTCGAAACCTGATAATGTAGACCATTGGATTGAACAGGTGTAGCATTTTGAAAGAAAAGATTAGTCCCCGATATAGATAAATTTTTGTTTCTCATTGCTCTTCATAGGCTCGTAATTGTTTTGAAATTTTTATTTCTTACAATGATCAACAAAGTACATATGATTTTGAGCATCTTTAATACCTCAATATAAATTAAGCTGTTTTACTGAAAATTATAAAGAAGATAACCTTTTATGTGTACTAATCACATAAGTAATTATAATATAATGATAACCCTATTATACGAAAGGAGCTCGACTAAGTTCGGAAGCAATTAAATGATGGATGAATTTTAATTACACATTAAGATATCGCGAAAAGATTTTCCAAAGAACAACTGTAATAATACGATATTTTTTAACTAAATGTATGTTTTTGTTTTTTTATATACAATATTCATCCATGCAAAAATCACTCACAAACTGCAAATTTCCACTGATTGCGAGGTATGAGTATATGCGTTATGATAAGGTTTTTTTTGTTTTTGATAGACCCATGTAAGAGCAAAAATTATCACCACGACCCCTCGAAAGAATGAGCACTAGCTACGCTAACAAATTTAGAATAAAGTTGGGAAAAAAACAACCAGATGTCAACAAAATCCGTATCTTGGAGATCAATCTTAAAGTCTATCATGTGTCATGTTACATAACTCGAACAAACACACTATAAAGAAAAAAAGACTGTTACCCATAATACCGTTTTCATATGATAACTAACCGGATCTCCAACGTAACTGAGACAATTTCTTAGAATTGAACTTAGGTTTTTTGACATAGGAAATCTATGTCAAATAAATAAGAACAATATAAAAGTTAAAAAACCAAATAATATCTCAATGACATCAAAAAATCCCCCAGTTACCTCATCAGGTGATTCCCTGAGGATATTTTAAACCAAAATGTAAACAATTGTCCCTACTTCGTGTACAAATACACCAAATGAGTGGATTAAAATATCATCATAATAAGTTGAATATCCCATTGAATATCTGTCAGATAAAATAAATATATTATCATCAAGATAATCAATAGTTAATAAATCAACTAAACAGACATCACATTCAACCGCTCACACATAGTAAATTTACACTTAACTAACCTACTTATGAACATTACTTAAATACCTGCCAAGTGGCCATGAGTGCAGTTTTCGGTCATGTCAGTAACTTTTCGGTCATGTCAGTAACTTTAAGTGCAAAAAATACATACTTGAACAAATTATAAACACCAACATATTAATATATTATATTAATATATTTATATTTATTGATGATCATCTTGGTCAAAACATATGATCAGCACTAAGTCCTGTTGTTTGCGTTAGTTGATAATGTTCGTGATAGTTTTTATTGTCAGTCATAAGCATTAATCAGTACCTATAGTATTTTAACTATCCCCCTCCCCACCCCTAATTCTATAAAGAAAATTTCTTTCTATCTACCACTGAATGTCCAACTACCTAACACGACAAAATTACTTATGATATCATTAAATATCAATATAAACTAGTGCATTTTCACTATTTATGTCAAGTGTATAAATTAACTCTTACACACTTAGACAACATAATGTATACAATACACCAGCAATACTGAAATACAAGAATGTTTTTGAAATAATATATGATATGTTTTTAATATGGAACGCTTACCTACACACTGGTTATACCAAGAATCCATAGAGCAGTTCAATTAACTCTGAACAAGATCTTGGCTTGGTCCAACCGTAGAACACTATAAACACAATCTACATGTGCAATAAATCAAGACAAGTGGTATTAATTAAAGAAGTTTAAAAAATGGTAAATTATTGAATCAATATAAAATATTTTTTATTATTTCGAAAACAACCATTTGCAAATGCAAAACAATTTTTACAACTATTATACATTTTGTATTTATAAATTTTACCATTTTTTCTACTCTTTCAACCCTATATATTTAATGGATTTACTGCAATAAAGGGGGCACATCTCAATCTTCACAAAGATTTTCACTTTTACTACAAAGAATCGGATTCACAACTCATAAATGTTGACTAGAAGAAATATAGAAATTTATGCCAGTCACCACTGATAAGCTGCTAATATTTAATGACATGTTCCAAGTTTTTTAGGGACAAAACCGTTCGAAAGAATGAGCACTAGCTACGCTAACAAATTTAGAATAAAGTTGGGAAAAAAACAACCAGATGTCAACAAAATCCGTATCTTGGAGATCAATCTTAAAGTCTATCATGTGTCATGTTACATAACTCGAACAAACACACTATAAAGAAAAAAAGACTGTTACCCATAATACCGTTTTCATATGATAACTAACCGGATCTCCAACGTAACTGAGACAATTTCTTAGAATTGAACTTAGGTTTTTTGACATAGGAAATCTATGTCAAATAAATAAGAACAATATAAAAGTTAAAAAACCAAATAATATCTCAATGACATCAAAAAATCCCCCAGTTACCTCATCAGGTGATTCCCTGAGGATATTTTAAACCAAAATGTAAACAATTGTCCCTACTTCGTGTACAAATACACCAAATGAGTGGATTAAAATATCATCATAATAAGTTGAATATCCCATTGAATATCTGTCAGATAAAATAAATATATTATCATCAAGATAATCAATAGTTAATAAATCAACTAAACAGACATCACATTCAACCGCTCACACATAGTAAATTTACACTTAACTAACCTACTTATGAACATTACTTAAATACCTGCCAAGTGGCCATGAGTGCAGTTTTCGGTCATGTCAGTAACTTTAAGTGCAAAAAATACATACTTGAACAAATTATAAACACCAACATATTAATATATTATATTAATATATTTATATTTATTGATGATCATCTTGGTCAAAACATATGATCAGCACTAAGTCCTGTTGTTTGCGTTAGTTGATAATGTTCGTGATAGTTTTTATTGTCAGTCATAAGCATTAATCAGTACCTATAGTATTTTAACTATCCCCCTCCCCACCCCTAATTCTATAAAGAAAATTTCTTTCTATCTACCACTGAATGTCCAACTACCTAACACGACAAAATTACTTATGATATCATTAAATATCAATATAAACTAGTGCATTTTCACTATTTATGTCAAGTGTATAAATTAACTCTTACACACTTAGACAACATAATGTATACAATACACCAGCAATACTGAAATACAAGAATGTTTTTGAAATAATATATGATATGTTTTTAATATGGAACGCTTACCTACACACTGGTTATACCAAGAATCCATAGAGCAGTTCAATTAACTCTGAACAAGATCTTGGCTTGGTCCAACCGTAGAACACTATAAACACAATCTACATGTGCAATAAATCAAGACAAGTGGTATTAATTAAAGAAGTTTAAAAAATGGTAAATTATTGAATCAATATAAAATATTTTTTATTATTTCGAAAACAACCATTTGCAAATGCAAAACAATTTTTACAACTATTATACATTTTGTATTTATAAATTTTACCATTTTTTCTACTCTTTCAACCCTATATATTTAATGGATTTACTGCAATAAAGGGGGCACATCTCAATCTTCACAAAGATTTTCACTTTTACTACAAAGAATCGGATTCACAACTCATAAATGTTGACTAGAAGAAATATAGAAATTTATGCCAGTCACCACTGATAAGCTGCTAATATTTAATGACATGTTCCAAGTTTTTTAGGGACAAAACCGTTAAACGCTAACAAAACAGATTCACATGCATTAACGCATACATATGTCTGGGTATTTGTGAACATTTAATTAACTAACTAACACAAGAATTAAGCGAAGTATCGCTTTTCATGCATTCTAAAGATATGCATCAGCCTATGTTTGGCACAGCACGGTTAACCGCTACGATGCACACCCAAAGGACTATTCTCACTAACAATCTGACATACATAGTGTAGATATGTATTGAGAAGATCATCAAATGGGTAATGCCTTGCC